>CM038222.1:61582389-62182389 GCA_021442155.1 Cymbidium sinense
GTTTTCTTAGGTTGAGTTCTTATAGATAATAATATACCATCTAACTTATTAAATAAAGTATTACAGGATTATCTGATCGTGACTAAGGCAAAATCTAATATAATCTTTACTTCTTAGTTATTCAGCTTTATAATGTTATCTTTATTTTCTTTATTAGTTATTTGAGCTCGTAAATTCTGTGATTAACTTAAATCTTATCATTCTGCACGTGTTCATTTAAATCTCTTTCGATAAATATTTTTCTTTAAGAATTATTCTTTGTATTTATCTCTCTTAAGTCATTCCATTTTTTTTTTTTTTTTGAGCTACATCCACTTTGAGGAGCATAAACACTTATAACATTAATAATTTTAGTATCAATGATAATCTTTAAAACTAATTATCTCCAATCCATTAATATTTATAACATTATCCTTCAAACTTTTATCATGATCACTACACCATTTTAGTTTATCTCATATATGAATATCAAAGTTTAAAACATAAACTATCAATCTCCTTGATCTTCTCCCCAACCCCATTTAATTTTTTGAATACACAAGATATTTATCTTTCTATAAACCATAATATCTATTTATTTCACTAATTTATCTGTAAAACTACTTATATTCCATGTTCCTAATCTAATTCTAGTTTCATGGACTAATTTTTTTCCATATCATCATATGATGAACTTTTTGTTTATTTAACAGCACTTGGGAACCGATCTGACGGCACTTTTTTTTTATATTTATTATGCATGCTTCAGAACACCCAGTATTAACACAATGTATTAAAGGATTTATTTCATGATTTTTTAGACAAATTTTATGTTGGCTATCAATTACTTAACGCAACTTAACGCAATCCTCCATTTTTCTCATCCGGGACTTGGGATCTAACAAAGGCAGTGTTACGATAAAAAAAGCCTTTCGAGTGCTATAAGGTTAAAACAATCGAGGACTGGATGCTACCTGTAACTTGTACATGAAGTCTTTGGCACTTTATTTTACTGAGTATTTCCTCTGTTGTATTACAGTGTATACTCCGGTACTGTAGCTGGCGCACGTGAAGCTTTTTTGGATGGCGTCCCTTCCATCGCTATATCATACGATTGGTGAGTTTTGATGTTGATTTATATTTTAAACAAAATTAGAAGTTCTCATTTGATTATCCTTTGGGGAAAGATAAATATAGGAAACTATTTTATTAATTTTAATTTGCTATAATTCTTTCTCCAGGACACATCGTCAACCTGTTATGCATTTTGTCATGTCCTAGTTGCACTATTATTTTTTTTTTCTTTCTTTGGGAGAGAGCTATTAGGTTCGAAATACACTAACAAAAACGTAAAGTTTGGTACTAGAAAAAAAGTTAGGCAACAGAGAAGTTATTACTTACCTCAATAAAGTTGAGTGTGGCAAAAAAGAGGATACTATAATGGATGTTTGATGAAAATTAGGAAGGACAGATTTGGAGACTCTTATGTTGGAAAGAGTGTGAGTACCACCAATTGAAGATATGATTGTGAATAAATTAAATTTATATGGTTTGTGCATGCACAATAGAGAGTAATAATACATCAAAGATATATAGTTTAAACTTAGAATCAAATCATAAATTAATAAAACATATGAAATAATATGTAACATATTAATATCAAAGTAGTGGGGTGAAACTCTTTATTATTGACCTTCATGTATGTCACATCAGTCGAGTTCATAAGCCGAATTTGATGGACTTCGGATGCAATAGCGTGCAAATCGGAGCTGAAATACATCCAACGTCACCGAAATCAATTGAAATGACCTCTGATCGATGAATGGACTTCATCGCCGCGTTCAGAACGTCAAAATTGATCGAATATGTATTGCCGTCATAGAGGAAATTCATCGATCGCTTCGCATATCGATGTCGAAGTCGCGACGTTACCCAAACGACCGTTCGTTGTAAATTGATTGCGTCGTTAGCGTCGAAAAGTCAAACCTTTCAAGTGAGGTTGTTTGTCATTCCAGGAGTCTGAATATCGGCGTCGAGATCGATGATCGCGATTCGACCGAAATTGACTTTGACTCGGTCTGACCAAAAGGCTTCGATCATGAAACGTCGCATTCATGGAATATCGGAATAACTTAGAATCAATATATATATTAATTATGTAATTGCGTGGTCACAAAATTAAAATTAGGATTTGATTTTATTCAAAAATAAATAAATAAATGCTCTATGAATACCTATAAGACCCTAACTCTAAGACCTGATTACATACAACCCTTGATTCGATTAGCGGTACCACAGCTCATTCGGTTCCTCTCGGCCGAGCGACATCCGTCTCGGTCTCGATTCCATGATCTCTCCCATGAGGCAATTTTTTTAAATTAAGTATGGTTAGAATCTGAATTAGGTAATTAAGTATTAATAAAAAAAAATTTAAGAATATGTATAGTCGCCCAATTAGTGGGCAGCTATGTTTTGGCGTGGTGTGGCCGTCTACGTGAAGTGAGGTCGCACTAATTGAATAATTTTTTTAAGGTGTGAAGCCGTTGTCTGGGCGGCCCAGTTATTGTGAGATAAGTTACAACGTCATGGTTTAGAGCTTGAAATGGTTCGTGACCGCATAAAGTTGATAATAATTTAATGGATGACAATCATATGAAGTTAACCAATTCATTTCAGAAATGTACAAATAATAAGTTCATTATACATAATCAGTTAGCGTGACTCTCAAGTTTGTAATGAAACAGATAAATAAATATAGTACATACACAAAAGTATACTTATCTTGTCTAAACCCTATCACAGGTGACAACTTCTCGATGTCTCGTGGAATAGCCACTCAGGGGTGTGTCTGCGGTGCCGAGATGGGCGATCACGCGGTGATGGTGACCTCTGCAAGATCTCCCGGCGATTGCATATCATCCGTATTTGGAATATAGGTGGTGGCATATGAGGCGATATGTAGAAGGACGCGGATCGTGAGTAGATGGGCAGGTCATGGTGTGCGACACCCTCGTAGGCATCGATCGTAATATGTGTCATTACGATATGTCGCCATCCAGTCTGCGTATGCTCATATTTCGACACATCACTCGCGTAAGGGGTGATCATCCACACCAGTATGGGTGAAATATGGAGTTCTTGCGATATACCCGAAAAACAGAATGTAAAATTAGCACTTACATAAATATTGAATACTTATATCGACTTACATAAATACGCTCGTGCTCACGTAAGTAGTGGTCGGAGGATCTGTCAGGCGAGAGACATCTGAGATCCCACAAACGTATCTTGGTGATACGTCTTCCTGTCCACATCCTCTAGGCCTCACGAGGCAATCCTCCACCTCCCAGAAACGATATGGTGATAATCAACCCGGTCGACATCATTCGACCATCTTTTGAACTAGGGTCAAGGTACATCCCAGTAAAATTATGTCGGATTGAGCGTATGTCGATAGATGTCTGTGATCTACCTGCACTCCCGGATCACCGCGCATATAGTAAAATTATGTTAAAACATGCATTCTGAATATTTAAACTAAAGTGTTAGCTGCAGATCCGGCCTGTGTTTCGCCATGATCTAAATTTCTACATGCACACCATTCGTTGTGGCGGCGAACATATCTCATTTAGTCTCCCTCTTTCTTTCCCGATTTATGATGATTAGGTGGTAGTCGGGATCGTCGCGTCGCGGGCGTCAGCATCTCACCTACTGAGGTGGAAGGTATTGATGCGGAGACCATCTCTCAAGTCGAATGATGATCTAGGGATGAAGCGTGGACTCACTGGAGGAGCACTGCTCAGCTCACGGATGAATCTGCATGTAATGGATCTTCATAAGCAGTGTGATCGGCCCAGTGCTCAAAAAAAATCTAAGACGTCCAAATAAAAGGTAAGCGGTAACAATTCTAAAAATAAATTCACTTACGATTAGGGTGGCGGCTCGATGCCATGCGTGGGAAATAGGATGATGAACTCGTGTAGCCTCCGATGGTGGGCCTCCCTTGCTCTATGTCAGCCGACGTCTACGGCGGCTGTGCTCCACCTCCGTCGTCGCGTGAAAAGAATCATGAAATATAATAGTGTTAAGATACATCAAAGAAAATATTTATCTCAAAGGGAATATGGAGATAATTCCATGATAAGATATATTACTCACGTAGTCCACACCAATTTGAATCATAATTTCTTCCCAAAACGAAAAACAATTTCCATTCATAAAAATGTTAGATATGTAAATGCAGAATAATTGTATGATATGTATGTAAATCTTTCTAAAAATTTTCTTTTATGATGGGATTACAAGGCATTTTGTTGAAAAAAATATTGATTATAATTATGAGTAAAAAAAGTTTACAAATTGAATAAGAGTTTATATGACTATAAGCAAGCTTCTTGATAATGTACCATAAATTTAATAGGTTCAAGCACTATGGTTTTACTACAAGCAACATTGATCATTGTTGTTATATCAAAGGTATTACCAAGAATCTCTTATATTTCTTCATTAGGGAAGATATCAAAGAAAGATCATTAAACCAAAGCAATATTATTGAAGAAGTTTGACATGAAGCACTCTTAATGAGACAAAGGAGATTCTTAGGATGAGTATTACACATGAAAAATATATTAGTACGTTAAAATTATCTTAGGCTTGTTAAATTGAATAAGTGTTCAATAGGTTCAATATGTCCAAACTATAATTAGTCTGCGGTCATTATTTTTAGGTTTTAAAGAAAGAATACCCTTAATAAGATAGACAACAAATATATGGCCAAATTTTTCTATGCTTCAATAGTTGACTCATTAATGTATTAGAATATTAGAGTATTAATCATCATATTAATCGTCTCTACCAACTTAATGTGTGTGTGTGTGTGTGTGTGGGGATATAGATAGATATATATTTTTTGCTTGAATTTTAGTTTCTTGATCAAATCACAAAAGAAACATACATATGAGAACAATAGAAGGCAGAAAAAAGAGAAGAACAAGAACATGAGAAAAGCATATGTACATTAATTTTCTATCGAATACGACGAAGGCGTGCAATCTGACGGTCAGGCCTGGCCGGCGGAGGGGGGGGAGGACCGTGCTTGGTGCGGTGAGTTTGATCGAGCTCTACGGCGGAGGAAGGGATTTCAGGGGCGAATCGAAGCAAAAGAGGAGGGCGATCGATCGGCCCTAATATGGGGGCCGATCCGATTAGTGGCGGCCGTAATCAGCTGATCGCTGCCGGCGGTTTCTAATCTGGCGTGGGCAGGCGTGCGCGCATCGTCGGGCGGCAGATGGCGTCGCCCATTAATTGACGTATACCTATTCTTAAATTTTTATTTATTAATAATTACCTAATTGATTCTAACCATACTTAATTTAAAAAATTGCCCTCCATTGATTGGTTTGCCCCTGCGTGCTCGAGCAAGCCACCCGCGTCTCGATCAGCCTCCTTGATCGAAGGCCACCCTTCAGCGTTCACGAGCCGACAACATCAGCCAAACTCCTCCCTTCATTCGATCTCTGGATCGAAGCACACCCAAATGCCCCGTCTGCCTAGTCCTCTCGTGCGACGTGAGTGACCGAACCGAGCCTCCTCCTCCCCGATACTTCCTATCTCTTCTTTAGATTTCAACAAGCCAAGCAAGGTAACTTCCTTCCTTTTTTTTTATCCCGTTACTTCCTCCTCTCCGACCTAAACCCCTTTCCCTCGTGCTCAGTACCGACCTTCCTTATTTCTCTATTCTTTCAAGCACAACAAGGTTGGCATGTTTCCTACCCACTTTACCTTCGATTGTTGTAAGTGGAGTAAAGATTAGGGTGAATAAATTCAAAGTTTTTGCTTCAGCTTCTCTCTAAATTTTGTGGGATTAAATGTTATAGTTTTCCTTTGGTTATTTAGTAAAATCTAATAAGGTGAAACAACTATTATAATTACAATTATTTGTTTGATGTTGATCAGCACTTCAATGTTTATCGACATGTATTCATCTTATTTAACCTGAAATTGAATGGTGGGGAGAGGATAAAGGGATTTAAGAGTTTGTAGGTCTTAGAAAGAAAGCCACCTTGCTTTTTTAATATATATATATATATAATAATGTGAAGTTCAGCTATCCACTTGTTATTTCATCCACCTGATTTTGGGAGGGTAAAAGGAAAAGGGCAGGTGCTTGTATTCTCATTTCCATTCAATCACGTTGTCTTTGGAGTTCTTTCTTTAACTTATGGCATGCAAACAATAAGATGGAATGTGAGTTTATTGGGTATTTTTGATGCCATTTGCTGTTTGATGTACTCAAAAGGTAAGTGGCAATTGAAACAATGATAGAAATCAAGATGTGATGGAGTAGCTTTACTTGTGTTTGCATATGTAAAGATGAAATTGTAATGAATGCCAAAAATCATAAGTACATTTGTTGCTTTGTCACAACAGGAAATATATGCTAGATTACTGCGCGCCGATGTCGAGAAATTAGATGCTCTTTACACTTTGAAGAGCTGACGCTTTTTAAACGCGATAGGTCTGAAAATCACTGGTGTGTCACAAGACACTACAACATGCTTTCCATGGCGTGGTGGGAAGACCTCAACACCGGCGACGCTTATGGGGATGATCGATCGATTTCATTTCAAACGTCGTGCATATGCATGCAGCATATGAAACTATACTTACTATTTCAATGTAATTGCAAATATTTGCTGATATAAGTACTCGTGCGCGTTGCTTTAATGAGGAAATCGATGTTTTACACAGGTTTGAAGTGTGATGCTTTTCATAAGCGTAGTGTGAAAATCATTTGGCGTGTATGAGACACTACCATGCATGCTTTTATAAGCGTGGTGAGAAGACTCCGGCGTCCATGTAGGGATGATGTCGAGGTCGCCTTCATTTCAAATACGTACATATGTCTACTTTGTATACTAAATTTGTACCTCTTTTTAATACAATTGCAAATATTTGATGGATATAAAGCTCGTCATGTTGTTTCAACATATCGAGGATGGATTTTAGTTTGAAGGCTTATCGACGCTTTTTTAAACGCCGTAGGTCTGAAAAATTATTCTGGTATCAGATCACCATCGCTTTTCATAAAGCGTGGTGGGAAAGCCTCAATACTCGATCGACCTCACATGGGGACGACGTAGGGAGGCTGTAGAATTTTATTCCAAATATTGAAGGCCATGCACACTTCTTAAGCGTGGTGGGTTTAGAAGACTCTTTAAGTCGCGGTCATGACAGGCTATTTCTTAAACATGGTAGAAGGCTCTCTCGAGCACTCATGAGGAGCAGGAGGTTCAAATTTCATCAAAATAGAGATTAATAATTAATGAAAATGAAATAGTCAAAGGATAATATTTGAATCTTAAATGAGTAATAAGATTAATAATTGGACTAGTCAATATCTTATTTATTGAGACAAGATTGAACTTTCAATTATCATTATGATAATACTGATAAATTAGATGAAATTCATTATAAAACATTCAAAAGATTTAAAATTGGATATAAATGAAATACTACTTAACAATTCGCACACATCATACTGGCGAGCGAGTCGATTAAGGATTCAATTAAACTCTTGCATACATTATAAAGTATGATTAAAACTTAAATTTAATATCTCAAAAAGTGTAAACATTCTTAAATAGCATGGGCACACTAAATGTTTAAACTTGGGTAAGGATGTTGCGTGGGTTGTTTTACGTTGGAGTCGTCAGGGTTAACAAACCTAAAATTAAAAAAAATAATATTATGATATTTTTCAACTTAATAAAATATATTAGTCATTAAATATGATAGTAGATCGATCTTGTTATTAAATTAATGATGATAGGATCAAATAATAAATTAAAAGAGCAAAGATACGATGATGGTATGTTGAATGAAGATTTCCTGGAGGGATATTTTCATCAAAATGTGATTGTTATTTCAAATCAAATCACTATAAGTTAAATATCAATTCAAATGAAATCGATGAATTATTAAGCTCAAAATGATTAAATGAAAATCATCGTTAACAAAACTTAAAGTTCAAATTCAATCTCTTCCACAATTAGTTGAATCAAGAAATTAAAACTCTAAACTCTCAAAGAAGTCTCAGTGCGTATATATTCATACTCAATCTCAATGCAGTGGGGCGTGACGCTGTCTATCTCGGTGACAAGATAATGCGATTCTGATGAGTCCTCCCGGGCTATCGTCAAATGACTTCACTATATCACTTGGCATATCTTCCCGATATTTCTACTCTTTGAGATGTGAACCAGACCTGATAAAAAGCTCTTTGTTAGCTAAGGTGGACTTAAACACCACAACGCTCTATAAAATTCGAGCAGCCGCCGAGTTCTTTGAGATCCTTTGTCGGTTGGGTCTCTCACAAAAGTAGGAGGGAGATAGCGGGATGAAGGAATCTGGGATCTAAGTGCGTCATCATTCACCAACCATCTTTAAGCTAAAATGATGAATTCATAAATTCTAAACTCCAAATTTCAAAACTCATCTTTTCGCATTTAGCGTCTAACGACTAGCTTAATCGAAGTTCTCTCGATCGAGGGGATTAACTTATATAAAGCTTTGTATGAATCTCGAGATCTAAGTCCTCAAAAAAAATCTTGGTGTCTTATCTATTTCATCTCAGATTGAAAATTTCATCGACTTTAAATCACTCTCTTCATCGGAGATTGGATGAATTTTGAGCCCACATTTATTTTAAGGTGGGCAAAATTTTTAAATAATTAAATAATATAATAATTAAAAGAATAAAAAAATATATATATAATTAATATTTTTTAGAAAAAATATAAATAATTTGTAAAATAATATCATCAAATTTATAAAAAAAAATATAAGTGGACAAGATTATTGAACTTATGGATTTTTATTTTAATTAATTAAGTAGTCATTTGAGAGTAATGAATTAAATTGATCTTTTTGGGGAGGGGTTGATTGTATAAAAACAAATTAAGGGTGGGCAAAATATAAAAAAAAATATTTTTTGATAGATTTTTACAAATCAACCACCCATTACATATGTATTTACAATTTAACCACCCTCCTTATTTTAAGAGAAAAAATTTGTGGGTGAGCATTTCACAGCAGGTTTGCCCCTGTCAAGTATGATCATAACAAGTCTCTCATTCTAAAATTTTAAATTAAGCATTTGCTCTAAGATTATAATTTATGAATTCAATAATAAGCCTCTCCTACTCTTAATTCAACATAAATCTATATTTCCCATTAAGTTTTTTAAGAACCACTAATCATTTTAGAATAATTCTAAATTGAAATTTCATCTAAAGAGAAAATGACATACAAATGATTCAAAATAATTAGGAAAACAAGAAAATACACAAAAGATAGGAAAAAAAAATGTAGATGTTCCTCACAAAAGAGGAGAGATGATGGAGTAATGGTGGGGGCATTGCGGTGGCAGGGCAATAGTGATGACATGCGGCTAGTAATGCAAATGGCATAAGATGCATGTGCAGCATGCGACAGAGAATCGAGAGGTTTGTGTGGTTCCGATTCTCAGCTTGGCTATTTTAGGTATAGGTGTGGAGAAATAACAAATAAGATCTATTTTATGTATTGATTTTATAAAACCTTAGGGTTGTTTGTGATCAATTTTGTTTTGTGTTTTTTATTTTTGTTTTATTCTATTTGTAAAGACATGTTTGTTTAATGTGATTTTA
The DNA here is from genome assembly GCA_021442155.1 of Cymbidium sinense. Lineage (NCBI taxonomy): Eukaryota > Viridiplantae > Streptophyta > Magnoliopsida > Asparagales > Orchidaceae > Cymbidium > Cymbidium sinense. Next base: position 61,592,058 of record CM038222.1, read on the forward strand.
AGTGTTTTTTTTTTGTCTTTAAAATAAAAAATATTATTTTTAAAACACTCAAAATAGTTTTTATATGTTTTAAGTATTTTTAAAATAGTATTTATTACCAAATATGTTTTATTTTGAAATAAAATATAAACAAAACAAAATATAAATATAAATTAAAAAATAAAAAATAAAGCTGATCCCAAACTGCCTCTTAGTTTTTGGGATTGTGCTTCTCATAAATTGCATAGTCATGCTTCAAGTTTACTAAGTCGTACACCTGATTTGACAAAGGTGAAGCACATGCCTCAAAGCATTAATTTTAAACATGTTGAGGCATGCCTATAATTATATAATTTCAAACAATGCAAAGATAATATAGCAAAAAATTATGAAAAAATTAGAGAATTTATAAGGCTTTTGGTCTGCAATCACTTTAAGGGTCTGTTTGGGACGTAGTTTTTTTAACTGGTGATGGCGAAAATTTCATTCTTGAAAGTGATTGTTTGAAAACTCAATTGAATCTATGTCTTGCTATTTGCAAAATGATTAAAATGTCCCTATGAGTATGGTGAGTAATTTTAAAGAATGAAAAAAATGGGATAACTAATACTCATATATACTAAGTTTATCACATCATGTAGCTCAATAATGATAAAAAAAAGAGAATTAATATCTGACTCAAAATACTTAGGACAAAGATAATGATGATGATGATGGAATTTTTTTTTATATCTCCATTTACAACTGAAGATACCTTCATTCTTCATACACCTAGTTTGATCAAAGTGTCAAAATCTCTTTTCTCTTACCAAATATATTTCATATAACTATTTTCTTATTTATTTAGCCTCATATTCTATACAAATCATCAGAAATTGAGGTTTTTTAGGAAATTAGGGAATTTTATTCCATAAAGAAAGAGCACAAAGTCCTTAGAGGGGGTAAATCTCTAAACTAATGCTTAGAGAGCTACAAGAAGTCATAAACAGATAAACCTCTTAACTATTACAATAATATAAGAAATAAAGCAAAAGAAAAATCAAATCAACAACAATAAAAGATCCGTGTGAGCAACAGCAACATCCACTTAGTCTTTTGATACCGGAAGATCCACACCAAGACTCTCCCAACCTATAAAAGTGCAACATCTTAAGGAAAGGATGAGTATAATTAAGTAGGCATAAGAAGAACAAAGTAAAAAAATGCTTAGGCTTCGCAATCATCTCAAGGAGCAACATTTTATGTAAGCATCCAAACTTAAGAAGGGTTCAATTACATATAGTCTACCAAAAGAAAGCAGAGGAAACATCAAGGCCAACATAGCCGCCTAGCTTGTAGCCAATCATCCAAAGACCATCCTCCAACAAGGCTCCTCCAACTAGCAAACAGAACATCCAAGTACAAAGCCACCAAAACCTCAAAACTGGTAAAGGCACCAAAACCATCCAACGGACAACAACAAAACAACAGGAGAACCACCAAATCAACACCAAAAGGGAGGTGAAATACCAAAACAAAAATAAGCATCATTAATAGTGGATATAGCTCAAAGAGAGATAAAGCTGAGAAATCAAAAATAATGTAAAAGGAGAAATCAAATAAGGCGAGCTTCAAAGATCTAAACGGATCCTTGAACACAAATGAGAGATTAGAACAAGGAGGAGATGGACTCTCCGGATGCAGTAAAGAGAAGGAGGAGATCAAGCGAGATCTGTGAAAGAGAACAGAGAAAGACCATGGGAACTAGAACCGTTCTTGTCCGGCCGCCAAGTTTAGATAAACTTTTCACCGCAAGACGCTCCCCCCATTCCATTAGCTTAGCCTTCCCAAATATCGTGGAAACAAACGACAGTGGCCGGTTGGACCACAAATCCAACCTAATTCTAATGTGATGATTGAGCTTTGTTTATATATGTTAAAGACTTTAGCAAGTAATCTACACATGGAAATCACAAATGACATGAAGCAACTAACAATGCATCTGATTCTTGAAAGTATTTTCAATTTTCATCATGGCTTTGAAATTTATTTATCATTTTACATTTAAAGATGGAGTTTCAATTTTGGCGATTGATGATTTCGAGTTCCAATATAGTTATATTATTAATAAATTCTAACAAATGAAATAAGTCGAAGTTTTTGTTAGAGTGGGCTTCAAAAATTCACGCTTGGCCTCTCGTTAAGATTTTTGAAATGTATCCTGGTCGAACTTGCAGATAATGAACTTATAATTTATAAGGTTTTTGCTCTCAAATATTTTCATTTATGTTGGTCTTCATGCTGGATTACTGAGATGATTACCATCATCATCTGTAGCTCTTTTTGGTTGTTATTTCAGGGTTGGAGGTAAGAGCAACGCTCAAGATCTCAAACTAGCTGTAGAGGCTTGCTTGCCAATAATAAACGCTGTATTAACTGAGTTGAAAGATAAAACATATTCAAAAAACATCCTTTTGAATATAAACGTGCCAACAGATGTTACTAATCATAAGGTAATATTTAAATTATAGCACCGAATGGTTGGAATGGTGATATATACAACGGTAGTTCATCTGATACAAGTCTAGTATATTTTAGACGCAAATAATCTAGGCTGGACAATCACATTTAATGGATTCTGCCTTTTCTCATTGACATGAAGGTTCTGTATTTATATTTTCATGTTTGGGGTATATAGCGTATGAGAATTATTAGATAAAAAAAGAACCAATTTTCCATGATGAAATGGCAAACTTCTATTCATAGGTAAGATTTTCTAGGTGTATTGATGATAACTATCTACATTTTGGGCAGTGATCTGAAGAATTTCACCATTATATATCGGGCAACATAAAACTAATTGGTACATGAATTACCTTAAACTTTTTTATATTTCTTTATATATCATAATAAAATAGTACCCCTGGCACGGTGCATGCAGTATCATCAGTGGAAAAGTTATAGCTAAAGCAGGGCTATAGGTAAATCACCTCAAAGCTTTTCAAGCCACTACACTATTTTCATGGACTGATGTATTATTATTATTATTATTATTATTATTATCATTTTGTAGAATCTATCTTGATGGTTTTCTAGGCAGCTCATCACTTATTTTACATTGTAAAGGTTGTTTATTGTTTGTCTTTAGGTTATGGTTAATGTAAAATTGTCTTTTTTGTTGTATTTTTGTCCAAATTCTTGCTGTTTTGATTACTTCTAATAGATTATCTTGCTATATATTTTGTTTGGTGGCTGAAAAAATAATGAAAGAGAGTTTTGCTATTGCGAAGATGAAAATGCTTGATGTTTTTTGATGCACTGGCTGGTTTGAGTGGAATTTGGATTGTTCACTTGGTGGTGAAGCTTGGATTTATACTTTTTGAATTTTGGTCTTGGTAGCATCAAAAATGACATGGGACACGAATTCGATATGATACGACTTTTAAAAATATAAAGCATAAATGTGTATATGATATGACATTATAAGTTTATAATTTACATAATTTATAAATTTTAAAATAATATATTATAATCACAAAAATTATGTCTTAAACAACTCAAAAAATTAAATATTATAGCGGAAAAATTTGACATTTAATAATACAAAAATTAATAAAAGCTTAATATATTATTTATAAATCTTGATAGTAGATAAGGAAAGAATAAAGAATTATGAAAAATAATAAATATAATAAAAAGTAATTAGTAATCAAATTCTAAGAATAACTTTAAAAATATTTAGTCATTAATAGTTCTAGAGTATTACATACAAAAAATAATTATTTGGTATAATATAAATTATCAAAATATAATGTTTAATTATAAATTTAGCTAATATTTATAAAATTTAAACTTAATTCTTCTTTATGACGCGTGTGTGAAAACATGTGTTTGAAATTTTTTTAATTGGACATATCACAGGGTGTATGGTCAATATGCATATAAGTTTATATATATACCTCTTTTTTATAAAGAGTTGGTGCATTATAATTGTTGAAGCTGTTCTGGTCTTCCCTAGAGCCCTCGCATTTGTGGATTGCGTAGTCTCTTTTTTTGTGAGTCTTGCTACATTTTTGATTCGGCTGCTCCACTCTTCATTTTCCTACAAGTTTGTTATGAGCAGTGGTTCTTATATTTGAATGTAAGGCCTGGATGGTTTGATGTGTGTTTCTCTGGATCAATTGTTGTGCATCTTGAAATTTTTTTTATCGTAAATATTTAAAGTCCATGTGGCTCCTTTGGATAATTATTCTAGAGTTCTAAATTTGGCTGGAATTATTTTTTTTAAGGATTTAATTTAAACGTGGATGAAACTAATTATATGCCAACTTAACTACTAACTTAGAGGATGAGATATGTTATGAAATAGTTTTTGGTTGATTAAAGTTTATATTTTTCATTTTTTAATTTTATGAAGGTAAGTTAGATGTGTAATTCCTTCGAATGTGGTAATAAATGCTTGATTTAGAAGAAAATCATTTCCTTTTTATTGATGTGATTTCTGATTTTCTTTATATTGGTGATTTGTCCCATTCTTATTTCTTCTGCATAATTTGATATTGGTTTGATTAGTGCTCTTGATTTTATTTATATTTGGCACATCAAAAAAATAAATTTATGAAAATTAAATTACAATTGCTCACAGATTTTTTGTTGTTCTAAATATATGCTAAATTTTGTGGATCATTTTATTATCAGTTGAGTTTTAATTCAAGTATCACTTGTAACATTAATAAAAATAAGTCGTTGAATTAACTGATTTTTTTACAAGCTACATATCATATTGGCTACATTAGAAAATTAAAAACTAATCCGTCCTACATCATGTTTTTGTTGGAGCTTATGATTGCATCATCCTATCAATTTAATGTAAAAAAAATATTAGCAATAAAAATATTAAGAAATGATGCAAATGCAATTTAACCATAATATATACAAATACATTAAAGTTCAAAATTATGTTCTTACTTTTAATTGGAGGTATAATATTGATATAGATCAATGATTTTGAAGTTTTTTCATATATAAATTATTTATTTTTTAAAGAGATGAATGCGTCAAATTAAAACTACTGAGACATTCTAAATTATTTTGGTGAATGTTGCTACTAAGTCATCATGGGTTGGGCACTGGAATTTGGATTGGTTTCGCACCTGGAGTCTTTATTTATCTTTTTTGGATTTTAATTGTTGAAATAGTTTCGATCTTGGGTTCCTGCATATCTACGGATAGCATGATTTTTATTTATTGAGCCGTGCAACATCTACAATTTGACTACTCCACTTTTGCATTCTCTATTAGTTTTATTATGGGTTGCAGTTTTTATCCCTGAGTAGGAGTTTAGGTGATTCATCATACATTTCTTTAAATCGATCACTGGGCATCCCTAAATTTTATTACAGATTTTCTAGTTTAACTGGTTTAGATAAGAATTATGGAGTTTTAAATTCGGCTGGAATTAATTTTCTCTTTTGGGATTTTAATTTAAATGTGGTTTAAGCTAATTTTATACTAACCATATCTACTAACCAAGGGAATGATGACTCATGATTGTATAAATACATTATTGAATAATGTAAGGATAGAACTTTGGAGTGCAAGTTAAATGTATGATTTTTTCAAATGCATAAATTCAACTACTACGATTCTAGGGAGGACACATTATATAGGCTGATTTGATGAATCTTATTTTGATACTTTCATTCTCTCTTAATTCATCTACATAATTTGATATTTGCTTGTTAGTGCTCATGTTTTTCATTCAAATTTCGTGCGAAGAAATTTCTAAAATAAGTATTAAATAATAAATTATTATTATTTTAAGTATGTATAAAAAATTTTTTGAGTTTAGGTACAGTTTATAAATTAGTCAACCTCATCGCCAATTGGCTTAGATTCACTTATTATTCTTAATAGTCGTCCAGATGTCGATTAAATTTTGTTGTCCATAAGTGGTGACTTTTCTGTATGTTTTTTTTTAAAGAAAGAGATGTCTTTTTTTATTGTTTACTGCAATTTGCATATAAACTCAAGCAATTTGCATATATAAATTTAAACTGCTTTACATGAAATTATTGTACTACTAAATAAATTATACCAAAAAATTCCATCCATATGTTAAGTAAACCAAAAATACAGATAATACAAAATCATAGAAATATCCAGTGACAAATACACAATACAAATACATCTCTATATATCTTATCGACGACGTCTCATATCTTTCCGGCTATAAGGTGGGCTGCGATGGGCGATTCGGTGATGGGAGACATCATGTGTTCACGATCGCTCTGACTTTGACCCGTCTAGTGCAGTCTCTAAAGATATCTAATCTTGTGACGGTGCAACGTTCATATGGTATTGAGATTGAGAGCTCTCCTGAAAAGTAGATGGCCCTGTGTTAGCATAAGTGGATGGGCTTTCGTATGCCTTTGTAGTCGAGGGAATCGTAGCCATGTGACACATACTCGTTGTGGTCTTGGGCTGTATTTGATGTGGGTTCTTAATCTCGGATCGTGGCATATGCTCATACTTATTTATAGCCCTGAAGTCAGTCACCTAGGCGTCAAAGAAAGGCGAAAGGTCCTCCGTCATAAGATATGCTTCACTTTATGAAACAAGTTTAAAATGTTATTATGAAAATCAGTAGACACATAGCTATAAGTTTGTAGATTGTAGTGTTATCTTAACATATGCTTTCTCGGCGGTCTTTCTGGATAGTAGGTGGTGTAGATCTAGCTTAAGCAATACACGATGACAAATAAAACATGTCTGCTGAGGGCTTTTGTCATAAGTGTCATCTGCAACAACTGATCTCTGAGCCTCCCAGATAATAATGTCTGGTGGTGGCTGAACAGACGTCGCTCTCTACCATCAACTCTCTTGGCGGGATCCATGACAACATCATGTGGTAAGTGACCAGAACTCTCAGGAAGGTGCCACTCCACCCTCTTAGTGATCGATTGGAACACGTGCCAACCAGCCATCAAGGCAAATATCGAGACTTCGAGAATTCAGTGAGCTCATCAGCTCATACGCCTCCTGTAGAGCTCGCAAAATCCACCATCGTGCACGTGAAAAAAAAAAAAACAAAATGAAATCTGGTTAGACGGTAATATTAAAATTATGAAAAATTTAGAAGAAATAAGAAAATTCATGCAGTTTATGTACATGTTATTTTGCTAGACTATCCATACTAACCTCCTACTAGTAGGGTTGTGTGGACACGATGTCCGATGACCGATTTGCAAAAAATTACATCTGAGTGCTCATCGTGCTCTCGTCCATTGTGTTCTTGTATCTACTTGATCGTGACTACGATAACTTTAATAGTTGGTGGAAAGGATAAAACCCTCGCGAGTCGACGGTATTTCGATCATGCAGAATGTGAAAGTTCGAAGAGTATGTGCCCATATTGTCATAGTATAGTATTTTGACACATAAGCCAAATGATTCAATCTCAGATGGACTAAAGTTTATGGAATGACCACATGGCATGTGATAAATCAATGTTAGAACAATACATGAACTGAGCCTGTGAAGTTAACTCATGATCGACAACTCGTAATGAACTTCACATTAATATTGGCGTTGTGGATAGTGCACAGCCTCATGCTCGAATCGCTAAGTCGCTTCTAGAGAGAATGTGAATTCATCGGTCGGTTCCCGAATCCATATCGCCCTCTTATAAAATAAACTCACAATGTTATAGTAAATACGTGATGATTACTTGAATTGGTAGTCCATGGTTTGAGTATCCCATTAAAACATTCTTATGCATTTATCGTCATGCGAAACGCTTGTCGCCATCGTGAATCGATGACCACTTGCACATCACGATCCACCACGGTATGCTTGGTTTAATTTTCTATATGCGTGTTGTCGATTGAATATGTTGATGCCATCCGTCTTTGGACAATACATTTTCTTACATAAACTCGATCCACAATACCCATTCTTGCTTTTTTGAAGTTTTCTATGTCTTAAGCAATGTATGTGCCCATAGAATACATCGGTATCAGCGTACCAACCTCGTATGCTTATCGAGATAATACATAAATCGCTCCTCACAAAGTTGTATGCACATAATGACGAAAGACTCATTCTCGGCGCTATCATCGAGCTTCTTATTTATTCATTTCATACTCGTCATCAGACAATACTCTAGATGAACTAGGTTGCTCATGCAGTCGTGCTTGAACAGGCAGCTGAGTTCTGTGTTAAAAAAGTCATAATCCTTTAAAAAATAAAAGATAGTATAAACCAGAAAATGAAGATACTAGCACTGCTGTTGAGGTAAATACTTACCTTATTTCGTCGTCATAATCTTGTTATTACAAGTTGTTGAAAGTGAACTCATGAGCATGTCGAATGAACATTATTATCTATGAGATGATCGATTTCACAGCGATACATTGCTTGATTTCACATAAAGAACTAATGTCAATAGAATCTTCATCCAGATGCAATCTGCGAGACTTCATCGTGAAATCATAGAATATGTATCCGCCAACAAGAAAATGACACGTAATCTTTTCTTGAAGTTATCGGCCATAACGTAAAGATCTAAGCACTTTACATTTTAAATCTTCTAAGCTTGCATGGCCTTGAGACTTGCATTAATTTTGCCACTAACCATAATGGAATGAATGTGTCGGTTAGTCATAGAAGAATTAAGGAAATGAGCTCCTGACTCATCTTAGTATATGCTCAGCAACCAAATTTCTAACGCAATATAAAAAGTAACTCATCACTCATCAAAATAAGTAGTGGTTATGATGTAACATAAATGTGATGATGAAGCTGTTGGCAAGTATTTTCAAAAAGATTATAAGTTTTCACACTTAGCATTCTTACATTGCAATGATATTCTCCATGAGTAACATAAGAAAAATAAAATATAACATAAATAATATGCAATAGTAATCATGGATCTAGTAATTAATTCTTGTTGATCCAATCTTTCATTAACTCCAATAGACTTAAAAAAACTCTTCTTTAAATAGTTAAAACTCAAATATATATCCAGCAAATCAAAGGTAAGATTTTCTAACTCAACTTGTGACAACTAAAGGTCATTAATAGTTGGATAATCCTTTCATCTAATAATAAATTAGTGATGTGTAGTATCATTTTTATGTGTCTCAATTGTAAGAATAGATTTCAACTCGAGGTTGGTGAGTTGAAACTTGAAAGGGTACTATCAATGTGTTTTCAAGTTTATCTACAATATGATTAACCTCCAAATTCTTAGGTTATATTGGATGCTATGTATCAATCAATGCTATGTATTATTCAAATCTTTATTTAGTGGATTTAGGATGCCTATAGATAAGGCATTCATAAATTTTTCCCCAAAATTACTTCAAATAAACGGCTAATAAATTTATTCTTTAATAATTTAATGGTTTTATATATTCTAAATGCTTGTTAATACCTCCAAAATGCAATTCATCCGTCAATTAAAAATCCCAAAGAAGTCATAAGGATGCATAAACATCTATTTGTGTAAAGGCACCCATCAATACACACCAAAATCATCTAAAAAAAGATAAAATTGCATTTTGGACTTGCGGTGGCACCCATCAATACACATCAAAATACTTTGTGTATACCTTCACTTACTTGGTGGGTGGACCGAAATCTTGGGTGGAGCTGACACTTGCGATGGAGTCGAGAGTGGGAGTGTGGGGGACGGATTCATCGCGATCGAGTTATTTAGGGCATAATCGATTGGCCGATAATGGTCGGCCGACGCTTAAAGCGGTCGGGGTGGGCTGACGTCATTATATAAGTGGGCGACAGCTCTAAGCCACCTCGGTGAGGTGGTACTCCTATGGGGCGTATAAACTCAAATTTTTTTTATCGTACTTAAAATAATAATTATTTATTATTTAATATTTATTTTAAAAATTTCTTCATTTCGTGCACCAAGAGTTCAATTTATGAAATTAAGTTATAATTATTTACTGATTATATGTGTTTCCACTTTTAAAATCCTTAATGAATTTCTGTGATTATTTTGACTAGTTTATTTTTTATTGGGTTTTTATTTAAGTATTATTTATATGCATTTAAAGAAAGTAAGTTTTTGGATTAATATGTGACTTTTTAATCTATGAATCATCAAGTTCCTTTAGATGATTTCATATTATGTATCATATTAAATGCATTAGAAAATCTCAATCTGTCCTGCCCTTCATCACTTTGGACATTTATTTAGTGAAAATTTACTAATCGTTTGGATGCTATGAGGGAAACTATACCCCTAGCCATTATTAATCGTGCACTAGTCTTCTATGCTAGTGACAAGAAGCACTATTCTATTTTCTACTTGATTATTTTGACTTAAGATACGGAATGTTTTTGCATTTTTCACCTCTATTTTTTGTGTTCATATACAAATACTGAAGTGTTTGAGGTCAGATTTGCAGAAAAAAAGGAACACTATACTTATTGTATATTGAATGCATTTCTCATTCCTTGTTGTTTCCGCCAGTAGGGTTTCAAGATAACAAAACAGGGTACGTTTAAGGTAAGGATTGGGTGGACGCATTTCAATACACCAGCTACTGAAAGCCATCAAGCGGCGAGCATGGAGGGAAATACTGTTACGGACACTGAAATGGATGTCGGTTCAGATCCATTACGTGATCAGCTTTTGTTCAAGAGGGTGGTAAGTTTATCCTCTCTTTCAGTCACATTCTGCTCGAATAACAGTGATGCATTATATATTCATGAAATTGCTATCATGAAATTGAATTTCTGAAAATATTACTTGATTTTAACAATTGCTGATCCTTAGTTGTGGATCTCACTCAGTTTATGTTTAAGATGTATGACCCTGTGAGTCCACTTCAAATTTGTGACAATCATGGTTTAAGTTTTGTTAGGGAAGCTTTGATATCTCAAGTGGATTATTTATTCAGCTTTTTGTGTCGTATCTGATTTTTTCCACCAGGTGGTAATTTCATCTCAAACCTTTTAACTAATTTACGTAATAGGTATAAGAGGTTCTTTAGCTTATTTAATAGTATATCTCTCCTAAAGAAATTGGCACTTGAGTTTGGTCAAGCTTTACTTTGGTAATTTCTGATGTTATCCTTTAAGATGTTGCTTTGGCATTTTTACATTATCATAAGTTCTTAACTACAAAATATTTTTTGTACAAACTTGATATTGAATTTTTTGTAGCCTGTTCCTTCATATGACAGTGGCTACAGCTCATTTTCTAAAATATGTTTTATGTACTTCGATTCCAATCTCACACTACAAACACAAACTCTTCATTTCCTCTTCTCTTATACTACCTATGGACATTAAACATTTTCTTTTAATAGATCTAAACTAGTTTTTATATGTTATCACAGGTTTCACATCTGGACTATGAGCAAAATGATGACGAGGACACGGATTACCTGTCTCTCCAAAATGGCTACGTTAGTTTGTTTTCCAGTGTTTTACTTTCCTAGCACATTTTTGTTCAGATGGATCTATAATTAACAGAAATAACACTTTTACTCTTTTGCAGATTACAATTACACCCCTTGGCTTCCCTGACAGAAATAGAAGATGTAACTTACTTCAAAATTGGCTGAGGCATTTGGCGACATCCTCATCATCTCTATAGAGAAGTCAGTTTCATTGATCCTTGTCTGAACTATTATTGATTATATCCAGCCATCTCATTGTGCATCCATTTTTATCTATTGTTTGAAGCAAATTTGTTTCTATTATTTCCTATTTTTATCTGACTGAGTGTTTGTCTAGTTTGTTCTATCTATGTTCAATATTTTCATCCACCTTACCTTGATATGATTTTTATGTCGTTCTAGTGATCGCCGAGCTACCTAAGGTGCCTTGAATCACATATCAACCACCACAAATTACAAGTTCTTTTTATACGAGTGTATGCTATAGCACTGATGGTCAGGTTTTTATTTTGGAAATTATAATATCTAGATCTAAAAAGAATGAAAATGCAGGGTTTCATATGAAATCCAAGCCATATCCAACTAGTCAGAAAGTACAAAATGTATAACCCAAAATTCAGGAGGATAGATTCAAGTCAATGACTTTCATTATGTATATTCAATCTAAGTCACCATCATTAAGCTAAATCATATGCATGTTAATCATTATAAGCCTCTATCATATGCTGTAAACACAAAACACTCATTTTCTTATGTTTTCACGTTACATAAAATTTTTTAACTATCGCAAAAAAACTATTTCTTTAACAACTTTGAAGAGATGGGGCAAAATGCTATTAATATATTCACTTTGTTTAGGATAATTGCTGATTTAGGAATGGCAAATTTCTCTAGTGATCTTCATGTAGATGCTATGTTTAGAAAGAATCATCTGGTGATCACCTTAGATATCTTGATGGTTACTTATATACAAGAATTTAGAATGAGTAGCAAAATCATCACAATTTCTCTCTGACAACACGTTTATATTTGCATAATACTTATCTGATGATAAAACTTATTCAATTACTTTACTCTTCAGCTATTCTGATAAACTATATTACAATGTTTAATGGCATGTTTTCTTCAGGATGCATCGACTTATCACTTGTAGAAAGCTGAAAGATTCCATGGAGTTGCTCTCATAAATTCAGTTTTTCCCAGGCATTGTCTTCTCAACTTACCAGCCCTTGTGGGACTCTGTATGTTCCATTTTCATTTACTTTTATTCCATTCTATCATAAAGGAACTTCCAATTTCACATGGAAAGCTTGATCTGTTGAAATAACCCTAATGTGACTCATAATTCAGTGAGCCAAAACAAAAAATTGTCGGTCCTGCAAAGCATCGGCCTTATTTTTATTTGAAAATTTTGAAACTTGTTGCCAAGGTTCTTCAATTCGTAAACATTTTCATCTCTCTTGATATAAGATTTAGATAGCAGATATTTGTGCCTGATAGTTTATGGGTAGCTATCCATGCAAAAATCCTTTAATAATAATAATGTAGAGAGAGAGAGAGAGAGAGAGATTGGTTGATATTAATTTTCTATATCAGATGTAAACAAAAGAAATCAAGATGCAATTGCCGTTGATTAATCAACAGTGTTAGTTGTTCCTATGTTGCAATCTCTGTTTTAAAGGGTGATGAGAAAGGCTTGACATTAAATGCAGTGAAATCGTCGGCAGAAAATACTATCTTTTTTATATTCTTTGTTTTTTGTTCTCAATGCTTGTGTCGGTTCCCTCTCATTTTCATTATAGGAGAAGTGGACGTTTCATCATATATATATATATATATATATAGAGAGAGAGAGAGAGAGAGAGAGAGAGACTCCCATAAAATACTCGTGTGTTCTTGCTTTAGTTGATATACCAAACTGCCTTATTTTTATTATTTTTTAATAATTCAATGCAACACTATAGTGATCCTCAAAGAAAACCCTAAATTCAACAGTGAGAAATGGGTAATTGATTTCATGACGATATAGGATATTTTTGTAATTTTCATCTATAGAATTTTATGTAGTGATTAAGAGCCTAAAATCATTGATTTCATGATGGCTAGATTGCATAAAAAAAATGGACTGGACAGTTCACATGATGGCTATCTTTTGAGAAAAGCACCTCACTCAGTATTTGATGTTACATTAGTTCTAAAATTTATTTATTTATTTATTTTTATTTTTTGCCACCATTTATGAGAATTTGCAGTCATAATGGAGCATAAATTGTCCAAAGATAGATAATTGAGACAATTTGGCTTAAGATATTCTTACTAAATTTGTACAAGACATCTTTTTAATCATTTGATATACTTTGTTGATTGTTATTTGATTATAACTTATAATTGTAATTAAGTATAATTAATCATAATATGATTTGAATATGAGCTTTATGTTTGAATTCTGTTTATATGTATATTAATTTAGTTTGATTTTTACATAGCTTGCTTAAATTAATTGAATGAATATTTTAATGAATTAATAAAGAAGTTAAAAAATATAATGAGCATTTGACTTATTATATTAATAAATAATTTAATAAATTTGAAATAGTCATTTAGCTATTTAATATTAGTTAAATAGATGATAAATAAGCAATGAATAAACCTTTTTTTTTTTTTGTTGGCAAAAGTATATGATGTTTGTTGATTTCTATCTTAATATCATGTGCATATTGAAAGCTAAAGATACATTTTCTTACAAAATAGATTAAAAAATTATCTTATTGTGTTAAATAAAATGAAAAAAGAGAGCATCAACTATAAAATTTTGGAGATAAATATAATATTTATTAAATATATTATATTTAATCAAAATAATTTAAATAATATATGAGTTATTATTGAGCTTAAGCCTTTAAAAAATTTACTTTTTCAAGAACAAATAAGTTTGATTCTGAACATAAACAAATGAGTTGAATTTTATTCAATTTTGATTTATTTAGCTTTCAAATTTTATAAGGCATTCTAACTTAGTTACTAAGTTAAAAGAACTTAAATGAGCATTCATTGAATCTTGTTTGAGTAATTCATACATTGGCTCACTTATAATCATAAGTGTAATTTATATTTAATCAATCAATTTGTATTATATTTATTTGAAAATAATTAATTTATGGACACATTATAAACCAACAACCATCATTCTTATGAGCTTTTTATTTAAAAAAAAAAAAAAAGCAAAAGACACACTTGTATTACATCTTCCAATGAATATTTACATAATTGATTATATATCAATCATCCAATCCAAGCTAGAAATGACAAAGATTGATGAAAGAGAAATCCCCACAACCTTTCAACAACCCAAAATAGACAAAACAACTATTACATTGTCATATGAAAACAACAATCTTTTTTCCCCTAATTTTCCCTTTCTTCTATTCACAAGTACAATAACATCATATATACACATACATCAAAACTCTTATCATTATATCTTTTCTTTTGCTCTTTTCTTGCTAATCATGGATGTATATAAGGCATGAGAGCTACAATGAGCTCTCATTGCTTCATCTGCGATGATGAGGTGGTGGCAGAAGAAATTTCGGATGAGACTCGACGAGAATCGACCATAGCACATGCACATCTTCACATGGGCATGACTTCACATCCTCGTACAAAATATATATCCCTCTACCTATCAAAACATCATATATTTTAAACATTATAGCCAATATCTCCAAAAACTAAGAGAAAAGCAAAGCCAAGATATGAAAATTATAATAAAATGGAGAAAAGTATGAGGGCAATGTGAGGAAAATTAAGCAATTAGAAGATAGGAGTGATCACTAACAAAACATACAAAATTTAAACATATACTCAACGCCATCAAAACTAAGGGAAGAAGAGCATAGCCCAAATATTGAAATCACAAAGAAAATGGAGAAAAATAAGAGGTTAATGTGAAGAGAAATGGACAAATTAAGCAATTAGAAGGAGTTTGCGATTGATAGAAAAGACTGAAGAAGTGGTAAGAACAGATTGAATGACAAGAAAACAAAAAGAAATCTTTTGTTCTCCATTAAGATTCAGTGAGATATCAAACCAAGAAATTAATAAAAAAGTTAGAATTAGAACTTACTCTTCTTCTTGGTGGAATGAATGTGAAGCCAGAGCTTCTTCAATGGGGAGAAGAGGGACTGAAGCCAGCCCATTGTAAAGGGATCTTATTGATTCATGGGAGGAAGAAGAAGAAGAAGAAGAAGAAGAAGAAGAAGAAGAGGAAGTGAGGAACGAGAGAGAGATAGGGTTGGCTGAAGGAAATAGAGAAGTGAAGAGTATTGGAGAGAAAGAAACAAATGGCTTTGCTTTAGGGTTGGGTGAAGTCTCTGTCACTATTTCCTACTGCTATTTTATATTCACAATCATCAATCTGATCTCTTTTGGTAACTTGTCACTCTCCACCTTTCAGACTTTGGAACCAGGGGTATTCATAACATTTATTATTCTAAGGATTATATATATATATATTCAAATATTTAGATATTTGTGCTGTAATTCCCAAGAAAATCTTAATGAATTTTAGATGTATAAAATAGTTTTTTAATGAAAGAAATGCTCAGTTGAGTGATTGAAATTATTTATTTTTAAATAACATTTTATGAAAAAAAAATCTCATTCTTTAATATTATAATACTTTGAATGGATGCATAGGACTTTATATTAACTGAAGAAAATTGAAAATCAAATAGATGATGATATTATTGTGTGTGATGCGTTCAACACTTTCTTCGTAAAGAAATAAAACTTATCAAGTGTTGATGTGGTTTGAAGTTCTCTCTCTCTCTCTCTCTCTCTCTCTCTCTCTCTCTCTCTCTCTCTCTCTCTCTCTCTCTCTCTCTCTATCTCTCTCTCTTATGTTATTAATAAAACTCCATTTTCAATTATAGAAGAATGTGATTCAATGAGAAGAACCAAACGATATTGTTTGGATTTGAATTCAAAAGTGTTTAAATCAAAACTGATAAATATAATTGAAAATCATTTGAGGTTATTGAAAGACTTAAATGTTCTCCAAATTTAATATGTTTATTATCAAAATAAGCATCTTGATAATAAGAATTTGATGATTATAAGATCGTTAGATTATGAGATCATTAAGATGCCTAAAAGACTCAAATATTTTTTTTTTCAAAAGAAAAATTGAGAATTCCATAAAATAACTAAGGATATGACAAAAGTCGGTTGGAATATCTTGATCAAGACATAAGTTATTACAATATATTTTTCATAAATCTACGTCTTATTTCTAAACATTTAGAGAAAGACATCCAATGGATAATTTTTAGACACTTGAAATCCTAAACTAATTATCATGAGACTTCGTATGGCCTAATTTCTCAACATTTCTTTGCCGATTGATCTTCTCTCTTATTGGGATAACAATCTCGCCAACAGCTCTAAATACTTAGACTACGTTTGTAAACTTTTGGATTCAAAATTTGGTTTAAAATATTTAAACTATGTCTTTTCTTTTTTGAAAGAATTTCAAAAGCGAAGCTCAAATGAGATTTAAAAGCATTTAAGTATTCAAATCAGCAGAAATTGCGTTTTGAAAAGCATTCTTAAAAACTCCCAAGCAGCCTTAATGTTCAACATTAGCATCCATTGCCACCATCAAACTTAAACAAATCATCATTTACTTATAGTTGCATTTCTTTAATTAGCATTGATAACAATCATCACTCGCTCTCAGACACAAGCTATCAGTCGTTGATGCCACCATCGATTGACGACGAGATGAGCCATTAATGTACTATTCTTAAACATTAGCGTTCGCCGCTATCTTCACAGTAGCTTATCATGCCCATCATTTGCGTGCTATCTCCATCACATTCTAATACTCTCCACAATCATTGCATAAAATATCTTACAACTCAAAAAACCAAAAAAAAAAAAAAAAAAGTTTCTAAAATGGAAGCATCCAACTCATCCAAACCCATATAATAAAGACCAACGTTTGCCAAAAAGTCTCAGGTGACATGCATGCATCATGTGGATTTCATACAAAATAAATTAATTGTAGAGGTCAAGGATTCACGTGCATGTTATTTATATATAAACCTTTCTACAAAGTTTTCTGGAAAATGCTTTTATAACAAATAATTCTTATGAAGTTATATATTTAACATCTATAGTTTAGTATTTGTATTTATATATATAAAAAAAAAAAGTGAAGTCCAGTGAGAGCATTATATCAAAAACTAAATCTGAAGCAAAAGGGCAAGATACAACCTTTATAGAATCTGATTCATGAAGAGCACTTTATGCTATTCGTTTCTTTGGCATTCTGAACTTCAATTAAAAGGCTCAGATCATGCGCAGCACATGCAAAAGTATTATCCAGTAACAATGATACAATGGATATAAGCTAAGCTAAGCTAAGCTACTGGAGTGATGGATATGTACACTTTTGCTACTAAAATAAAGCAAATAGAAGGAATAGGGCTCTACGCCGTTTGTAAGAGATACTATGATTATTTAGATAACATAGTTAATTATGTGCTTGAAATAGTGTTTTGGAAGCTTATATTTCACGCAATATGCAAGGTTGGAGGTTGAGGGTTGTCCACATTCAAGGAGGATAGCATTGATGTTCTTCAACCACGACGTCGAACCGATCGTCACAATGTTAGCTTTTGAACCTATATGCACGCAGACTACCATAGCAAGTGTCACGATGACAATCTACGCACCACAGCATGAAATAGTGACACCGCGACATATATGCCTCTAAATTTCAAAGATTTGTTGGCACCGTGGTGATAGTCTGGGTGGAGTTATAACATTTTTTGTAAAATTGATGGTCGTGGGGGACCTTTTTAGTAGAATTAATGGCTAGAAATTAATATGAGGTCTTAAGTTAATATCTTTGAAAATGATCTCAAGTCTATGTTTGAAAGGTGAGGGCTTTATAAGGTTTGATGAAAGAAATGTCAATATGAGATCATTTCAAAAATGATTTTAAGTAGTACAAAAAATAAGAACTTATGATGGATGGTTAGACCAAGTTCTTAACATATGATCAAGAGTAGATGATTGGATGTTGAAAGAGTTATAAGGGTTTTGTGAAAAGAAAACTAAGATTAATACAAATTAAGTTAGTTTGAGATGATTTGAAATATCTTTCTTAAAAAAAAGAGCCAAGTAGTCCAAACAAGAAAAGATTATGACGAAAGGTTGTTTTAAGATGTAAATTTATGATCTAGAGTATTTGGTGGAGCTTAATGAGATTTGAGGCGTTGTATTATTGTAGAAAATAAGACTAGATAACTGTCCACCTACCACCTAATTTAGATCATGAGCTTTAAAGATGGTTTTGGAGTGGAATTAAAAATAGGAGTGGTAAATGTTTAGGCATAAATGTTAGTTAGGATATAGGAGTGATACGAGAGTGATTATAGAGATTTTGAGATGATTGGAAAGCAATCAATTACATTAAGAAAAAGTCAAGCTAGACGAACAAATATAATACAATGAAAAAGAATTTCTTCAAAGAAATTTTATCATTCCAAAACTTAAGTAATTTTATTATATATTAGCCTTATTTATAAGGATTATAATGGCCAAAACTAAAAAAAAAAGGAGAAAATTTTTGGAGAGAAAATATGGGTGATCATTAATGGAAGAAGCTAACCACCTTCATTAATTCATTTTATTTAGTAATATTTATTAATATCTAACTAATAGATGTTTCAAAATTTGAAAGTCAAACTTGTAGAACCTAAATAAAAATTTATATCATAAAATTCAAATTTTAATTATTTCTTCTTAGTTGGACTCTTATAATGGGCCTTAATTGGGTTCTTAACTAGCACTTTTTTGAGCTTTTACTTAGATTCTTATAATAAGATCTTTCTTTGCTTAAACATCTTAAAGTGCTTCAATTTTTACTTAGATTCTTGTAATTGGGCTTTTTATATCTTGATCATATCTTATTACACTACTCAATTCTTTTTTATATAAAATAAATTTTTAATTAATACAAATAATCATATATTTTATACATCAAAAATATCCCAAAATTTCCTTGAAATCTAGGGGACTTTTTGCTAAATTTTTCAAGGCCAAACACTTGAAAGAAAAAGAAGATTATGACAAGGATAAATCAAAGAGTAAAGGAAGTTTTCTTGGATTTTCTTCTCCTTTTTTTTCATTCAAGTTCAAAAAATTTGTAATAAGTTCGAGCATTTCATGCATTTTGAGAAGAGATCTGATGGGTTATCTTTGCACCAACATCCTTATCATCCTCCACATTTATCATGTATTGATTCAACTTGCACACTAATTTCAACTTGCACACTATGTTTGTTGTTCCCTCTAATTTCAACTTGCACACTAAATATGAGGCACACATCTCTTACACTTTGAAGCACATGCCTTGAGATGTGCCCCACATACTGTAAGGTGTATGCCTCATATAAGAGTCTATAAGGGACACACCACATGATCAAAACTCATGGAAGGCATTAAGGTGCGACTCATATTGCAACATTTTAAACCATGAATCTTTCACTAAGATCACTATGATTAGCAGTCAAATCAATTGCCAAGAGAATTCATTTGACACCAATCAATCTCCGATGCTATACTGCCCCAATTCTACTTGCCTATTCAACCTTAGAATGCTATCTAACACCAACAATGTAAAGAATCAGCTACATAAGAAGTCCATGATAGCCTAATGGATGATTGTTTAATGACAGTCATCTATAAAAATTCACAAGTAGGAGTAACTTTGTGATAGTAACAAGTCTAACACAGTCTATTGTCTTGATAAAGGGACCAAATTAACATTCAACAAAGGTTATGACAAGCGTAAAAAGTCATTTCCCTACATATTATTCCAAAGCATGCAAGAAGTCAATCCCTGCCAAACATAACCAAGGAAAAATCTTGGTTAGCCAAAGTCAAACCAAGGTGAAACCATGTCAGTGTGAGTCATCATTTTTAGGTTGAAGACAAAGCTAGCAACACCAGAAGAACACATTACTGGTTCTAGAAAATCCAGTATTTGGATGACAATGGATGAAATGGTCAATCGTACAGATGACGAACAGAGGAAAGGTGCAGGAAATCAAATTTTTAGTGGTATCAATAGGGGTGTAACTGAGTTTTAGATTTTTCTATGAACAAGCCTGATTTGTAGTTGACTTGCTTAAACAAATTGAATGACGAAATAAACAAGTTCATAAATAAGCTCGAACAATAAATGAGAGTACGTGGCTTCTACTCTCTTGGCACTGCTAATTCAAGTAAGCAAGTCATATAAAAACTCAACACTACACCCCACTGAAATAACTCCTCATAAAAGGCATCCATACCATAGGCACCCCCCATATGTTGGGAAGCATAGGAGAGAGTCAATTATGAGAAGATGATAGATTAGGTTTATCTTTTATACAATTAAGTTATCTTTGTCACAATTCGACTTGGGAGCTTGAAATTTTCAAGGCAATAATGGATGGTCGGATGATAGAATTATCCTGTCCACTATTCATAACATTTCACAATATTCATCCAAGCTATAAAGAGAAACTAAACTACAAAATTTCTAAAACATCATCTAAACACATAAAAATGCAAGTTGTAACTAACATTCTAAAAAAAAAATAACCATAACAAGATAAAATATTTTTCTTTACTATGTGCATTACATCCTCTTCCTCGTAACTAATTCTCTTCTATTAGCCATTTAATTTAGATAATCATTTTTATAATAAGCATTTAAACAATAGGTTAAGTTATACAATAACTTAACGAATAATTATAGTTGTACTATATACTAATTTTTATGCATATGTTATACATGAAATACAATAAAAATGATTGAACATGAACAATTTATTTTATGAAATTTTTTAATCATTTCATTTGCATTTTCATTAAATACAATCCTTTAGCCATTTTCATTTATACTCCATTTATAAAGCCATCTCAAAAGTACCGTCTAAATTTTTGTAACAATTAAGGTACATCCATTTTCATATCCTTTTTCCAAACGATTTTTATTTTCATTTTCATGCCGATCGTTCGTTCGTCAATCGATAAGGGGTGAACTCTATCATCAAAATATGCACATACAATCACATAGCATATGTGTATTATATTTATTTCCATTACATCAAACATTTATATAACTTCTTCATATACCTGTGTGAAAATTATGCGAGATTTAAAAACATAAGAACATTAAATCACTTCATGCATTTTTTAATAAGAGACATGAGATTATATGCATAGATGGCATTGATTTCTATTTAATTCAACATGACTTCATAAATGGAACATAAGTGATTATCATAGACTGAAAAACTTTCTCATCATATGATTAAAGATCTATCTATAATTAAGTGCATTTGATTTAAAAAAAAAGAAATCAATTACTATAGTAAAGAAACATAATTCCTTACAATATGATGAAATTTATTGAATCTTCTTTTCTTTAACAGTTACTTGCTTCCTTCTTTGAGGTACCTATAATAATTATCATATACATGATTAGTATTTAATAGTTAATTAATTTATTAATGTTATTGAATTTCTTAATATTATGAATTTAACTTGATATTTTTTTTAATATCTTATATTTCCTATCCATATTATTTGGCTAAAATTTTGGTTTCCACTTTTAAGATCCATGAAAAACTAGCTTTTATATCATTATAAGTTATACTATATAATATATTAATACTTTATTCATTTTTATTAACCTTAATGTCACTCCAACAATTAAGGTTGTATTTCACATGTAGATATTTGACATTTTAATAAATTGAATGTGATCCATGCTATACACTAGGAAAGGGTGAAATTATGCTATATATTAATACAATTTAATCATATTCTTACTACACCCATCTAATAAAAGTTTCAATTTAGATGATTTTGCTAATTTTCTACGTGATTATAAGCAAAAGTATAACATAAGCTATGTAAAAATTGTAATCATAAAATCATACCTACAAGCTTGCAAAATTCATTTTTCCCACTAAATATTTCTCCTTTGCATTAATCCCTAATCAAATTAATAATCATTATTTCAAAATCAAATTAGGGTTTCATATTGTACATAGAACACAACTAAATCATATTTTTATTTCAATTTATAAATAAACATTATCTCTTTGAGCTTTCTAGGTCTAGCCCAAACCCGTGCCCATTGTCCATCAAGTCACACAGAAGCAGGAGCATAGCTTCCCTTCTTCCTACTCACTCGATCGCACACACACAAGCACTAGCTCTTCGACTATGATGGGCGCGCGCATATGTGTTCTGCTCTTAGCCTCACAACAATGCTCGGTGACTTGACCCTATGTGCCTATTTTCTGAGTTTAGAATCAGCGACGTCGATTCTGTGTGAATTGATGCTATTGATTCACTATATCTATATTTTTTTGTGGTTATTGCAATCTTCACACATAAAATTTAGTTAAATTTAAATTCAAAACATTTTTTTTACCATCTAAAATTCCAACACCAAAATACAAGAAACATATAAAGCCTAATTGAGCGAATCAACAATAAGTGTGATAGAAGTTGTTCTCAATATAAGTATGCATGTAAAAAAAAAGTGATCTTTTCAAGATGTCCTTTAACAACAAATGAGTTTCTTCATTAAGAAAAATACGAAAGTATACAAATGTTTCAGCTTTTTACCCACAAATATCAAGAATCTGTTGAGGCTTGACAATCAGCTATATAACCAACAAGTCATAATCAAGGTGTTCATTTGACATCGTGGTGTGATTGCCTGCTTAATTGTAAAACTTCCACCTGAAAAGGCTTTCTTTAAACCTTGAACCAGACGGAAGGTCAACAATTGTATAAGCCAAATTGTGAGCTTGGGTTTGCCTTCAAAAAACTCCACATGAATCGAAGACAAGTTCATCCAGAAACTGTTCATTGGAATGAAATTGGAGAAAACTGTCAACAAAATTATAAAAACCATCATCAATGACAAAACAAGAATAATAAACATGGAAAAACATATGTTCTTTTGACTAATGAAGTAAGCTCAGTGTTCTATAAGAAAATTATGAACCAAAATAAGAAAGAAAGAATCACTACCTTTATCAACAAATAACACTTCATGCAGCAGCTTGAATCCATATCTTGACTGTTCTATCATTATCTAAGCCCGCTGAAGCAATTTTATTTTCAATAGGGTGACATGATACAGATATAACAGTATCTCTATGACCTTCCAATTTCTGGATGATATTCTTGCCTTGGAGATCCCATATATATACATATTTATCTTCTGATCCACTGACAATGTACTTGCCACTGGTAACAGAAAATGTTGATGTGATGCAGTATACTTTATTAACATGTCCTGTGTAAACTTTTAGAAATTTCCCAGCTGAATAATTTGATAGTTTCTGCAAGGAAATGACAAATAGAAACCATCAATGCTCACATAGATACAAAATAGATTAAAATGCACAACATCATGATCACCACGCTAACCAACTCTTCAGAGCTAGCTTTATCAAAGCTTCTTCTCCATTCATTCTCATTTAATACTACATAAGGTGAAAATTCTAGTTTACTACTATCTTTTCTAGTAATTCATTTATTTCCCATCTTTCCACATTCAATATATCAGTCTTGTCAATGCATCTTTTAGCCTCTATTATAAATGTCTAAATCACATAAATCTATTTTTCAAAAATCATATCCTCAATAAATGCTAGCCCCTTCACTCTCTGGTGTAACAAGTTCCCACTATCGAAGATAAATATTATACATCATTGCCAAACGTCATTAACAAACAAGCTAAGTATGATAAAAATGATAATGCTAAAAAAGATGTGATAGAACAAGGAGATGCTGTGAGATAATGAGAATGTTTCTTACATACAAGTATCAATATGTCTTAAGCTTATATGTATCATTTTGCTTTTCTCATGGACATGATGTTCTTTAACTTTATTAGTTCACGTATCTTGAGTATTGCACTTCCAATATGTCATTATCATTTGCGCTAAGGTTGTCTTTAGGAATGTAGTTGGGCTTAATAAAATATATTATTTTCAATTTTTAAATATTGAACAATGAATAAAGGAAAGGTTTTCATTTTGCATGACTTTGAAAAATAAAAGAAAACCTCGTACATTGCTTTGGTGTATATTAAGAAAGTGCCTAAAAGGCAAACAAAGTATAAAATTGAGTGTTTTACGTGGCATGCTTAAGAAATAAATTATTGCTATAAAAGGTGTTTAGAAAAATTATACCAAAAAAGCTCATGATTAAAAAATTGATATAATGCATAGACAGCACGTTGGGGAAAAAAAATGCATAGTTAAGGAGACCACAATTTTTTAGTCTCAAATAAACAAAAGAATAAAATCAGAAAGAATCGAAGTCAATAATTAAGCAGCAGCTAGGAAACCATTTTGGCAAGATCTATATGTAGGCGTTAGTTGAGGAGATTTTAAAACTCCCATTATAAATATGATACTTTCATAGGTTAAATGTATCATACAACAACCTCAATAACTTGCATTGCACAAAGTAAACTGACATTTATAAGCATTTGGCATTGGAACTGAAAGGTACTCTACCAAGAAAAAGCAATCAGCTAACCACATATACTTTCAAGGATGTGACTACATATATGAAATGCGTGCGTTCCAAAAAATTCAAGTAAATAAATTTAGCAATTAAGAGTGTATTTGGGATAGTTTTCTGACTCCTTTGCTTTTTCAGAAAGCAATGTAGTTTCGTTTGACTACTAACTTTTTGGTTGCTTTCAGAAAATTATGGTGAAAAAATTATTTTGAGAACCAGAGTTGTTAGAGTGTGGTCACTGTCAAAGAATTATTGTTTGAATTTTTCAAAAAGAAAAATATTTGTAACATACACAACAGTTTTTTCAAAAAGCTGTTTTCTCCACAGCAACTTTACAACCAGCTTTTCAAAAAAAAGTATAACTGTCCCAAACAAACCCTAAGAGAATAACTAAAAAAATGCATGAAAGTTAAATGTGGAATTTGAATAATAGATAATACAACTAATTTAAATTATATGTGCAATACATCGATTGAACATAGAATTGAGATCACATGTTCTGACCAACAAAGAATATTTTTTAATGAAACTTTGGTTTGATACTTTTAGCAAGTTAATGTTCTTTTGTATGTGCGATTTAGCCAACCTCCTTTTCTCAAGTTATTACATGATACTTTATATAAAAAAAATAAAAAACACCTAGGATCATCATTGTTCATGATTTGATCCTTTGGAGTGATTTTGCATGAATCACACTGAATGTTTTGATAAGAGTCCAATGATTGATATTCAGTTTTATACTTTATAACAACATTAGTATCTCCAAAAGATGTTTGCCATCATCAAAAATTGAATAAGCTTTCTGGCTCATGGAGATCAACAATATTCCACTTCTTGATAATAGCAAACATACATTACTAATCCATAAAATGTGGGGGTTGAGTAAGTAAAAAGCTTCCTCTACAACAACAACAACAACAAACCTTTATCCCACTAAGTGGGTCGGTATATGAATCCTTCGTCTCCATTGTGTCCTATTATGTGTCAAATTCTCATTTAATTCAAGATACTAAGGTCATTTTTTATACACCTTAAGTCTTTTAGGTCTACTCTACCTTTCTTAACATAAAGACAAATCTAATGTATCTACTCTCCTGGTGGTCAGCGTAGACGCTTTTATGTGGTCAAACCATCTAAGGCAACTCTCTCTTTTATCTCCGGACTCCAACTTTTTCTCGAACAAACTCATTTTGCATTTTATCTCTAAGAATAAAGCCACTCATCCACTGAGCATCCTCATCTCGTAAACTTAACTTAGTCTTATGCTTCTCTTTCTTTTATTGGCCAACATTCCCATAAGTCATTGCGGTCTTACCATCTTATAAAATTTTCTTAAGTTTAAGTGAAACTTTTCTATCACACAAATTTGAATTCTTCAAACCATCCAACTTGAATTCTACTAATAACATCTCCATCTATCATTTTGAACAATGAGCCTAAATATATGAATCACTCACTCTTATTAATGACTTGTTCACCTAATGTCACAACTACCACTAAACAACTATAATTACACTCCATGTATTCAATTTTAGATCTACTTAAAGCGAACACCTTTAGACTCTAATGTTGACCTCCATAATTCA
Source organism: Cymbidium sinense (assembly GCA_021442155.1). Classification (NCBI taxonomy): domain Eukaryota; kingdom Viridiplantae; phylum Streptophyta; class Magnoliopsida; order Asparagales; family Orchidaceae; genus Cymbidium; species Cymbidium sinense. The sequence goes on from CM038222.1 coordinate 61,618,654, forward strand.
AGTTCTATTGGACTCCCTCTAGTCTTATCAACAAGAAGAATGTCATCGAAAAAAGCATACACCAAGGTACATCTTCTTGTAAATGCCTGCTAAGAACATAACATAACTAAAGCAAAAGATAAAGGCTTAAAGGCGATCCTTGATGTAATCCAATTGAAATGGGAAAATATTTTGTCAATCCTCCTTGTGTTTGGACACAAGTAACAATATACATATCCTTAATGACTTGAATATAACCAATATTAACTCTTTACGTTACAGAACTCTCCAAAGAACATCTCTTGAAACTTTATCATAAGCTTTCTCTAAATCAATAAATATCATATGTAAATCCTCCTTACTTTCTCTATACTTCACCATCAAACCTCTTAACAAATGTATAACATCCATAGCAGATCTACCTGGCATGAAACCAAACTGATTATGAGAAACTTTTCATATACTATGCTTTCGATTACTCTCTCCCGTAATTTTAATGTATGATACATTACCTTAATTTTCTATAATTTGCACACTCTTGTGCATCACCTTTATTCTTAAATATATGAACCAACAAACTCTTTATCCACTCATCTGACATCTTTTTAGTCTTTAAAATAACATTGAAAAGATTTGTAAGCCAAGAAATTCCTTGATCTCCTAAACATTTCCACACTTCTATTGGAATATCATCAAGTCATACTGCTTTCCCACATTTCATTTTATTTAAAGCTTCTCTAACTGATTTACTAATAATGACAAAAAATAAAATTCTTTTGTTGTTTAGTATTAAGATTGCTAAAATCAATCGTATTCGATCCTTCATGAAAAGTTTATCAAAATATCTCATCCACCTATTTTCAATAATATCCTTTTAAGACTTTATTATCTTCATCTTTAATACACCTCACTTAAACTGGTTTTACTTCTCTTTTTTCTTAACTTATACATACATTTTTCACCTTCTTTGATCTAATCTATCAGTATAAATCACTAAAAGTAAGTTTTTCAGATCATATATCGCTTTCTTAATCTCTACAGATCACTTTATATCTTTCCCAATTCTCCAAGCTTTTACATCTAAACTAAATTTTATAACAACTTTATTTCTTATCTTTTCAGACACTGACTCACCACCAACTATTTTTATTAAAGAAGTTTTTCCTTTGATTCTTCAAGACATTTTAGAACTGCTTAATTTCACTTCTTTTTTTCCAATATATTGGTTTTTTTATGAACATCCCAAATTCTAAGCTCTGCTCTTAAAATATTTTATTTTTTTAAGTTTGTCATCTAATCCTGGATAATAATTTGATTTATTTTTCCTCTTACAATCTTTCATCTTAAAATCTAAAACTAACAATCAAGACTTAAACTTTCACTTGAATAACCTTACAATCTTTACAATCTAAACGATCTATATTTCATTAGAAAATAATCAATATGTTTTACTAAATCCATTTTATAAATGTTATGTCTCTTTTTCTTAAATAAAATATTAACAACTACAAAATCATAAGGCAAAATTTAATATAGTCCTACCTTCTTCATTAGTCACTCCAAATCCATAACCACCATGAACACTTTTAAAATATTCTACCACTTTACCAACAAGTCCATTTAAATCTCCTCCAATAAATACTTTTTCTTCAAGAGCTAACTTTTGTATTAATCCCTTTAATTCATTCCAAAAATTTTCTTTTAAGCTTACATCCAAACCTACTTGAAGCATAAACACTTATAACATTGATAATCTTACAACAATAAATCTTTAAAACTATAATTCTATCTCCACATCTATTAATATTTATAACATTATCCTTCAAACTTTTATCTATAATCACACCTACACCATTTTTAGTTCGACTTCTACCTGAATACCAAAGTTTACAACCTAAACTATCAATCTCCTTGGCCTTCTCCCCAAACCATTTAGTTTCTTGAACACATAAAATATTTATTTTTCTATGAACCACAATATCTATTAATTCCATTAATTTACCTGTAAGAGTATCTATATTCCAAGATCCTAACATAATTCTAGTTTCATGGACTAACTTTTTTGCCCGTGATCTGCCCATAATGTGGAACCTCGCTTATTTAACACGCACTGGCCATGCAACGCGACATTTTTTTCATCATTCAAGTCATACTGGCCGCTTCTGGACTCAGCATTAACACAATGATTTAAAGGATTCATGTCATGATTATTTTACAAGCTTTATCTTTGGTTGTACCTATCGCAACCCTCCACTTTTCACATCCGGACTTGGGACCGCAATGGTAGTTAGTACAAAGCTTCCTCTCAATACATATAATCATTAAAAGTTGTAAATTAGATATATATTTTAATTAAAAGAAAACTATATTTAAAAGACAAATTATTGCATACATGATATCCTCCATAACAATATTACAAGATTAAACTAAAACAATAAGCAAAACAAAACAACTATAAACATAAAGAACTACAAATATTTTTCTTTTATATATCTTAAAAGGGTGAGGAGAATAATCTAGAAAGTGTCTGATGGTGGTGATGAAATCCTTGATGTGGGGTTCATAGGCCAATGCTCACAGTTGTAAGTAGAAATTGCTCCCAAAGCAAAGTAAAATAATTCACATATTGATCTCTCATCTTTTTTGATGCACTTGGACTTGTAGTTGAGTAAAGTGTTTGATCCAAGAGTCATTTTGAGTAATTGTTCCTTTGTTCGTGGTAGGACACATAATGTGAAGAGTCACTCCTACATAAGTTTCCTCCCTGTCAAATTGTTCTTCTTTGGCATGTTGTGGCTTTGGCAACTATCATATAGAGAATGAAAGTTTCGATCGATGAAGCCATTGGCAACCATCATATATATCATGAAAAGTGCCACGAATGAAGAGGACAATCAAAGAACAAAGACTCCAAAATACCAAGCCAAAACCTTCAAAAGCACAACAAACTCTAAAAAAAATATTTAGAGCATACTATCAACTCATATTAAAAAAAAACAACCTCATATGTATGTTTAATAGAAAAGAAAGCACCAAAAATAAAACTCCAATTAAAAAAGAGACTCAAACTACTAAAATAAAAGAAGTATTTGAGATTGTTAATCTTAATGCATACATTTTATGTTTTAAAATTATTAGAGTTTGAAATTTGCATCATAAAATATCCACAATACTTTCTCACCATATTATTTTTGAGGTACATCTTCATGTTAAAAACATAATTTTAGTAAATATATTCACATTTATGCTGTACTTTTTTTTGTGGGATATATTCAACATATTTAAACCTATATCACTTATCTATCACTTGATCATCTAGCAAAATTTAATAATTATTAATAGCATGTCCACTATATTTGCATATAATATACTCAACATTTGCTTTGCAAATTTTACCTTATCTTCTTAAAAGTTTCAATTTTTCCTAACTTTACAATGTCAACATAGATATCACCAACCAGAATAACATAATGTAAAATAGCATGCACCAAAGTACCTCATTTAGGGTCGATTTGGGACAACCGCATATATGAAAAAACAATGGTGAAGATTAGTCGTTGTTTGAAAAAAGCTGGTAAAACACTTTTAGTTTATTTTACAAAAGTCAAACCACATCTTTCTGACCGCAACCACAGGAAGCCAAATTAGGTTGGAAAAAATATCTTTCCTACTGCAGATTCTTTAAAACGCAACTAAAACACAGTCAAAACGTAGCATCCCAAATGACATTGTGGTACAGGTGATCGCACACCATTGTCACCTCAAACAGGCCTTAATTTTCTTTAACCCTCTACAGTCAACGCAAGGTGTGGTTGGCTTAATGTGCTAATCCTTATTGCCATCATATTGAGATTTAAAACTTTGAAGACTTCTTCTAAAATTAGAAAATGCCTAAATTGTTTCAACAATTTCCTAAGCATAAAAAATTAAAATGTTTTTATATCAAGTCTTCCCACCAATATCTAAGCACTAAATTTTAATTTACAAATCATTTTGCTAGTGTAGGTCAGGCCACAAACTTGAGACTTCAGTTCAAGTCCATTTGAGGCTTGGATCAAGTCAAGCTCATACTCAATAAATAAAACAAGCCAGATAAACACAAATAAAGACATAGTTCAAACCATACAAGGAATTTAATGTGATATGTAGCGTATAAATGGATAAAAAATACTGAGATAATTCTATCATTTTCATACCGTTAATGTTCATTGTAAGGCCTGAAATTTAAGATTAAAACGTTAGGCTTAAAATTTCTTGTACACCGCATTCCTCAGCACCTAATCCAAACAGTCAAAATGTAACTGTAATTATGGGTATTGGAGCAGCTTAAATTGAGTCGTTGAAAACAAACATTGCGTACTGGAACTGCTACATTCAAAAATATACAGCACTTAAAAACCGCACATACCAGGGTACTGTCCAATGTGGAGATAAGTATAAACTTTCCATTAGGTGAGAATTTAGCAAAAGAAACCGCTGGTCCACCCTTATCATCGATCAAAACCTTGAGGCAAGTCCCCTTATCCGCATCCCAAATCTTGCAAGTCCCATCATGACTTCCAGACACAATAAGCGATCCATCCCTATTGAAATGCGCACATGTCACCGGTAAATCGTGCGCCTCTATTTCTCTCACACACCGTCCCGTCTTCACATCCCAGAGCCGAATCGTCTGATCAAAGGATCCCGAGACGATCAGATTCGACTGGGGATTAAAGTTGACGCAGAAAACGAAGGAGGAGTGGCCGCGGAGGACCTTGACGCATTCGAAGGTTGGGGATCGGACGTCCCAGATGCGGAGAGTGCGGTCATCAGATGCTGAGCAGACGTAGTGGGAATCGGAGGACCAAGCGAGATCGGAGATACCCTCGGAGTGGCCGGAGAGGGTGGCGAGGAGGGAAAGGGACGAGGAAGACCAGATGATAACCGTTTTGTCGAGGGAAGCGGAGGCGAGCAGCCTGCCGTCGTTGGAGAATTTGACGCAGGAGACGGCGCGTTTGTGGGCTGTTAGAGTTCGGGCCAGGCGATAGGGGCGGAATGGCGGCGGCGTTGCACCGCCAGCGCTGGAGCCCACGGCGTTCGACATGGAGGTCGTGGTGGCCTTGGACTCGGCTTTTACTCGAAGGTGGTTTAGAACGGGGAGACAAATCAGAACCGAAGTGTAACGCGGCTGCAATTCTTTTATGCAAATTTACATAGATACTAAACAATTTTTACACATTTAAAATATTTAATACTTCGATTTTGATATTTATAAATATAATATTTTTTTAAAAAATACTTTTAATTTAAAAAAAATTTAATAATAATGTTATTTTTATATAATATTTAAATTTTATATATTTTTATATAAATATTAAATTTTAAATATTAGATATATAAATATATAAGAATATGTATATAAATATATCATTTTTAATGAGTATTTAATATGTTATATATTTTTATGGATTTATTATTAGAATTTATATATATAAAGACAAATATGGAACTTATTGGAGAAAAATAATTTTATTGAATATTAATCTGAATATTATAAATATTTTTTAAAAATATGTAATAATTTTTATAATTATTACTCATTAATAGATTTAGTTGGAAAAAGTAATTTTTTTAAAAAATAGAAAAATAATAACCAAATAAAAACATATTAAAAATAAGATTCAAATATGACTTTAATACATTCTAAAGAGGCAAGGAATAGTCTCTTCAATGTTCTGTCAAGCTCAATATTAGATTTTCATCAATATGATCTAATTTATATTATTAGATATAAATATTAAAAGAATCTTACTTATGCCTACTAAAAGCCTTCATTAAGCCAATTTTTTTCAATTGAACTTCATTATCTTTGTCTTCTTACTCTACTAAATGAAGAAATCTTAGATAATAGAAGGATGAAAGCTATAGAAAAGTCAATTTTGTAGAGTAAGAGTCGTTTGGGACAAATTTTCAAAAAAAGTTGATCAGAAAACTTAAAGAAAATAACTCTTGAAAAGTTATATGTTACAAAATATTTTCTTTTAAAAAAAATTAAAAATAGTTTTCTTACAATCGCCACAATCTAACAACTCTGATTCTCAAAATAGTTTTTTCACCATAAAACTTTCTAAAAAATAAAAGCTTATATAAAATGTTTTAATTTACTTTTTGAAAACAAAGAACTAAAACTATTTAAAATGCACCCCAAGTTGAAATTATGCAAGATAAAAATATTTTAGAATAATAAAAATATATAAAAATATAATAATGGACAGCTAAAACTTTTTTTGATAGAAGGATGACTCTGCTTTAATTAAAAGTTACATTACACTTATCTCATTTAATGAAATAAATAATTTATTTTTTATTAATTAATTGCATAATATGTCTATATTAAAATAAAGTTGATAGTTATAAAATTAATTTTAATTAAATTTAAATCAATATATTTTGACCCAAATATTTTTATAACTCGATAACATTTTAAAACAAGAAAATGATTTATTTTCTTAAAACAAGGTGTGCAATTTTTTTGTTCTAAAAAAAACATAGATTTTGCTTCTAATCCATAATATTTAAATGCTTTATATTTTTTTCTGACCGATCTATATACAAACTATATAATTTTTATATATTTATATATCTAATATCTAAATTTTAAATTTTAATGTATATAGAGTTTTATCATCTCAATTACATAAATAAATAAATCTCATATATATATATATATATGGCAGAGAAAATTCCAATCGAATTTGATGTCAAAAGAATCTGATTCTCAATCAAGACTAATCACGTTCATTATCAATCCTCTAAACATAGAGCTTCAAATAAACGAAGGCCTTGACGCATATTTAAGCCTCAAGATCTTTATTGACTTCATTTGAGCATTCAAACACACAAAATACATCGGATGATCGGAATCATCATGCGGGAGTGGTTTGATTTTGTAATGATCGTAAATATCACTCTTCAATTTATAAATAAATCTTCATTCTTCAAATATGTAATAAAGAGAAGAAAGCTCTTTGAAAATCCTCCAAGAATAATCGTTACCACTAACTCTGCTGACACCTCCGTTCCAACCATCGCCACCTCCGCTGACCGCAACCATCGCTGTTGCCGCTGGCACCACCACCGGCTCTGCGCTCACCGCCACTGGCTCTCATACCACGCCGGTATTACTGATTTCATTACGTTAACCATCGGATCTCACCGACATCGACGCGCCATGTTAAAATTGCCGCGGTTCTGCTGACCAATTATCGCTGGCTATTACTGACGGTCTCACCGGTAACTCATCCGGTCTTTACTGCGTCGCCAGCAATCACCGTGCCGGCTCCGCTGACATCATTCCGGCTATTACGGCATTACCATCAATCCATTATCGCTAGCTATCCCAATCGACACTAACGTAAATCAAACCACTTCCGCCGCTGGGTTCAATACTACCATCACTGCCATTTCGGCCACCACTAATTATCATTGTTAAAACCACCGCTCTGTTCATCATTGTCAACCACTGCCGCCACCGCTAACAACTATCGCCGCGATCGGCCGACATCGCCGATATCACCATCACCATCACCGTTGCCGCTAACCTTGCTTACCATCATCTACTACCATCGCAAATTGACACTCTAACCATAGATATATGATGTTCTCGATTTTGGGATTCATTGTCGCCTCTTCATATACAATTATGTAATCGTTATCGGGAAAATTTTATACTCAAATGATATAAAAGATTTTAATTGCCAGCCCTGATTTTTTCCTCTTTCGAGATTTTTCACACAAAAAATTCTAGCTTATTAATTATACAAACATCTCACGGAATTAATAAAGCTAAGGAGTAAATTTTACCCACCGTAACCGATGAAGCACAAACACAACCGTCTGGAAATCGATTTCCATTATTTCATCTTATATGGACCAAGTTTCCCAACAAGATCAAAACCACCATCGAGATGGAGTATGCTTTTAAGAGCGAAGAATGAAGATTCATCAAACTCGCATTTTGTCAAAGGACAACTCTTAATCTCAAAAGATCTCCATGTTAATATGTTAAGCATCTAATCGATTATCCCAAGAAACAAGTCAAAGTAGAGGATATTTCAAATATCGAAGAGATATAAAAATTATGATTTTCCAATCATACTCATAAAAAAGACTGGTTAAGGAGCAACTCTACAACCACAAACCGGATGTTTGATTTGACCTCTTCCATAGTTAACGCCATCGGCAAAGACTTAACAAACAACCTTGATATGTCAAAACTCACACATGTTAACGCCATCGAAAGCGATCACAACAAACAACCCTGAGGTCAAAACTTAGCACCTACTACACAGCAATATCATCGAAAATATTCTCGACAAACAACCTGGATGTCAAAATCCTCAATTGATAATTCGACCTCTTCCATACAGTTAACGCCATCGGGTAACACTCAACAAACAACCTTGATAAAAATCCTCGGATTCAATCCAACCTCTTCCACACAGGTTAACGTAATCGAGTAATACTCTAACAAACAACCTCGGATAGGTCAAAAATCCTCAGCGGATCCAATTCAACCACTTCCATATAGGTTAACGTCATCGGGTAATACTCTAACAAATAACCTCGAATTGGTCAAAAATCCTCAGCGGATTCAATTCGACATCTTCCATACAGGTTAATGTCATCAAGTAACATTTTGACAAATAACCTCGATAGTCAAAATCCTCGGATTCAATTGACCTTCCATGTTAACATCATCAAGTAACATTCTAACAAGCAACCTCAGATAGGTCAAAAATTCTCAGCAGACTCAATTCAACCTCTTCCATACAAGTTAATGTTATCGGGTAACACCTTGACAAATAACCTCGGATAGGTCAAAAATCCTCAGTGGATTTGATTCTACCCCTTCTATATAGATTAACGTCATCAAGTAACACTTTGACAAACAACCTCGGATAGTCAAAATCTTCTGATTGATTGATCTTCTATACATATTAATGTCATCAAGTAATATTTGACAAACAACCCGGATGGGTAAAAATTCTCAACGATTTGAATCTACCCTTCCATGTGTTAACGCCATCAAGTAACACTTTGACAAACAAATCGGATGGGTCAAAATCGCCAGATGATTTGACATATTCTATGCGTTAATGTCATAACACTTGACAAATAACCCTGGCAAAATCCTCGGATTTGATTTTATCCTTCCATGCAAGTTAACGACATCAAGTAACATCATGTAGAATGATACTCTGAAATTATTTATCAGACTTTCTGAGTTGCTCGAACGATGGTTCCTAATTGACGTTTCCCTGCCATTTTGGCAGTTGTCAATTGTTAAACCATCCATTGAAGTTTCAAGAAATCCAATTTCCTACAAGAAGAAGTAGGAACTACAGGCCATGATCCCCAACCCGTCGATCCAACGGGACAGTTGACGCTCTTCGAGGGAAAACCGAGCTCGCCAGATGAACTACGGCCTTGATCGCCTCAACAACCTTCTTGAGAAGAGGAACACTAGAGCATATGAGATTTGTGTCTTCCCTCCCTAGGGTTTTATAGACTCTAAGTGAAAAGGTAAAAAATTAAAGAAAATAAAAAAATCAAAACCACTAAAATAGTTGAAAATGGACAAAATAAAAACCTTCACCACAAGAACTAGGGCTGCACCAGACTCTCGCACACCCGCCATCCCAACCAGCAAGACAACTCGCTGACTACATCCGCTCGTAATCTCGCTTCGCGACAAGCCGACGCTCATGGCCGGACACTGCACTGACCACGCGAACTCAGACCCGCTGCCCTCAGCGCTGCCCACACAACGCCATATGACATGCACCCAGCGCCTGGAAGGGATGGGCCCATAACCAAATCTTAGTTTGCATACAATACACATCCGCTCCTCTACACCGCTTCCGATCATAATCTTGTGCCCCATAAAGATCTACTCTCAAAATATATAATAATTCACAAATTTCATTGAAGAATTTATTATTTTCAAGTATTTGACATATATATTTTTGATGATTAAGATAATGTCATCCAAAAAATAAGAACCGAGCATGATAATGAAAATTTCACTAATCAAGCAGAATTTTGATGTCAAAAGCAATCTGATCCTGAATCAAGGCTAACCCAGATTAAGCGCTTATTATCAACCGACTCTTAAACATTGAGTGTTCATAATCAAATCGAGCGTCTTGACGAACCGGATTTAACAAGCCCAAGATCTTTTGATTATGACTTCATTTGAGTATTCAAATACACAAAATATCTGATGATCAAGAATCATCGAGCCATGAAGTAGTTTGGATTTTGGATGCTGTAAATGTCACCTCTAATCTATAAATATTCATTCTTCACATGATGGAGGCCGGGTTAAAGAAGAGAGAGGAAAATTGGTTAACCATCGCCGTCGCCATCGACTACCGATGCTACCGCCATCGTCCATCACTGCCGCCGCTGGCCACCACCGCTCGGTCATTATCGGTTGTCACCGCCAACCATTATCATCTGGTCATCCCGCTGATAACAGCGAAGCCGCCATCGCCGACCATGCCGCCGCTGGCTGGCCACTGCCGCCGGTTATTACCACGGCTATCACTGCCAACCATCATCACGCCATCTCGCACTACTGACGCATCCTCCACTGCCGATTATCTCGACGGTTGCCGCTACTAATTATCGCAAGCGCCGTCGGCCACACTAATCATTCATCAACCACCGCCGCTGTCATCATCGCCGGCCTGCCGCCGGCCACTGCCAACTATGCTCACCGTCCGATTATCGCCGCCATCTCCGCTGATCATCACCGCTGCCGACCGCCAGTTGGACCTTTCGTTGTTCACCATCATCTACTATCACTAAGAATTGTATACTCTAACATATATAATGTTTGCGATTTTGGGGATTCTCATTATCGTCTCATATAAATTATATAATCTGTTATCGGAAAATTTTGTACTTTGAAATAAATACATAGTGAAAGATTTTACCGAGCCAGCAAGTTTTTTTTCCTCTTTCGATATTTTCTCACATAAAATTCAATTTTTTATTAATTCTACAAATATCTGTATGTTTGACTCCGATAAAACTAAGGCGTAAACTAGTACTTATGAACTATTTTTTTAGCACACAACATATATATATATATATATATATATATATTTTTTAAAATTTTGAATATTTTATAGATAAATTAATTGTAGATAAATTAATTGTATATAATATACACTCACAACATGTGAACTATGATAGATTTATAGAGCGTTGACAATTTTGAATTAAAATATTATAATCAAAATTTCATAATTATAAAATCATCATTATCAAACAGTTTTCATAACAGATTTTTTTAAATAATAAGTCATAAATTAAAAAAAATATATGATTTATATGAATAATTTTTTAAAAAATAATCCTCTTCTTTGCATTAAATAACGCTTGAAAATTAAATTATTATAATCGACATCATTGTAATTTAAATTTTATTTTATAATAAAAAATGGCAAAAAATTGAAAATGTTTAAATTAAAAAAGGGATGCTTTCTTTAGGTTGCGGCTTGAGCTTTTAGGTGCCTTTGGAGAAGTGTTAGTATGCCATTTCTATAAATAATTTAATAAATAAATTTATCCTTATCATGTTTTGATAAATAAATATAAATATAAACAATCATTTATTATATATTACCTTTTAAAAAAAATATTAGGATGTAACCTACATCTACAAGAAAGGTTCATCCATATAAGAATGTTACTATTTTCAAGTCTCCACCTATAATTTAAAAAATTAACATCTTAACACTAAGAAAGAAATAAATAGAAAGGTTAATAAAAAAATTAAAAGAGGATTTACATATATATATATATAGTATATATCCATATATATATATATATATATACATATATATACATCAAAATATAAATACTTTGTCACAATTATTTCAGTGTGTATACATACATACACACACATGAAAATGTAATTTTAAGATAATTAATATTATGATATTTTTAATGGTATATATGTAAATACAAAAATTTGGATGTTGTGAATGTGAAAATAATAACTGACCCAATATATTGAAATTAATCTAATAATAATTAATTTTAAAATTGAATAAATCAAAATAGTTTTGCCTTCAAGTCGCTTCTTGAGAAGAAGCTTTGTGATTCAAATCAAGTAATCTCCAGCTCATATGAAAGCAACCTAATTATTGCAATGTAATGCTATTACTTGTGCCTATGGAGATTTTTGCTTTAACATCTATTCTTTTTGGTCAAATATTATATGAATCGCACTCTTTTTAGTACTTTGGTACTATTGTAAGAACAAAATATATGTTAAGAATAACATGATTTGACGGCAGACCCGTTGGTTGGGAGCTCACCCTTCAATGCGGTGATCCGCATTCAAGTACGTGCGTGTGTGCATTAAATTTCCGAAATTTAAAGGTATTCAAGCCATCTTAATAGAAATCTTGCCTATTTTATTCTTATTCTTCATTTCTTCTCTCAACTCTCTTCAGAGTCTTTCTCTATTCATGTGGTTCTTCCTTCACATTTCTCCTTCGATCACTCTCTCCTTTCAATTTATGTTCTCTTTATTTGGGTTTCTATATGTCTATCTTTTTCTCTCACGACACAAACTATACGTATGTGGTTGATTGTATCGTCTATTAAGTCAAGAAAAGAAAAACTACAAATAAGTTCAAATTCAAGAAGATAAAGCCAATGATAAATCATTAAATTGGTACCAAGATGATTCTTGATATGACACTTAAAATACTACTAGTCGAAGCACGAATCTTGATGTCAAAAGCAAGTTGATCCTAAGTTGAAACTAGCCGAGATCAAGACTTAAAATATCATTAAAAACTTTGGGATATCGTTAAATCCCTAAATAGCTCTTAAACATGGAGTGTTTATAGTCAATCGAAATCTTGCGAGGATCTAAGCCCAAGATATCTAATTTCACTTGAACATTCAAATACTTAAAATATATCAAATGATCAAAGGAATTATTTTGAGTCGTCCAGGAAGTGGAGTGGTTCGATTTTGCATACTGTAAACGCTACCTCTGTATAAATTTCATTCACATGAAGGAGCTCAAGCAAAAGAGAGAGAGCTCAAAAGCTTGAAAATCCTCCAAGCATAATCGTGGTCACCACTCAACTTCACCACCGCTGGTTGTAAAACCATCGCCGCCAGCCATCGCCATCCTCATCGTCATCAATCTCTTGCCGTCGCCACCGCCGACCATCAGCCGCCGCCACCGCCACAGCCAACCATCGCCGCCGACCACCGACGCCGGCTACCGACCGACTACTATCGTTGGCCACCGCCACCATCGCCGGTCATCTTCGCTATCACCACGACGATCTTCATCGCCGATTACTGCTCACATCATCTACCACTAAGAATCGCATAACTCAACGCATATATAGTATTGTTGTTTGATTCAGATTCTATTTCGCTTCTCATATATGTAATCCCATTATCGGAAACTTTTGTACTCAAATGATACATATGAAGATTTTACCGGGCCAGCCGTGGTTTTTCCTCTTTCAAGATTTTTCCACGTAAAATTATGAGTTTTCTATTAATTCTCAAACATCTGTGTGTGTTGGATTCATAACAAAGAAAATTTTATTTCTACAAGAATCAGTTTTCAAGACGCAATATTGGCACCATTCTGGGAAGAGAACATCAATCACAATTTTGAACACTGATTATGGCCATAGCAATACTGCAACAACGAGCATCCCACTCCAACTCATCACTCAAACCAACTTGAACCAAGGGCGTGAAGCTTCTGCCTCACTTCCCACTGATAGGCATGACCCTATCGGTGTAAGTGCAACATGCATCTCTCTAGAAGATTGTGTGCGCCGAATGGAAGAGTCTCAAAATGAGATAATCCGACTTCTACGATGAACACGAGAGCCACTACCACAGCAAACACATCTCCCCCAAGATCGATCGTTAGCCGTGAGGGTCAAAATGCTAATATGGGCCTTCGCCATTGATCAAGTTCCTCCACTTCGCATCGGATGTGATCTCCTCGAGTTAGTTCTATTTATCCATCACTTGCGTCAATCAATCGCTAATCTACCAATTATTCCGGTAGTTTGCACGTTCTCGCCCCGTTGACTCCACTGCGTTATAATGCGTAATAACGCTTAATGCAAGATTTCACCTTAAAGACAAATCATCCTCCCCCCACGCTACATGGAGTTTTCACCTTTAAGTTATTCTTCAACCTCCTATTCTAGAGTTTCAAGCTTCCAAGCATTGATTCCTATGATAGGCAATCACCCATATGAACACATATGATCATAACCATCATGCATATCCGACGAGCTCAAACACCGCTTCAAGTTTTTCCGCCACCAAGAGTCGCTCGCACGGTTTTACTCCTTCCAAGTGGATCTATCATACCTCGGATTTAATTGACCCTTTCCATAGTGTTAACGCCATCCAGTAACACTCGACAAACAACTCGATAGTCAAAAATCTCGCCGGATTCAATTACATCTTCCATATGTTAACGCCATCGAGTAACACTTTGACAAACAACCCTGATATGTCAAAATCATCGATTTAATTGACATCTTCCATACGTTAACGCCATCGACACTCGACAAACAACCTCGGATAGGTCAAAAATCCTCGCCGATTCAATTCAACCTCTTACATATGTTAACGCCATCGTAACACTCGAATCTCGATGGGTCAAAAATCTGGATCAATTCGATCTCTTCCATACAAGTTAACTTCGTAACACTACAAACAACCTCAGGTCAAAATCTGCCGATTTAATTCAACCTCTTCCATACATAACGCCATCGAACACTCTAATAAACAACAGGTCAAAATCTCCGGATTCAATTCGACCTCTTCCATACGTTAAGCCATCATATTTTGACAAACAACCGATGGATCAAAAATCCTCATACAAGCACTATCAAGTAACATCATAGAGAATGATGCTCGAGATTGTCTTTTCGAGTTGTTAAGGATGGTTCCAATGACGCTTCCTCCATCTGGCTTGTCAAAAACCATCCATTAGTTTCAAGAAATTCAATTTCTACAAGAACAAGTAGAAACTACGGGCTTTGAACTCCAAACCCATCGATCCGAGAACAATTACCACGCGAGGGAAAACTGGAGCCTCAATCGATGAACTACTTCTGAATGCCTCCAAACTGGTCCGACAATGCCTTTTCGAGAAAATCGGAGTCTCAGAAACCACGCCAATGCCTCCAAACCCATCGATCCAACGAGACAGTTGAAGCCTCTTCGAGGGAAAATCGTAATGAACTACGCCACGCTCCAAGGTCGGTCCGACGAGTCATCTTAGGGAAAATCAGCCTCACGCATGAAGCTTGAATGCCTCTCAAACCCGGTCCAACCAGGACAGGTGAAGCCTTTTTGAGGAAAACCGAGCTCGCCAGATGAACTACGCTTTGATCGCCCAAATATCGAGGACAGCTGATGGGAAAACCGAGTCAGATGAACATCGCTTGATCCAACGACCTTCTCTTAAGAAGAAGAAGAACTTGAGATTATGAGGTGTGTGTCTTCTCCTCAACCCTGGGATTTTATCACTCTATATGGGCAAAAGGTAAAAAAAATCGCAAAAATGGGTGAAAACCGTAAAATGGACAAACGGACAAAACCTCATCGCCGCGTCGCTCAGAATGACGGGTCCATAACCCGAAATCTTACCAACGCATTATATCATGAGACCGCTTAGATCATAATCTTGTCCCCATGAAGATCTCTTCTCTCAAAATGTATGGTTAATGGACCAAAATTTCATTGAAGAATTTTATTTTCAAGTATTTGATATATTTGGATGATTGAGATAATGCCATCCAAAATAATGAAACCGATATGGCACTTAAAATACTACTATAAAACACGAACCTTGATGTCAAAAGTAGTTGATCCTAAGTTGAAACTAGAGATCAAGCACTTAAAATATTATTGGAAACTTTGGGATATCTTAAATCCTAAAGCTCTTAAACATGGAGTGTTTATACCAAATCGAGTGTCTTGATGGATCTAACATTCTCAAGATCTCATAATTAACTTCATTTGAGCATTCAAATACTTAAAATACAAATGATCAAATGAATCATTTTGAGTCGTCCATGGAGTGGAGTGGTTCGATTTTGCATGTATTTACGTAAACGCTACCTCTAATCTATAAATAAATCATTCTTCATACAAAAGGAGCCCAAAAAAAGAGGAGAGATCTAAAGCTTAAAAATCCTCCAAGAATGGTTACCACTCGACCGCCGACCACGAGTAAAACCACCACTGCCTTGCCGCCAGCAAGCCATCGCCGATCTCATCATCGCATCTCTTCGTGCCGTTTACCACACCAGCCGTCAACCATCATCGCTGGTCATCATCGCCACCGACGCCGGCCATCGCTGGCTGACACTATCGTTTGCCAGCCGACCATCGCTGATCATCACCACGACGACCTTCATCGCTGGCCACATTCGCTGTTCACCATCATCTATACTACTAGCAAGTTAACATGATGACTATATAACTTGTTGTCGATTCTCGAGATTCTCATTGATCTCATATTAATTTCAGAATCCATCGGAAACTTTTGTACTCAAACAGATACATGGAAGATTTTCAGAAGGACCTCTCAATTTTTTCACAAAATTTCAAGTTTTCTTATTGGCCTCTCAAACATCGTGTGTTTGGATTCTGAACAAAGCTAAGGAAATTTTATTCTACAACCGATTTAGCACAATAATTTTATTCTACATCATCTATACGCAATCATTCAACAATGGTGGAATCTCAAGCATTACTCAACAGGAAAGAATGAATAAGAAAATTCATAAAATCAAAGTGAAAAAGTTAAAAATAAGGCTAGTGATGATGAAGTGGAAAAAGTTTTAAGAGAGTTTTCAATAGCCTCAAACGATGTACTTAGATATGACCTGGTTGGTGACTATGAATCTGATATGACACTGAAAATTCTACTAGTCGAAGCACGAACCTTGACGTTAAAACAACCGATCCGGTTGAAACCGGTCGAAATCAAGAACTTAAAATATCATTGAAAACTTTGGGATATCGCTAAACCACTAAAACTCTCAAACATGGAGTTTTAATAAATCGCCTCGAGGACCTAACAAGCCCAAAATCTCAAAATCTTTCATTGAGTATTCAAATATTTAAATACATCAAATGATCAAAGGGATCATTTGAGTCGTCCATGAAGTGGAGTGGTACGTTTAATGTAGACGCCACTCCTCCACTATAAATTTCTCATTCCTCATAGGAGAGCCAAGAGAGAGAGAGAGAGCCAAAGAGAGAGAGAGGCCAAGCAAGAGAGAGGAAAGACAAAGCTGAAAATCCTCCAAGTACATGCCATCACTGACGTCAATCGCCACGGCCGCCACTGACGATCCTTGCCGCCACTCGTCACCATCATGACGACCTTCATAGTATCTTCACCATCATTTGTTACTAGCAACCCGCTACAATCAACGTGACTATATGGTCATTCTGATTTTAAATTCATTGTCTTCTCATATATAATTATGTAATCATATCGAAAACTTGTACTTAAAACAAATATATAGTGAAAGTTTTTCTTAAAGTGGTTTTTCTCTTTTTTCCACGAAAATTGAGTTTGTCACTCTTAAATACGTGTATGTGTTGATTTCAATGCCAAGTAACTTTCACTCTACAATTAGTTTTAGTAAATAGTTTTATCGGGGAAAAGAACTCATCAATCACAATTTCAACACTCAGATATGGCTAAAGCAATAGCAAATGAGCTCGTGATGAACTACACTTGATCGCCCAAACCCTCGGTCCGACAACCAACGCTTCTTCGAGGGAAAGAGTCGCCAGATGAACTCCGCCTTATCGCTCAAACCGCCGGTCCACGGGCCAACGCCATTCGAGAAAATCAAGACTCGCCAGATGAACCGGACCTGATCGCTTCCAAACCCGCTGGTTCGACAAGGGCTCAACGCCTCTTCGAGGGAAACCGCTCAGTGAACTACGGTCCGATCCAAACCGACGGTCTGACAAGGCGTAACGACTTTCGAGAAACGAGCACCATGAACTACGCTTGATCGCCAACGACTCTCCTAAGAAGAAGAGAAGCTGAGCAAGAAGTGTGCCTTCTCCTCAGCGGGGCCTTTATAGATCCATTCTAAAAGGTAAAAAGCATCTGTCCAAAACCGCCAAAACCGCCAAAACCATCGTTCTTGCGAGGCCATCGCCGCATACCAACCGCCAGTCATACCGCTAGGCACCGCCATAGTGTTCGCCGCCCCTGATTCCTTCCGCTTCTTCAGACCACATAAATCCATTTTAATTTTCAATTCATCCGCTTCACCGGCTTGCTGCAAGATCGGCGGCGCTTCACAAGCTCTATAAGGCGGATGACTCTAAACTCAAAATCTTTGTGCATTCTACGCACATTCAATGATCTCACATAGTCATAATTTTGTGCTCTCATAAAGATCTGTTCTCAAATTGATGGTTAAAGGACTCAAATTTCATTAAAGAATTTGTTATTTCAAATATATGATGATATATTTTGATGATTGAGATAATGTCATCCAAAATAGAATTGATATGACAACAAAAATTCTACTACAAGACGAACGACGTTAAAACAAATTAAGTTGAAACAGTCAAAATCAAGAACTTAAAATATCATTGGAAATTTTGGGATATCGCTTAAACTCCTAAAAGCTCTAAAATATGGAGTGTTTATAATAAATCGAGCGTCTAACCGGATCTAAGCAAAATCTCCAAAATTCAATTTTATTTGAGCATTCAAATATTTAAAATACATCAAATGATCAAAGGGATCATTTTGAGCCGTCCGATGAAGTGGAGTGAAGTTTTGGATGTATTTATGAGACGTTCTCCAATCATAAATTCATCATTCCTCATATGAGAGGAGTCAAGCAAGAGAGAGGAGAGAGGCCAAAGAGAGGAGAGAGCTCTAAAGCTTGAAAATCCTCCAAGACAATCGTCACCACTGACGGTTGTCAACCAGCCGCCGGATCCTGCTGTCAAATCTCCGTCACCATCATGACGACCTTCATCACGTATTGCTCCTGTCATCATTTGTTACCACTAGAACCGTACAACCCAACGTGACTATATGGTTGTTGTTGTCACGATTCTCATTGTCGCCTTTTCTCATTTATTATATAATCGTTATCGGAAAACATCAAAAATATATAGTGAAAGTTTTTCTGTTTAATTTTTCCCTTTTTCGAGGTTTTCACGTAAAATTCGAAGTTTTGTTCACTCTTTAAATACATGTATGTCGGATTTACGACAGACTAATAAACTTTCACTCTACCGCAACTAGTTTTCTAGCATGCAACAGTTTAAATCTAGAGTCTACATTTTCATAATCTCTAGAATCTCCATCACCATGTAAGACAGGCTAAGCCAGCACGATGAGAGCAATTTAAAACTAAAAGTTAGAGAAAAACAAAGCTTGATTTGATTGTATCGCGTTTTTAATTCTGTATTTTATGATGGTTTCATTATGATTTCAACGGCAAAAGATATTCTTTAATGCAATTTGAAAGGTTCTAAATTAAAAGAAGAACAAGAAGAAGAAGAAGAAATTGGTTGTATGCCGTGGAAGGGGTCAATTCCAAAGAGCAAAATGTTGGAATTCGAACACCACATGAAAGAGATACTCTCTGTTCTAAGTGCAAAGAATTCTTGAGCTTTCATTTCGGGCTTATTTATTTATTTTTTATTTTACAAGTAATTTAATTCATCTTGACCTTAATTTATATGTACACTTTTTTTTTCAAAAAAATTTCCAACAAACTGTTAATTAAAGCTTGATAGTATGATCTTATCGTAACAATTATCCAACCCATTTATTCATGTTGAATTTTGTTTGAGGTGCAAAAATTTATTTCGCACCATAATATGATTCATGGCTAAATAATATGAATTCCATCAATCAAACAGAGCAAAACAAGAAGCTCATTATAAACATAGCCAAAACCCTGTGTAGCACTAAATGGGAAAGATTGAAAGACAAGGATTCATAAAACTGAACCAAAACTAGGGCTGCAAATGAGCCGAGTCGAGTATGGACTTGTTCGAGTTCAAGCTCGTTTATCATTATTGAGCTCAAGTCGAGTTTTTAGAATGGTGTTCAAGCTCGAGCTCGTTTAAAAAAATCTTGTTCGAGCTTGACTTGAGCTTGTTTGCAAGGTCGGTTCAGATTGGGCTTATCGAGCCTGTTAACAAGTAGTTCATTTAATGAAATAAACAAGTTTTTAATCGAGCTTATTATGACCCAAGTTGAGAAATATAAATGATCTCTGTTTTAAAGTTCTTAATCGAACTCCTTAACGAGCTTATTCGCGAGCTTTAAATGATACTATTCATGAACATAAATGAACTAAACAACAACAAGTTATTTAGGCTTGTTCATTTATCAATCGAGAATTTATAAAAGTGTTCAAACTCATTCATTAGTTAATCGAACGAACATGAACAAGCTCTAATCAAACTGAGTCACGAGTAGCTTGTTGAACGCTCGGTTCATTTGCAGCCCTAACCAAAACAACTGGGTTAAGATTAACGATGATGATATAAATACATATAACTGATGTTAGATTCAATTGCTAACAGTTTCAGATCCAAAATTTTGTAGCACTGAACAAAAAAAGAGAAGAAGAAGAAGAAGAATGAAGAATCATAAAGCCAGTCCAAACTAATTGTGATAAGAATGATAATAATGATGATAATCATATTATAATGCCTGAAGTTAGATTCAGACTGGTACCATTCTTTCAACAAAATTCTAACAGGAAGCAGGCTAATTTTATTGCCAAAAAACCTAAAAACACAATTATTCTAAGCATTACCTCAACAGGTACCCAACTTTTCCAAACTATAATGAGTAGCAGCAGCTAAACTGAAGTCATCGCACTGCTAAACTCTGCGAATCAGCCACAACCCCCAAATTCCCGGTATTTTTCTGCCTTAGCAAAACCCTAAGCTGAGATTTCTGACACTCCAAATTCTTATCGGCGCGCCCCTTCTCCCTCCCCAATGCTGGCGACCGAGCCTTAGCAGCCGTCCTCGGAGACTCCATAAACCCCTTCCCACCCTTCTTGTTGTGCATATTCTCCCTCCCTTGCTTCCCTTTGCAATCGATCTCACCAGATCTGGACACACCAAACATCGCAATCTCACGCATCTTTTCCTCGAGGACGATCGCGGCCTCGGTGAGCTTCATTTGTACGCGCTCCTCACGCCACGCGTCGGCGTATTTGAGCATTCGGCGCTCATCTTCGGCTTCTTGTATGGCGCGGTCGGCGGCGTCGCGGCAGCGCGCGGCCTCAGCCTCGGCCTCCGCGCGGAGGCGGCGCTCCTCAGCGAGCTCGATGGAGAGTGATCTGGTGAAGGATTCAGCATCTCGGCGAAGACGGCGCTCGAACTCCAGATCGGAGCGGAGGTTGTCCATCTCGGTGCTGGGGAGGGCGAGGTCGTCCAAGGGATGGGAAGGGGATTCAATTCCTTCGAAGGGGAGGAGATGATGGGCGGGTTCATGATGGGATTCAGAAGAAAAATGGGGGTTTTGGTAGACCTTCCAAGGAAGAGAGGAAGGAGCGCCCATGGCTGTGCTGATGAGCTCCCCTGTTTTCGCTTCCGTGGATCGGGAGACTGTCATCCGTTTTTGAGGTGGAAGCAAGCACCCGATGTTGAAGATGAGAGTTGTGGGTCCCACCTAACCAATAGTATGCTTCCTTTTGTTCGCATGTACCATATCCACGTGTCGGCTGTCAATTTTTTTCTCAAAAAATTATATAAATGTTAAAAATAAAATTACATGATTGGTTATACAATAGGCCTCAATTTTGAGACAAGATAATTACATATTAAATAAATTAAATTAAATTATATATCCTACTCAAAAAATATTTTGTTGAGTTATTTTACTTATTAAGATATTTATTGACAGATTTATATCATTGATCTTATATATTATCATAAAATTAATATGATATTAAGTATTATAAATAAAATAAAATAAAATAATTAGATAAGTACAAAAAAATATCTTGACAAATTATTTAGATAATGAATGATTTTAAGTATGCATAAAAAATATTCTTATAATAACTGTAATATATTTCATAAGAAAAAAAAAATAAAAAAACTAAAATTATTGCTTTCAATTAAAGATATATAAGTCATCTACTTTTTTTCATCAAATTTAATCAATAAATAAAATTTAATAAAAATGAACATTTAAATCATCAAATAATTATTAAATTATTAATATTAATGTTGCGTGTTAGAGAATTTTATTCTGTAGAATGAGATCTTTCAGCAAAATTATCCAACACACAAGTTATGATATGAACACGTTATAATGGAAAACCCGCATGGAAAACCACGCCTGCCCATAGAACTTTCACTACGTGTTCAAAAGATACGTGTCCCCGCTTCGCTCTCGAGAAGAAGGTATTTATAGCGGAAACAATATTGTGTAGAAAAGACAATATCCACAACTCCAACCCAAGGAGAAGTTTCCCAAAAGCGGTGATCGGGAGCAACCTCGATCTTCGTGAGAAAGGAGCGAACTGGTCTTTTCTAGTCCTGGGCGATCTCCTAAGGGCGAAGCCCGATCTTCGCACTAATGGTGGGGTGGTGAAAAGATCGCCAAGGTCGACCGGTGGTTCTCGTGAGCTCGGTCTTCAAATCGATTCTCCCCCTAAGGTGAGAATGAAGCTCTATTTATAGATTTTGGGAGTGGCCTTGTAAATTGCGGAAAACTCCAACCACTCCTGACGGCCCAAGCGATCCCCGATCGACGGTGTATTTTGATGATCCGGGTGCCTTAATGATGTCTAATTGGGTGATCTTGGATTCGCTGGATTCGCCTTGACGAGCCGCCGATCCGACTATAAATATGTGACCATTTCGGATCGATCTATTTTCATGTTCGATTGATCCGAGTCGATTCGAGCTGGACGTATTATGCTTGATGTTGCTATGTTCGCCTCATCGAGACGGCTTGATCAAGTTTGCTGGGTGATTAGATCGAAACATTTCAAAATGCCTTGAGATTCGGTGATCGACATTTTCGGATGTATGTTCCCCTATTTTGGGTGACATTATCAGCCATCCAAAATATATGTCAAATACTTGAAAATAGCAAATTCTTCAATGAAATTTGAGTCCATCAATCAGCGATTGAGAGAACGATCTTCATGGAGCACAAGATTATGACTACTTGCCGGTAGGCCGCAAATGCGTGTATGCGCGGTGCGATTTCGAGGTTACGGATCCATCCGGTGCTCAGAGTTTCATGGCGCTCAGGCGCTGTGGCGCTGCTTAGCTCGGCTGGGCGGCTGATGGCGCAAGGCGCCATGCCGCGAACAACCGCCTGGCACTGTCGCGACGGCTGGGTCCGCGGCGCTAACCGCCGGCCGAACTGCCGGCGGGTCAGAATCACGGCTGCGAACCGCTTCATATACCAAGATGCGGCCGCGAACCGCCGGCCATCGTCGCGAATCCCGCTTCGCTATTCGCTTCGCACCACAAATTTCAGATCACTTCAGGCTGCCTCAACGCCAAGGCTGATTCCTCGACAGACCTCTCGGCTCACCGACCCGCTCACATTCGACGCTCGCTATCAGAACGGCGCTGATAGATTCGCCCGTTTCAGTTCGCCATGGACCCGCCGAGGCTCCTCATACACTCACGGCAAATCGCTCTAACTACATCCTCTAAAATTAATCTAATCAAGCGAATCTCAAGGCATTTTCGTAAATGTTTCGATCTAATCACCGATTTCAGCAAACTTACAAACTGACTGCCTCGATGAATTTAACATAAGAATATCAAGATAGTCCGATCCGAAGCTCAATCGACTCGATCATTATCGAGCATGAAAATGGATCCCGATCCGCCAAATGGTCACCAAAATCATATATTTATTGATCGAAGGCTCGTCAAGACTAATCCAACGAATCCAAGATCACCCAATACATCATTAAGGCACATCATCAAAATACACCGCTCGATCGAGGGGATCGACCGCCGTCCGATGGGGAGTTGGAGTTTTCCAATTACAAGGCTCGCCACTCCCAAAAAATCTATAAATAGAGCTTCATTCTCACCTTAGAGGGGACCGGAATCTGATTTGAAGACCAGAGAGCTCTGAGAACCACCAGTCGACCTTGACGCCGACGATCTTTCACCACCAATGCCACCACCAATAAGTTCAAGATCGTGAGTCGCCTCAGAGATCGCCTGTGAGGACTAGAAAAGACCGCTTGCCGCCCTTTCTCCAAGATCAAGAGGTTGCTCCGTAAGATCGCCTCGCCGCTTTGGGAAACTTCTCCTTGGGTTGGAGTTGACCGACATTGTATTTTTCTACACTCTAATGTTGTTTCCGTCAGAACACCTTCTTCTCCAACTAACGAGAAGCAAGGACCAGATCTTTGAACACATAGTGAAAGTTCTCTCAAGGCCCCGTGGTTTTTTCCTTAACGGGTTTTCCACGATAACCTGTTCATATCCCCTTGTGTGTTGATAATTTTCGATAAGATCTGATCTACCTAATAAAATTCTCAAGACGCAACATGCTGTGGGAAAACAGCCCCATTGCTATATCTCCAATATGGTAAACGGTTTGCCCAACGCCTCATTCTCGATCAAGGACGCCAAGTCTCCAACACTTCTACATAACGACTTGCCCCTGTGAGGGTCCCAGCCCCTCTTTGAAGATCGCTCAAAGGATGGAGGATTCCTGAACAAAATTCTTCGACGAGAGGAAGAAAACGCTCCAACACGCCTGAAGAGCGTTCCGACGGCCCTCAAAGATAATCCATTTTCTTCCCGAGAATGATTACCCGAATGCCGGATCAACAAGTAGAGAACCCTTGGCACCACATCCGTGATGTCAACTCGATACCCTACTCACCCCACATGAATGACTCACGGGAGAAACTCCACGCCACCTTATAATGCGAACTACGACGATCGGTGCGTGAAGAGTTCTGCAAACAATCAATGATCCATTCTCCCGCCGCTTCTTCCAAAACTCGCCCCGCCACGAGATCATCTCGCACAATTCGACACGAGATTCAAGCTTCCCAAAGATGGACCTTTACAATGGCACCAACCTCCAGCCATTCCCTCACTCTCAAAGGACAAAGCTGGTTTTCTATTATTCGCCGCTAAGGGTCCGTCCATCATTTGGAGAGCTCGCTTTTTTTGTAGTAGCCTCTAACAAGAGAATCATCGTGATTCATCACATCTCTCCTAATCCGTAACGATGGAGAGTCCTCAAAGAATACTTCCAGGTTCTCCTCAAGCCCGACATACCGTGAGTAGATCCGTAACTTTGAGGGCGTTTCTGAGGACTCCGCCAGATACTTATTCATCATTAATGCGAGACACCCCATTCCTATGTGACTGTCCAATCAATAGACACAAATCTCACCGACGGCTTATGCTGCTCATCGCAGCTTGAACCACCAAGAAGAAGGTTCCCAAAGGTGATGTTCAAACATCTCAAAAAAAGAAGAAGGCAAAGAACCTCCCCCAAAACCTCCTCAAGAACCTCGATGACTCAATCAGAGGAAATATACCTTCAACATGCGCTAACATCCTACTATTCAGAAGAGGATAGCGCCAAGTGGCCGCACCTTTAAAGCTCGGAATTGGAAATCAAGAGAAATTTCGCCACTTTCACCGCAAATGGTGGCACACCATCAAGAGTGCCACCACTCAAGGAAGAAATCAAAAGACCCATTCAAAGTGATATCCACGCCAATTGGAAAAGAATCAATCGAATATTTAAACATACCCCAACTGGGGCAACTCTTAATCTCAAAAGATAAGCAAGTCAAGAACACCAATGAAAAGGCAAAGATCAATGGTCAACTCGCTACAAGTTTCATACAAATATTCGACCTTCTTCCATACGTTAACGCCATCGAAAACACTGACAAACAACCCAAAGATAGTCAAAACGCCCTGGTGGACTTCTCGAATTCTTCCATACGTTAACGCCATCGAAAAACACTCGACAAACAACCTGTGATAGTCAAAACGCCCTGGTGGACTTCCCCCACCTTCTTCCATACGTTAACGCCATCGAGTAAACACTCGACAAACAACCCAGTGATAGTCAAAACGCCCTTGGTGGATTCCCCACCTCTTCCATACGTTAACGCCATCGAAAGCAAAAGCTCGACAAACAACCTGTGAAAGGTCAAAAGTCCTTGTGGATTCCCACGCTCTTCCATAAGTTAGCGCCGAATAATAATATTCACCAATAACCTAGAAAAGTCAAAACTTTGTACCCACTCCACATGTGTTAATGTCATCGGATAACACTCGACAAACAACCTTGATGGGTCAAAATCTCGGATTCTATATTCTAACATGCAAGTTAACGACATCAATTTCAACCGTTGAACCATCCATTAGTTTCAAGAAATCTTATTTCTACATGGAGGGACTACGTATCATCTCCCGTCGGTCCGCGCCGACCATGACCAAACCATCTTCGGTCACCACCGATCACGGTCACCACCGGTCGTCGGTCATTGCCACTATCGACATCGTCGCTACAATCTCCGTCGGTCATCGCCAACCTCTGCGGTCCATTCGCCGCGCCATCCTCGCAGAATCTGCGTCGGTGCGCCGCGACTATCGCCGTTGCATTTGCGACCATCCCGTCGGCGCCAACCCTCCTCGATTGTCGTCCTTTGCCATCGCTGCGGTCATCACCATGCGTCGGTCATTCAGCGACTCTGACTCATCGCCCGCCGACTGTGACCCGGTGGACTTGACCTCTTCCATACAGTTAGCGCCCGGGTAACACCGACAAACGGAGATGGGTCAAGATCTTCGGCCGATTTTCAACCTCTTCCACAGTTAACATCGTGGTAAACACGACAAACAACCTGGGATGGGTCAAAGGTCATTAGTGACTTTCGACCTCCACAGGTTAACGTCGTGAGCAAGACTTCGACAAACAACCTCGGATAGGTCAAAACTTTCCTCTCCACAGTTAACGTCGAGCAAACACTCGATAAACAACGGATGGGCCAAAATCGCCAGTGATTCAATTCCTCTTCCGAGTTAACGTCGAGTCACACCGACAAACAACCTCGGATAGGTCAAAACTTTGTACCTACTCCAGGTTAGCGTCATCGTAAACACTCGATAAACAACCGGATGGGCCAAAATCCCGGTGGATTGATTCAACCTCTCCACGCAGTTAACGTCGCCGAGTCATCACGACAAATAACGCGGAATGGTCAAAACTTTGTACCCCTCCACCGTTAACGCGTCATCGAGCAAACACTCGATCAACCTGGATGGGCCAAAATCCTCGGATTCAATTCAACCTCTTCCAGCGTTGCGTCGCCGAGTCACACCGACAACAACCCGGATAGGTCAAAACTTTGTACCTACGCCACGCGAGTTCGTCAGTCGCACTCGACCGCCGCATAGGTCAAAAATCCTCAGCGGATTCAATTACCTCTTATCTGAGGTTAGCGTCGTCGGGTAACACTCGACAAACAACTCCGGATGGGTCAAAATTCTCGGCGGATTGATTCAACCTCTTCACGAGTTGCGTCGCCGGGTAACACTCGACAAACAACCTCGGATAGGTCAAAATCCTCGGATTGATTCAACCTCTTCCACGCAGTTAGCGTCGCCGGGTAATACCACGACAAACAACCCGGATAGGTCAAAATCCTCGGCTTCAATTCGACCTCTTATCTGAGTAGCGTCATCGGGTAACACTCGATAAAAACACCTGGATGGGTCAAAATCCGGATTCAATTCAACCTCTTCCACAGTTGCGTCATCGGGTAACACCCGACAAACAACCCGGATGGGTCAAAATTTCGGATTCAATTCAACCTCTTTCCGCAGTTGCGTCGGGTAACACTCCAAACAACCTCGGATAGGTCAAAATCCTCGGATTGATTCAACCTCTTCCACACAGTTAGCGTCGCCGGGTAACTCCAAACACAACCGGATGGGTCAAAGATCCGGTTATTCAACCTCTTCCATGCAGTTGCGTCGCCGGGTAACACTCGACAAACAACCCGGATGGGTCGATCTCGGATTCAATTCAACCTCTTCCATACGAGTTAACGTCATGGGTACCACGACAAACAACCCGGATAGGTCAAAATCCTCCAGATTCAATTGACCTCTTCTATCGTTGCGTCATGGTAACGCACTCGACAAACAACCCGGATGGGTCAAAATCTCGGTGATTCAACCTCTTCCATACGGGTTGCGTCGCCGGGTAACACCACGACAAACAACCTCGGATAGGTCAAAATCCTCAAGCCAGTTCAATTGCCTCTTCATACAACGTCGCCGTAACACTCGACAACAACCCGGATGGGTCAAAATCACCGGATTAATTCAACCTCTTCCATTAAGCGTCATGTCACCACCGACAACCCCGGATAGGTCAAAATCCTCAACGGATTCTGACCTCTTCATGATTAACGTCGTAGGTCACTCGACAAACAACCTCGGATGGTCAAAATCGCCAGTTAATTACCTCTTACAGTTAACGTCGTAGTCACCTCGATAAAAGCCACCGGGTCAAAGATCTCATGGCCAACCATTGTACGATCACCGGCCATTCTTATTACCGCTGCGTCGACCATAATCTTGGCGTCACCACCATCGTCACGGTCATCGCATATTTACCGCCGATTTTCGACGATGCGGTTTGACCACCCGTCGACCCAACCAGCCGTCGTCGGTCGCGCCCGTGATCGTCGCCGGTCGCTGCCGACCTTCACGAGAACTTCACCGACCTTGGCCGCTACAAATACCATCGGCAATCTTGCGGTCACCACCATCAGCCGGTCATCCCGCCACTCAGACGTGGTCGCCGTCGACTTGCGATTCTCTGCGGACACCCGTCGGCCGACTACCATGGTCTCTGCGACCATCACGCAACTCGTGATCGAGATAAAATTATTCCAAGAAGAGTGCCCAAACTCACCGGGGAGGCTGCACTCTGGTGGAGATGAGGTGAGGTTGATCCAAGAAGAGTGCCCAAACTCCCAGGAGATATGCTCTGGCTGGTGGGGGTGGATCCAAAAAGAGTGCCCAAACTCCCACCAAGGTATGCACTCTAAGAGAAGAGGGAGATGAGAAAAGTGTGCCTTTCCCTCTCTTCACCTTGGGGTTTTATAGACCCTTCTAGGCAAAGGGTAAAAGCCGCCCTGCTGAGAACCACCGGTCGACCTTGACGTCGACGATCTTTCACCACCACTGATGGTGCAAAGATCGAGCTTCGCCCTAGGAGATCGCCCAGACGAAAGACCAGTTCGCTCCTTTCTCCCAAGATCAAGAGGTTGCTCTAAGATCAGTTCTCCGCTTTGGAAACTTCTCCGGGTTGGAGTTGACCGATATTGTCTTTCTACACTCGGAATGTTGTTTCCACGAATACCTTCTTCTCAACTAACGAGAAGCGAGGATCAGTATCTTTTGAACACATGGTAAAGTTCTACAAGCGGCAGAGTGGTTTTCCCTTAACGGGTTTTCCAATGATAACCCTGTGTTCATATCCCCGCCTTGTGTGTTGGATAATTTTTTGGGCTCTGACGAAGATCTCGCGTCTGGAATAAAATTCTACGCAACAATTAATAATCTTGATCATGCATTTGATGATAATTGTATAAAAAGATAATTTTATATAGAATTAATGATTTTGCCTACCATTTTATATTATTTTAAAATTAAGATCACATGATTAATTAAAGCTTATAATATAATAAATATATATAGATTAACTTTTATTAATATTACATGACAATTTAATCATTTATTATGCATATAAAAGTACAAAAAAAAATATTTTAACAATATACAAGTGACCAATATATTTTTATATTTATATTTTGTTAATTAAAATCATTTCATACATATAATTTATTATTTACAACTTGTATATGTATTTGGTTATAAATTACTTTAAAAAATAGTTATATTTTAAAATGGATTTTATTTTATCATGTAATTGAAATCATTAGTGTGTATATTTACTATAATAAATACAATATGGTATGTTGTAGAATCATAATTGGCCATTTAAAAGGATCTCTCAAGAAGCACAACAATGCAGACTCTTTCAACGTATGGGCAACTTAAAGATTTATGCCTTTAAATATATATATATTAATAGATCTTCATAAAATATATGTATTAAAATATTAATGATTATTCAAATTCAAATTTCAATAAGTTATAATCAAATTAAATGTCTCTGTGAGACAAATACATCGATGCCAAAAATAATTTGATTTGAATCCAAATGAGTGCAAATTAAACACTCGAAGTATTATTAAAATGTTAAAGCATTAATTGAAGGGTCAAATAAATTTTGAATCAATCATGTTTTCATTAAAATAAAGCGACGATGAGAGAATCTAATGGAAGATCATTCAGATCCTAAATCATTAAGATACTTAAATGTTTAAAAATAATTTATTATTAAAAGAATTAATATGAACTTTTCAATATAATTTTTGAGATATTAGCTAATTTTACTGAAAATATGACTCGAGATGCTAAAAATATGATAATATTTTCATTATGAAAGTGGAGGAATAGAGTTAAGAGCTAAGTTTGAGTGTTTGGAGCTTAAAAAATACTATTAAGCTATTTCAATCACTCTTAGGGTCTGTTTAGTTGCCTGCATTTAAATGTAAAGTAAACTAATTAAAGAGAATTTAATTTTTTGAGTGTTTGATATAGTGCAAAGTTTAATTTCAATGCATTTGTAATGTATTTGAAATATATTAGAATGGTCATTTTGGGTGTATTTGGGTCGCGGTTTGGTAATTCAATCTAGTAATGATAAAGTGTTCGATTCCCGCATTGGCCATACCACGCCCAGTTTGTGCCGTCGGTCATCGGACGTCATTGCCTCCGGTAATCTCAAAAATATTTTACATTACATTTATTTTACCAAACAAGAAAAAAGAAATTCATGTATTTGTAGAGTTTTCAATCAAACAAGTTAAAGTAATCCAAATACACTACATTTCTTTTATTTATATTCAT
This sequence comes from Cymbidium sinense, assembly GCA_021442155.1. NCBI lineage: Eukaryota > Viridiplantae > Streptophyta > Magnoliopsida > Asparagales > Orchidaceae > Cymbidium > Cymbidium sinense. The sequence continues at coordinate 61,649,746 of CM038222.1, forward strand.
TCTTTCTACATCTGACAAACATTAAGCTATTCTTCTATTATCATATGCTAGCTATTATAACCTAGTTATTTTTAACTTATTGTTGACTAATCTTTATACAATAGATATATAAATAATCATTCACAACTTTGTAATATCATATTATCTAATTAAAAAAATTTCAAATTTTATAACTCCAAATAGATCGTGGGTTATTTAGAGCGAATCAAGTCCTATAATTGTTTTTTTTTTTTTTTTTTTTTTTTTTTTTTTGTGTTTTCACATTAAAAAATATTGCAATCTCTCATCAATTTTATCTCTGTGTATGTTTAATATTCCTATTATGCTAAAATTTGATCTATGTTTATCATTGAAAATTTGTAAGCATGATATATATATATATATATATATATATATATATATATATTAAATATTGAATTTTAAATGTCACATATATAAATACATGAAATTATATGATATGTAAGTAGATCTTTCATAATAATGCAATGAACCCACAGCCCTATAATCAAAAGATTCTTCCACAATATTTACTCATAAAGTCAAAGAATGAGTCGAGCCCTAAGCCAAAAATTTTAATACAAACTTAATTTATAATATTCATATATAATGTTTGCCAAATTTAGAGTATAATAATACATTTTCAAAGGAAGTTCCCAGTAATTTTGATAATTGTTCCAAATGTTCAATTAATGATTAATATCTGAATTTTTCTTGCATGACTTAGCCCAACCTATTTTTTTTTAAATGTGGAATATTCTTTTATGCGCTCAATATTTATTTTATTTTATTTTTAAATATTTATATACATATCACACAGTACTTATATATTTATATATCTAATACATAAAATTAAATATTTACTTATCTAATATTTTTCTATGCTAAAAAATATATATTTTATTTTTTAAAAGTCAATGATATATATATTTATTTATTTATTTTATTTTGGCTGAGTTGGGTTGGGCCCGGACTATATATATATAATTATATATATATCATCACGAGGTGATCATTAGAAATATGAGTCTTAGGTGGGTTGGGTTTGGTTGGGTTGTATATATAGATGAGATGAGCTTTAATATGCCTTTCATACATAGGTCTCATAGCAATATATTTGTATTTATAAATATATAATATTTTAATTATATTTATCTAATAATTTAATTATATTTATTTAATAATTTAATTATAATGAGAGATAATATATGATATGTAAAATCAAAGATATCCACAATTAAAATAGTCTTTTTCTTGAACTAATTATAATTTTTATTCTTATGTAAATACTTACATTTTTCATATAAATTAATATTTTTAAAATAATAATGAAGACACATCTCATTCCAAACGTTCGTTCACCTCTTTCACTATTTTAATAATTATCATTTTACATAACAAATTTATTTTAATAATAAATTATGAGTGGGAGATATTAAAGGATATTATATATATATTTTTAATCTTATAACTTAATTGAAATAAGTATTTAGCATTATGAATTAATGAGCAAAGCTTAAGTGCATATATGAGCCTTATGGTTGCCATATGGTGATTTCATGTGAAGAAATATTTCCTTCCAATGGTAGTTATCAGTTAAGCTTATGAAGTATAATTTATTTAATTATTTTGAATTTTTTGTGTTTAATATATAATTATTTACATTTGTGATAATATAATAGAGGTTCTATTTGGGTCAATGATGCCATCTGTGGAATATAAAAGAGACAGCAGATTATTTTGATTTTTTTATTTATTTTTAATATTTGAGATGCTCATTTAATTTCTTTGTAAGGTGTCATATGGCACATACTATATACCAAGATAAATAAATTTTTTTTATTGGTAGATTTTTAAAGGGCATCTAGTTAATTAATTTCTATATAAAATGTTATAGGGTTGAAATATTATCGAAAGAAAACCCATTTTGTTTGAGCATGAATCTCGATGTATATATTATTGGATGTCTCTTAAGATCAAGATTCAAGTCATTTGAACACTATTTTTCGTAAATATGTAGTCGAGCTAGTCATCTTGATAAAGTAAACTCAATGATGCCAAGTCGCCTAGCTAATATCGTCATTGTCATCGTGCGATCGTCATTTGACCACTTGCTATCGTCTTACCATCATATCTTGCTTTCGTACTGTCGATCCATCGCTCGAGCACTTTTACCATCATCAATCCACCGACCGGCCATAATCACTGGACCGCCTCCGAACTACCTTTACTAAATTCCTACCCATTATTGTTAGTCCACCACATAGCCACCATAAGCGGGTCACCGTTCCGGCTAGTATTGTCAGATTGTTGTCATGCCACCATTGCTCGACCGCCATCATTGGTCTACTGCTCAATCACCTTCATTAGACCACCGCTCGACCACTATCATTGATCCATCGCCCGATGATCACTATCAGATTGCCATTCAGCCAACATCACTAGACAATTGTCCAACTATCTCACTGTCATTATCAAATCATCACTCGATTATATTATCCCAACCATTAGCGTCCAGCTACACCATCACCAGCTGACATCATTACCTTCAAAATTGCCAATAATATTGACGTACACAATAAACATATTGTGCCGCCTATATGATTGACGACTGTTATTGACAATTGCTATCACCTATACGCTAAAGTATGATATCGACACATACCATCGCTTATATTGGTGTATATTTTCTATAATTCATGCATGTTGTATCATATTAACTCCTTTCTCGACTGCGAGGAAGAGTATCACCATATATATTAGTAAAACTATTTCAACTGAATTAAGCCCTAACTCTTATTTTATCTATATGCATTGAATCTTTGTACAAAGTTAAGATAAATATATTCTCTCTACTACCGAGGCATAAATATATACGCACTTACAGATCTAATATTTAAATTTTGATATATCAAAAATTTGTAAAATAAAATATAGTCCCACATTGCAACAGCACTTAGGCAACTACAACTTAGCGCCATTTGTAAAAGCTGAAAGTGATGAGAGTTAAATAGCAAAATAAATACAATAATAATCTGTTTAGATACTCTTCATGAAGATTGTTGCTCGGTCCAGTTACCAGAATTTTATTTTATCCGCATTAAAATTTAGTTCATAATATAAAATATTTTATTCTAATTAAGTTTTTAAAAATATAATAAAATCATTCAATTCACAGAAGAATAAAACAAAGATTATTATTGTTGTAATAATTTTAATAATTATAGACTGCGCAATAATTTCAAAAAGATTTATAATTTGTATACTCTTATTTATTTCATGGGCAAAGTATTTACAATAAAAATGATAATAGTGATGATTGTACATAATTTAATTTAGAATAGTAAAACTAATAAATTATTATATGATTTTAATTAAAAATTTAATTTAAAGGTAAATATACTTTGTGTCCGGTCTTAGTGTTTTGATGCCATTATCATTATATTTGTTTATTAGTTTATTTTAATATTTGTTTTAATCTATAGAAGTTTAAATTTTTTTCAAATTAAAAAATTTCTACAATCATGAATAAAGAAGATGGGCTACTCAAGCCTTATTTGAGGCTGGATTTCAAATTAGGGCAAATCTAGAGCCTAATGTATTCAATCTTGAACAAAACTTGATCCCCAAAATTTCCATTTTTGACAATCTATCAATAGTTTTGAAGAGCCTATTTAGAATCTATAGTTTAAGTCAAATCGCTTTTAAGTCAAATCGCTTGTTCCATCAATATTAGAGATGATGAAGAAGAAGAGAGAGAGAGAGAGAGAGAGAGAGATGAACATCCTAAAAAATATGAAATCAATGAAGATGACTAGACTTGATAGTAGTGCAGGGATGAATTATGCATGTGATGAGGAAAAAAATAGAAAGAAAATAAAAGGATTTGTCCTTTTTTTACTTGCTTTTGTTAATGGAAGGACATGAAGCATGAATACCCACCGTCTCTTGCTGGTTTGGTGAAGCAACCCCAGGACCATTGATTTGATTCTCTGAGGCGCGCTATGGAACATCAAGTGGGGGCGTCGAGTGGGTGATAAATGTGTCGCTTATAGCCATGATTAATAACGACATCTTCACCCGATGGGTGGGGTGATACGTCCCAAAAAAAAAAGCATGGATTCAATGTTATGGACCAAAGTATTTAAAGAAAATGTAGACCTACATGTGTCATATTTACCCTCGAATGAAATTGAATATGCTATATAGAGATGAGTTACACAAATATGTGTTTGAGTGAAACAAGACAAGGCGAAATGCATATGCAATTATACTCACTTTTTAATAATATATTAATGCGCGCGCACACACATATAAAACAATCTTAGTAAAGGCATAAAGAATTATCCATCAACTAAAGCAAAATTAGATAAGCATAAGATGTTTTAATCAAAGATTTTCAAAAGAATTGCAAGTTTGAAAAACAACAACAACAAACCTTTATCTCACTATACGGGATCTGCTATATGAATCCTTCTTCTCCATTGTATTCTATTATGTGTAAAATTCTCATTTTGATTTTAATAAACTAATATCATTTTTTATACATTTTTTTAGGACTACTTCTACCTTTCTTAACATAAGGCAGATCTAATACATCTACGCTCCTAACTGGTCGGAAAACAATGTGCTTTTTTTATATAGTTTTTATTAACGCCTCAGTTAACAGATATATACAGAAAATATAGTACAGTTCTAAAAGAAGTTCCATGGTGCTTACCTTGTTCGCTTGGAATCAACCTGCAGCTTCATAGACATGTAAAGCAAGGTAAGAACTGCACCCTGAGGAATAGGAGCAAATCTGGACAAGTTAGCACCAACCCAGATTGCAACCACCACCAAAGCAACAATGCTGCTGCTACTCTTACCACAGAGCCAGCTTGCAAAATATATGCATAGTGTAAGCAAAATACCTGCTCTGCCTCCTAAAAGCCAAGCTATCACATAACCCAGCTTATACCCAGCATCCAATTGCTTGTCAAGCAGAGCAGAGATTCCGCAGAGCGTTAGCGATGCTCGACAGCCGACTGTTCGCATGAAGAAGAGAGCGAAGAAGGTGAATCGGAGGACTTCGGCGAAGGGTTCTCTTTCGGGGGAACTCGTAGCTTGGTATGCTTCAGATTGATAGCTCCATGAAGCATCCTTGTTCTTCTGCCTCTTGTTCTGCATCGCCTGCCTGAGTTCTTCCCATCTGTAGATCCTTGATTGGTCAGTGATATGTGGGAACTCGTAAGTCAGGTTATATCTTGCTCGCTTGACTTCATCGGATAGCACCTGAAAGGAGTGAGAGTTAGACTTTGTTGGATATAGCTTTTTGTTACCTGTTTTTACTTCTTTGACCAACAAAAACAGTTTTCAGTTTTCTGGTGTCAGTTATGAGAAAAGTGTTCAGTTTCCTGAAGACTGAGAATAGAAACGGATGGAAATTTCAAAGAAAAGCACATTTTTGGATTTTAGTTTTTTATCTCAGCAATCATATAATTAATTAATCAATTTAATCATAGATTACTAATAATTAAATAATGTATTATAATTATATGAAATCTATAAATATATTCATCTAGATCATTCTACCAACAACTCATATAATGGCGCGACAGTTTTTTTTAATTAAATAGTACCAAATCTTGCCTCACTTTCAACACTAATTTTAACATAATTTTATCAAGCAATCATTTGTTTTGATTGTCAATATAACAAAGAACAACACAATGCTCAGTTGGTGGGCGGCATGGCGAACCGACCGAGTTGAATCCTCCGCGGGCGCTATACCTAAGGTGAGGAAAGTAAGTGGAGACCGACACGTGTGAGTGATGAATGTGGCGCTTAGGCGTGGGATTAGTCACGATATCCCCCACAAGATGGGTAGAGTGTTGGGTGGATATCCATTAAAAAAAAAAAAAAAAAAGCACAACACAATAAATGCCAAATGAAAGCATAATTTGCATCCAAATGAAAGCATAATTTGCATTGATTGACAAGATAACATAGCACAACAAAAGGAAACAATGCCAAATGAAGCCATCATTTGCAGCCATGGACATGCCACGTGTTTAGTTCCATGTCTAAGTAGCATAAGAAAGACTTACAAGAAGTACACCCTAGGAAAGTGAACCATAAAATCAGTATGTGAGGTAAAATCTCATAAGCCACAAAAACAAAAAAGGTTTTGCTTTATTTCAAATTAAGAAAATAAATTTATTCTTGATTGAAATTAACAAAATGATAGGCTCTTTCTTGTCTTGTCTCCCTTACCTTAGATACTAGTTGTGCAACATTACCTTTGAAAGCTCCAAAGAATCCAGGCAACAAGAATGGATGTTAAAATAACTTTCTATTTGTAATTCCTCCTATAAAGAAACAAAAATGGGAAAGGATGCCCTTGCACAAACTATAAAAATAAACCTTGACTATATGCCTATATCATGCTAATAAGAAATGTCACTATAAACCAATGGAGTGACAAATCAGTATTGAACAAAGGGCTGCTGATTTTGACTACCAAATGTTTCCATAAATAATCCATTGATTCCAAATAATAAAGAGGTACAAGAGTACAACACCTCATACGCCAAGCGAATTTTCTTAAAAACTTCACCAGCATGTTGATCCCGGCTAACATCTGGATGATGCTGCAGAAAACGAAAACGAAATAGAAAATGATAGTCATGGCATTAGTATACAAAAGAAAAACAAATAAATTATGGATTATTTTACACTTATTAGCAGAAAAAGAAAATGATAGCAACAATAACAACAATAAGCCTATAAACCGCTACGTCCGACTACATGAATCTTTCTTCTCCGTTGAGTCCTATTAATAAAATAAGATACTTCTAGGTTTACCTCTACCTTTCTTAACATAGATTGAATCTAATACATCCGCTCTTCTAATTGGGTTATCGGACGGATGACATTTTATGTAACGAAACCATCTAAGGTGACTCTCTGTAATCTTATCTGCCACTAGAGCTACTCCAACCTTTTCACGTATATATTCATTTTGCATTTTGTCTCTACGTGTAAAAAAGTTTACTCATCCACCTAAGAAAGGATAGCATGATAAAAATTTCTTTAAGGATTCTTCTAAATTCTTGCAAATAATTTCTCATTTCCCAAATCAAACAACCTTAATTTTCATCTCATACAAGCAAATCATCCATCATTAGAACTCCTGATGCAGTTGATGCATGTTAATTAATCGTAATAACTGCATTTGATGTATGGTCAATCAACCATAAAAAGTCCCCAGTTTTATCAGCACTGAATAGGATGAGTATCTTGATGTAGCATTTCAAAATGCAAATTTGAATGACCTATTTTACCTTTCTTTGAATGGTCAATGACCCAAGAGAACAACCCATCCACAAAAAGGTTGTTTTCAAGTAAGAGAGTAATTGTTGAGTTATATTTGCTGTGCTAGCAAGTCAAAACCAGATCATAAATGCATGCACATACCGATATCCTTAAATGTAAGAACATGTAAATTTGTACATACAATCAAATGGATAATGTCAATCCAAATTTTCACATTTTCCAAAAAAAAAAGGAAGAAAAAAATCAACCCGAATCTTCAAAATAAATAAATAAATAATAAAAATAAAAATAAAATCAATCCTAATAAGATTAAATCATTATTAAACGAGGAGATATTTCCCTTACGGCCTTGCAGTAGAGTTATTTAAGCATAGCATGTATCAAATGAATTTATAAAGGTTTGTATCACAGAGGAAGACATACAAAGAAAGTAAGGTATGTGTTGGTAGAGAATGTTGAATTTAATAAACAATAAAAAAAAATTTACAGGTTTACGGGATGGACAATAGGATAAAAAATTTGGGGTTAATGTAAAATGTTGACTTTTTTAAAGTCAAAGACTGGAAAACACTCATTGCAACATGAAAACCTTGAGCGGTTGATGAACACTGTGTATGTTTATTATGCCTAACATCCTATTCCACTGAAGACAAAAGAGATGCCATTTTGCCAACAGAAAAGAGATCTATTAAGGAATTTAAAAAAAAAAAAGGCAAATATGGATGGAAATAGAGACGGGTTCTTTAGACAAGGATTCTTTAGTTGATGCTGATTCTTCAAAATATCGGGCAGTAGAATCCTCAAGGAATAAATGCTCGAAAGCACAAAGAAAATGAAAATCCTCAAACATACTCAGGGGTTGAAATTTTATGAACTAAAAAGCTCAAAATTCTCCACTCACCACTAGCTAAATTACATGACCCAAGTACAATTTACATTAATAGGACATATAAAAATGACAAAATTACATTTAAATAAAAAGAAGAAGATTTACATACATACCACACAATTCTTATGCATTTACATATCTAACATTTGCCTATGCTTAAAAAAGAGCATTTCAGTTTTAAAAAGTGAGTGATGATATTTTTTTATGTGATATTATAGATTGTTATATATATAAAATTGAATTTTAGATATTATATATGTAAATATATAAAAATTATGTGATATGTATGTAAATCTCTCATAAAAAAATACTAAGTAAATCCCAAGTGAAGAATGATTAACCACAAACAATTAATTTTATGACAAGAAAGAAATCTAACATAAAACATGATATGTTTGAGAGCTTGAGAAGATGAAAATATAGTGGTGGACTACTATAGAAGAAATTGTAAAATTAGGTATTATAAGTTTTTACTTTTAAAAAGTTAGACCGTAGATTTTTAGCAGCCACCACACTCTACCGAGTCAGATTGGAAAATACAACTTTCCCACCACAAATTTCTCAAAATGCAGCCAGAACGTAATTTTCCAAATAACATCGAACAACAACTGAACACAGCCTAAACCATGAACTAAACTCAATAGAACCTATGATGATATGTAAATGACATCAAAGTATATATATTTGTACATGTGTTTAAGGTGTAGCAAATAGGAATTGCAAAACTTAGGTGAAACACTCCCAATATAAGTTTTTTTCCCAATAAAAGTTTTTCTTTAGGTAATAAAGTGAGAGAAGGAGATTAAAGTTGTTAGGTCCCAAGCCTGGGGTGAGAAAAGTAGAGGGTTGCATTAGGCAGTCGATAGTCAACATAAAACTTTTCAAAAAATCATGATATGAATTTTTTAATATATTGTGTCAATGCTAGGGCGTTCCCTAGAAGTGACACATTATATGACCTTAATAAAAAAAAAAAGTGTGCAAAGGTCACTATATTGGCTCCCGGGTGCAGTATTCAATAAAAAAGGGTTCCCACATATCGAAGGATGTGTGGGCAAAGAAGCTAATCCATAAAACTAGAATTGTGATATAATCTTAGAGTATGACACCATCATTGATAAATTAATGAAATTAATAGATATTATAGTTCATAAGAAGATAAATAACTTATGTAATCAAGAAACTAAATGTGTTAAGAAAAAAGTCAAAGAAATTAATAATTTAAATTTTAAACTTTGATATTTAGGTAAGAGTAACACAAAAAATAGTATAGGATTGATAATTGATTAGAATTTGAAGAATGATGATGTGAAAATTAATAAAAATGAAGATAGAATTATAGCTTTAAAAGTTGTGTTTGATGCTAAGGTTATTAATATTATAAGTGTTTATGCTCCTCAAATAAGTTTAAATGTTATTCAAAAAATATTTTGGAATAACCTAAAGGAAATTAATATAAAGGATTCATCTTAAAGAAAGAGTATTTATTAGAAAAATTTAAATAAACATGTTGGTAGAGTGGTAAAAAATTATAAAAATATTTAAAATATATGAGTTTAGAGTAATAAAGAAGAATACAATAAATTTTATAATTGCTAATATTTTATTTGAAAAGAGAATAAAAATATATTATCACTTTTAAGAATGACCCTAATAAAACATAAATTGATTATTTTCTTATAAAAAATAGATCGTTTAGATTATAAAAATTACAAGATCATTCCCAGTAAAAGTTTAAGTATCCAACATTGACTATTGGTTTTGAATTTTAAAATAAAGAGCTAAAAAATGAGAAATAAAATAAAATATTATCTTAAGATTATATGAAGATACTTAAATATGATAACAAAAAAATTTTTAAAAGTAAGCTATAAGATCTTAAGATTTAGGATGTTCGTGAGAAAACTAATGTTATGTGATAAAAATAACTACTTATATTAAGCAACAATAATAATAACAATAACAATAAACATTTATGAATCCTTTTTCTCCATTGAGTAAGTGGTGTTAAGAAAAATGCAAAAAATATGATTGAAGAATTATGAGAAGAAGCTCATATTAGTAAAACAAATTGATAATGCGGTTAAAATATATGCAAAAATAATATAAAATAAGAAATGTTTATTATAAAAATAGTTTAGATGTAAAAGTTTGGATAATTAGGAGATATAGAGTGGCTCATGAAGGATCCTAAGAAGCAATGTGATACAAGAATTCAACACTTAGTAATTTATATAATACCGGATATTAAAGAAGGCAAAAAATATATGTATAAGTTAGTCAAGCAAAGAGATAAGAGAAGTAAAAATTTAATTCAAATAAAATACATTAAATAAAAATCAAACAATATTTTTCTTAGAAGAGAATAATGAACATAGATGGATAAGATATTCTGATAAACTTTTCAATAATGATTATGAAAATACAATTAAATTTTGTAACCTTACTATCCTAAATGAAAATAAAAATTTTTATTTTTATCATTGTATTAATAAAATCAAAGTTGGATAGCCTTAAAAAAATGATAAAATAGTAGGACCAAAAGATATTTCAATAAAAATATAAAAATACTTAGGAGATCAAAGAATTTTTTCACTTGTAAAACTTTTAAATATTATTTTAAAAATTAAAAATTATCAGATGAGTGAAAAAAGAATTCATTGGTTCCTACGTTTAATAATAAAGGTGATGCACAAGAATATGTAGATTATAGAAAAATTAAGTTATTGTGTCATACAATAAAATTTTAGTGAGCAATTGAGCATAGATTATAATGTGATAAAAAAAGCTTTTTAAAAATAGTTTGGATTCATCCCAAGTAACTCTACTATGGATGTTATGCATTTGTTGAAAGTTTTGATAGAGAAGCATAGAGAGACAAAGGAGAATCTACAAGTAATATTTGTTGATTTAGAAAAAGCATATAATAAAGTTTCAAGAAAAATGCTTGAAGAGTTCTAGAAAAAAAATAAGTTAATATTCAAGTCAATAAGGAAATGTATCACAATAATTACTTGTTCAAAACAAAGAGGATTGACCAAGTATTTTCTTATTTTAGTTGGATTACATCAAGGATCAGCTTTAAGCTCATATCTTTTTGCTTTAGTTATAAATATTTTTACTGAACATTTATAAAAGGAAGTACCTTGGTGCATGCTTTTTGCTAATGATATTCTTCTTCCAGATAAGACTAAAGAGGGAGTTCAAGAAAAACTTAAATTATGGATGTCAACCTAAAAGTCTTAAAGCTTTCATTTGAGTAGATCTAAAATAAAATACATAGTGTAATTTTAGTAGCAATAGATCTAATGTAGTGTGACAATGGTTGAACAAGTCATTAAAAAGAGTGAACATTTTAGATATATTGAGTCTATTGTTCAAAGTGATGGGATATTAATAGAATTCAAGTCAGATGGTTGAAGTGGAGGAATGCATTGGGTCTATTGTGTGATAGAAAAGTACCACTTAGACTTAAGTGAAAATTTTATAAGATGGTACTGAGACCTATAATGCTTTATGACACTAAATATTGGCTAGTAAAAGAAAAATCATAAAATTAAATATTGCAGAGAAGAACGAGTGGATAAGTGGCTTTGAACTTAGAGAGAAAATGTAAAATGAATATCTATGTGAAAAGGTTGGAGTATCCCTAGTGGCATATAAGATTAGAGAGAATTTTCTTAGATAGTTTGATTGCATAAAGCATCGGTAGTCCGATGAAAGAGACACCTTTCATTTTACAATAGTTGCACTAAAGCTTGCATTTGAAAAAAAAAATTGTTCTCCTTTTATAGAAGGTTATGTGATAGAAAATTACTTATCTTAGAATTCAAAAGTTGTCATGATTGATACCTTGAAGGTAGGGGTGTCAATAATTGATCCACCAACAATTTGACCGAACTTGATTCAAAAAAATTAAGTTTGCAACCAATTTTTTTTTGTATCTAAAGTATATGCCTATTTAATTATTTGGATCGGATTTGAGTTGACCAGTCAACCTAAAATTGACCCAATTTTGACCCACAAACTTGAATTTGACTCGATTTTAGCCCACTAACTCGAGTTTAATACAAAATTGACAAAATGACCAAATACTTGTTTAAATGGTGGGTCAACTGGTTCGGGTTAGTCGAGTTAGTGTCGAGTCGGGTTCAAGTCAGGGTTTTCAACCCATTTAGTATCGAGTCAAATTCGGGTCGGGTTAGACTCAGATCCACCCGTGAACTCGAATTGACACCCCTACTTGAAGGTATGATTAATGATCACCGTTGTCATTTCTTCAACTAACACGAGAGAGGATATTTCATTTAGAGAAGGGATTTTTTTTTCTTTTTTTTTTTTGCTTAAGATTAAAACTTGGATTTGATCAAAATCATTATTGAGTCCTGCCAGGATTTCAAAGATTCATGCTATAAGTTGTTTAAGAGCCAATGCATTCTCACAGTTTGACATCTTGAAAAAACTTAATAGTAGTTGATTTCAATCACTAAACTTTCATGACATTAAAGCATTCAATGATATGAAGGTTATAAAGTTTGTTAATATTTAACTTTGATTTAATTTTATGGATACATGCAGCATCTTTAGCATTTAAGTTTGTTAAACTACATCTCAAATCTCTTTGTGGTATAGAAGAACATAAGAGGTCCATTCATCTTCGATGGGATGGTGTTCTATAATCATATCATTATCATGGAATCAACTTTATCTCAAAGCACAGATTTTAGATTTTTAAGCTCTATAGATATATCAACATGTTATTAGATCTTTCTCTTTCCTTTGAAAAAAGTTTTCACAATTTTAGACCATCTAAAGTAAATTTTTTCATTCAAGTGATAAGATATTTAAAATCCTAAAGTCTCCCTTGGTATGATCTTCAACATTAATCATAATTAAGTCTTTTAAAAGAAAATCAAAGAACCTAGACATAATAAATAAAAGAAGAATTTTGTAAAATGAATAAGGCTGGAAGTAGGAAATCCTAAACTTATGGAAATACGACAAAGGCAATAAGAAAACTCCTAACCTTGTTTTTATACTATGTAGAAAATAAAACAATAGGAAAAAAAACTCTTAAGAATTTTTACTGCTTGATTTTGTACAAGAGAAGTGTGTGTGTGTGTATATATATATATAAGAGACATTACAAAATAAAAATAAATCAAAACATAGGAAAAAAATAAGAATTGGTTGAAGGCTCTAGATAGAGGTACATGGATTGCAATCTAGGAACCATAGAAATGATAAAAAGGCATTGATCTATGTGCCTTAAGTTCTTTACTATGATTAGCAAGGGATCCCCCCAATAGAGAGGGAGGGGTGATACTCTATCGCTATAGCACTGTGCTGCAATAGCAAAAAATTCAACATATTCTTAATCAGTTTTTTGCATATTTAGCTTCATTTACTCAATTATTTTATGTTACTACTTAAGCTTCTATTGATTGACTTATTAATCTAAGTAATGGGTACCATATAAAACAAGCACATTCTTAAAGACAATTCTTATTCTTGAAAAAAAAAAATTGTTTTAGGTTTAGAAGGTTACAAAGACAAACTAAATGTCTAAATATTGTTAAGTTTATGTAATGCCGCCATTCACCAGCAAACCCACCATCTCTCACCCACTCTACAAAACAATTTTTGGAGTAGGATTTTTATACCAAATACTAGATTCTTGGTACTCTTTCAAACTCCTTAAATGATGTAGGCAAAATTTTTAAAATAAGCATGATTAAAATCTTAATTAGCGAATTAGACACATTTTTAAAAAAATTTAAAATAGATGATAGACGACCTGCGATCAGACCGACAATCCGCCGTCCGTAATGCCTAACGGAACGGCTAAAATATTTTTTTAAAAAAAAATCGCGAACCGAGAGATCGGGACACAGCCTGATCCCGATCTCGGTTTCCTTCTCCCTAGGCGGACGGCACCACGCCCCTACTGCGCCAGATCGCTAGCGTTAGCCCCGCCATCTACTAGCCGCACCGCCAGATCGGATCGCAGATCGCCAAAAGAAGGTATTTTTGACGTTTTTTTTCTTTTCAAAACAAACGAGTAATATGTGAATGTGACATGATTTGTTGATTTTATGATGTAGGCAAACATAATGTCGATTTAACTTACTTTAGGTTTTTCTTTGGGTATAGTATTTGTGTGTAGTAAATTTGGAGCCCTTATGTTATTTACTATGGAGAATGGAGAAAGTGTATCAAATAGAGATTCAAATATGAAGAAAAATCGTATGTGTGCTAAACTTTGGATTGAATCTTGATTATTCTTAATATTCTTCTACATTTATAAATTATTGATATTCTTTTTTTCCCAAATGAGTAGCTATGTGTGCTAAACTCTGGATCTGTAGAATGTATTGCAAGTTTAAAATATATATTTTTTTTGTTGTGATTTCTTATGTTTAAAATATATAATTGGAAACCGAATTAACAATGTGGTTTGTGTAGAACCTAAAAGTCACATTTTAAATAGACGTAGGTGAGGTTTTATTATCTTTGTATTTTGAGATAAGTATGGGAGAAGCATAATTTTTCAATCATTAGACTTAACTTGGGGTCATCTTTAAGAAGCATAATTTTCAATCATTTCGTAAGTCGATCTTTTGATTTTTTCTTATTTTTTTGTTTGTAAGATGAAGATTAATTTATAATATAAGCAGTGCGCTCTTGACATTCACCTCCGATACACATATTTGATTGAATATGAGTTGAACCACGATATGTTTGGTGTTATATTATGGCGGCCAACTTAGTGTTAGTGGCGATTTCTTCCCTACATATAGTGGTGGAAAAAATCGTCCTATATTAATTTCGCGCCAGGCTGATTTTAGCAATGTACAAAATCATATAATTTTGCTTATTTTAGCGTCAAAATCGAATCATGCGGTCACTAAAGTTGATTCGACACGGTTCATTAATCTTATATGTAGGTTTCGTTGGTGTCGATTTATTTCTTCTAAATGATGACGAAGTTTGTGAGTGGTTAATCAATCGACAAGTGTACAACTTTGTTGTTGTATCGTTGAAACTGAATTGAAACCAACAGATGATACCGAAGCCCATAATTATATTGAAGATAAATTTCAACCAAACTTTCCAACACCGGATACGCCATAGGAACCATATAAGTTGTTTGAGCGCTTCATATTTTAGCCTTTACATTTCATTCAAATGCGATGATGTAGGCGTATGCATCTCTATTCATGCATCATATGGCCTCAACTTACGCGGATGGGTGAGAACCGTTGTGATCGGGTTGCTCCTCAAAGCAGGGATGAGGCTACGAAACAATGCCCTAATGAGTTCGGAATGGATGTGGCATGAAGGTGATATGAGAGAACTATCCAAGCGGCAGGTCCATAAGAAATTACTCTAATAAAACAATGTACGTTGAAGAAAATATGTTAAGTAAGAATGACTACATTCAACTTGTCGATCGACAAGAATGGGATGAAGAACTAACTTTGATATTCTTTTCTAGAAGATAATTTCATTCCAACGGACTAAATGAAGGAATGTGTTTCCATGACAGAGACACCATAAATTTACTATCCAGGGTTGGTCGATAACAAACAATGTGGAATGTGTGACAAACGATTCTAATAAAATGAGGTTCACGATACTTTGCATTCATAGCAATCATTCTACTAGGTCATGTTTGTGGCGTCTACATGCTCGTGCGGCGAAGAGGCTTGGTGCACGGGTGATTTCCGGTATGTCGAGGCCACACATGTTCTCATTCGATATTGAAGCGTACATAGGCGGTGCACTGATTTATTAGTTCTACATCCGACGTCATTAGATGTCAGTTGGATTTGAAACCCAGGGGTCGCATAGAATCAAAATTTAACATTAAAGTGTCCTACATGAAAGTATGGGATGCCTGCAACAAGGCTATACAAGTTATATTTGACAACTGGGAGGAGTCCTACCGTATACTTGATCACTTCATGTTTGTTGTATGTTGATTATGCGGCGTTATGTCGCATCGTCAGCGATTACGGCCATTTCAGCATTTTACGGGCATTTGGACCATTTATAGGTTGGCATGACGGTCATAAGTCTTGATAGAACTTTCCTCTTGGGAAAGTACATATGTGCTCTACTAACTGCTGTTGGTATTAATGCTAATAATGGTTTATTCTCTTTGGCATTTGCAATTATTGAAGCAGAATGCAATTAGTCCTGGATTTGGTTTATTATGACATTGCGGGACTTGGTTCCATTTATATGCACGACCTGATTTATGCATTATATCATGATTACGGATTAGATGCGTGGATCGTGAAATTTTACCTTGGGCAAAACACATTGTTTTGCGTCATCTTAGGGAAAACTTCAAGAAGGCGTCGAATGATGGAAATTCGATCGAGTTTGTGTGTAGAAAATGTATGTGGGATACAAGCGACATTCATATTCACACGTTACATTCAGACATAAGAATATTAAAGCGAGAAGGCTGTTGAGTGGTGCTTGAAGAGATGTAACGAAGTGGGCATTGTGTCATGATGGCGATGCAGATTCTGGCACAATGAATGACTAGCATCGAGTGTTTCAACGGTGTGTTGAAGAGGGCACATGGATTGCCGATTCAGGCTTTAATTACATCAATTTTCTACAATCTTGTTGTCGTCTTCACAAACTAGAGAGCGACTTTCGACTTATCCGGGTGAATGATTTTGATATTCTCCGCGTGTCAGCTCAAGCGCAACAAAATAAGCGTGAAGCTAGAAGATGCTCGAATCTACAAGAATAAATGCGAATTCCGGGTTTTCACGATGTCCTCCATGTCATTCAAGGTTGAATTGCGAAATCTCATTGCACTTATGCGTGCGGCCATTCTTGCACATTTCATGCATGTCATTGTGATGGGGCAATGTCATCTAAATCATTCGAGAATATGTTTTCCTTACACTCACTTACGGCACATACGAAGCTCGGTTCATGTCATTCGTCCTTGGCCCGGCGATGCATTTATCGGTCATCACGAATGAACTCCACCACCAAATGTTAGAAGGCGCCTTTGGCGAACTGGGACCGCGGCGATTTACCAATACAATGGATGAGCGTCTGGCCGATCCAACGAATATGTGGTATGCAAAAATTGGTAGGGGTGTAAACGGCGTTCACAATTTTCATTATTCGGCTCGATTAGAGCTTCGTTTATGTTCGTTCATTTAATTAATCGAGCGAGCTTGAACACTTTTTAAATACTCGATTGTTAAATGAACAAGCGAAACAAGTCATTGTTGATTCAGTTATGTTAGTGAAACGTGATTATCTTAGAAAATGATTGCAGAGTAAAAGTTTTGCACCGTTGAAATCCGCCTGTATTAAGAGTGAACAATAAAACTCAAATTTTACGTGGAAAAGCGAAAAGAGGAAAAACCACGGAACTTCCATATGTATATGTTTAGTACAAGATCTTCCGTCTGGGATTACAGATTGTATGTGAAGGGAACAACGATTCTTAGTAATAAACAATGTTGATGGCGATGTTGGCAGCGATGTTGGCGTCGAAGTTGGCGTTGAAGTTGGCGGCGATGTTGATCGCGATGGCCGACGATAGTGTCGGTGATGATAACCGATGATGGTCGGCGATGGCGAGATCGATGGTGGCGGTGATGGTGACCGCCAACATCGTCGTCGGTCATCCCGTAAATGCGCTCGGTCGCCATCGTCGACTTCCATCGCCAGTTGCTCCCTGCCACCGCCTTATGCGGCCCGATCCGCATGCCGCTCGTCGGTCACCGCGCCGCCATCGCCGGCAATCTCCGCCGGTCCCACCGCATCGTCGCCGGTCATCCGTAGACTTCGGCGTCGTCGATGCCGTCGTTGTATATTTATTGGCCGTCCCGTCAACCTTGCCGTGGCCGGTCCGCCGTACCATTGTCGGTCCGCCATGGCCAAGGCAATCTCGTGATCCACCATCGTAGGTCATCCCCAGACTCTGCGGCTAGTCATTCTGGTCGCCGATTCATTCGACCTCCGTCGGTTGATGGCTAACCAGAATCCTTCGCCGCCATTGGAAATCTCCGGTCACCACCATTTCGGCGTTATCCTGCGACCCATCGAGTCATCGTCGCCGATGATGTCGGACCACCATCGTCGAGCATCTTAATTCGACCCATCTGGTGATCGCCTCCGGCGTCGGTCAAAGAGGTCGATTACACCTCTTCGGGCGGAGCGCTGGGTAAACTACGGTCTTGATATCTCCGTCCGGTCGGTCCAGAGTCGGGTTACTCTTTCGAGGAAAGCGGAGCCTTGTTATGACATGAATGCATCGTCTCCTCGTCCGGTCCGGTCAAACGAGGTTGGTTAACACCTCTTTCGAGGGAAGCGCTTGCTTGTAATTCTGGTCTTGATCGCCTCGATCCGTTGTCGACGAGGTTAGTTAACACCTCTTTCGAGGCGGAGCGCTGGTATGAGCTACTGGTCTTGATCGCCTCCAGCGACCTTCTCTCAAGAAGAAGGTGCCTTCTCCACCTGGGGAATTTATAGACCACTTTAGAAAAGGGTAAAAAACCGAACCCTGAAAGCCTTGAAAGCAGATCAAAAGCGTAGTTCGGACCCGTGGTACGCCAGACCCCATGTAACTGTCGCCTTCGGTGTATGACATAGCCCAGCCATGTAGCATATTTGGCCGCCCATGTGTAGCGCGCCATGTCGCTCCTGCAGCGTCTGACCGCCCATGAGGTTCAATGCCGATCGCGGGTGCTTCTGCCGCATACCATGATAATCGGTCCGCAGGTCATGACCATCCCCGTACCAGCTCAACCGGTCCAGACTTCTGCAGCCCTCGGCGCGTGATCGACCAGGGTGACCCATCGTCGCCCGAGACCGTGCTGCTGAGCGGTCCAGCCTTCGACGTATCCGCGCTTCGACCCACCATCCGTGAGCAGCGCCATTAGCGGCGCTTGACATGACTTCCTCCTGCGCAGATCAATATTAGGCCGCGACCAGCGCTCCGACCCGTTCAGCCGCATCAGTTCGCGACCCACAGTGCGCCGACCGCCCAGCGGCGACCAGCGCTTCAGCGCCCGACCAGCTTCCGTGAGCAGCGACCAGCGTGGTTTTCCGACCGTCATGACCGTAGGGCCGTTGCCATGACCAGCTACCAGCGGGCCCTCGGCTCTATGTCTTTGTATCAGCAACAGCGCATTATACCAGCGCCCGTGAAGCGCCATGAGCGTCCATGGCCGGTTCACCAGAATGGGTCATGAAATCTCAGCTTGCGCGTACATTACGCGCATTTGCGGCCACGCATCGACATAGTCGTAATCGCTTACGTGAAGATCGTTCTCTCTCAAATGTGTGGTTAATGGACTGATTTAGTTGAGAATTTCTATTTTCAAATATTTGGCAATATATTTTTGGATGATTGAGATAATGTCATTAAAATAGAGCAGCGATATGACCACGAAAATTCCTTTAATTGAGCCGAATCTTGATCTTGAAAATTGAATTAAGCGGGTCAGATCAAGCTTAAAATATCATTGAAAACTTTGAGACATCGGTTCAAAAGCTCTATATGGAGTGTTTATAGTCAATCGGCGTCTGACGGCCGGTTCAAACGAAGATCTTTGCAATTCTTTATTTGGCATTCAAATACACAAAATACATCATATGATCAAAGGAATCATCATGAGTCTCCAGATGGAGAAGAGTGGTTGGATTTTGCATGTATTCTGAGAGCCTCATCCGATCATAAATAGCCTCGTTACTCGTATGGGGAAGCGAAAATGAAGAAGAAGGAGAGGTAACCAAGAGAGAGGAGAGAGCTCTAAAGATCCTCCAAACATGAATGCCACTGTTGTCGTATTGGCCGTCGGCCATACCATGATCCGTCGTCGTCGGCGTATTCGGTCATAAATGCAGCCGTATCGTTACTTGTCATCGTTACATCATTCGTCGTAAACCAAATTCGGCAATCATCGTCGCGTTAATGCATTCTGACGTTGTCCAATTCTCATATCTGATTCTCCGTTGTCGGGAAGATCTTTATCTTCTGACGAAGCGGTCGTAGTGGAAGCTTTTATTTGGGCGTGGTTTTCCTCTTTTGAGGTTTTCGCGTAAAATTACGGAGTTTTATTGTTCATCTTTAAATACATTGTGTGGTCTTTGGATTCCGAAGCTAAAGCGAAAACTTTTACTCTGACTGGTTTTAATGCAAGTATCATTTCCTTGACAACTTCGTTAAGGAGCTTCATAATGGCTCGATTAAGGTTCGATTAAAGGCTTGTTCATGGCAATCTTGTATAAGGCTTCGATTAAAGCTTCGATGTCACAAACACATCAGAGGCTCGACAAGGCTCGATAATGGCTCGATAAGGCTCGATAATGGCTGACGATTAAGGCTCGATTAAAGCTCGTGAGCTCGCGAACACAATTTTTTTTAACAAGCTCAAGCTCGAACACCATCCTAAAAGCTAATCAAGCTCAACCGAAGCTCGAAGCCTCGACATCGCAAACGAAGCTTGAACTTGAGCACTGCTCTGTCGGTTCGGTCGTTCAACCTACCAAGCATAACAGAACCTGCAAAGCGACATTAGTTTTAGGTTGTTTCTTTAGACTTACTTGAAATATATTATGGCCGTTAGTTTTCCAGATTTGAAATATATTACGTTAATGTTTTTCAATATATTTTTTTGACATGATATACGAGAATGTTTTCAGATTGATGAGATTCCATTCGGCATTTATTATTCATGATGTGATTAATCGCAGGTTACCGTAGATATTTTTTTATGAATTTTAATCCCATTTTATTAATAAAAAAAATATCTACACTTAATTTTACCCGAAAGAAATCAGTAAAATATCTACACTTAATTGTACATCAAGCTATCAGATGATCCACAACCACAGATGACAACTAAGGACATCTAACGACGGTGGAAGTGCGCCACCGGAGTGTACCGCGTAGGAGGTCGTCGAGGACGGTCTCGCAGATGGTGCTGCTAATGTCGCACTTCATCTCCACCTCGGGTGTATATTTAATCGATTTCTTTCGCAAAATTAAGTGTTGATATTTTTTTTATTAATAAAATGGGATTAGAATTCATAAATTAAGTGCAGATATTTTTTCTACGATAACACTAACAGTTAATCACATCATGAATAATAGATGACATAGTATCGAGAACATTAATCTCACATCAATGCAAAAAAGGGAAAACATTCCTGCATACATGATCATATCAAAAAAGGTCATATATTGAAAAAGTAACATTAACAGACAGAATACATTTCAAGTACATAAACCTGCGAGAAACTAATAGTCAGAATACATCTCAAGTACATAAATCTAAAATAAACTAACAACCTAACGAAACAACACTAATGTCGTGATTTGGACGTGATTGTCCCGTTATGCCGAATTTGCATACCACATATTCTGGATCAGACGCTCTCATCCATTGTATTGGTAAATCGCCGCGGTCCCAGCCGCCAGCGCCTTCTAACATTTAGTGGTGTGAGTTCATTCGTGTGATGATCCGATAAATGCATCGGGCCAAGACGGAATGACATGAACCGAAGCCATAATGCCGCACATTATCTATGAGATAAGAGAAAACGTGATCAATGATTTACATGACGCTGCCCCATCATAAGAATGACATGCGGCATGGAATGTGCAAAGAATCGGCCGCTCGCACGCATAAAGTGCAACGAGATTGTTCTTGCAATTCAACCTTGAATGATATGGAGGATATCGTGAAAACCCGAATTCGCATATTTATTCTTGTAGATCTCGAGCATCTTCTTTTACGCTTATTTTGTTGCGCTGAAGCCACACGCGAGCTAATATCAATCATTCACCCTGATAAGTTGAGAGAAGTCGCTCTCCGCTTGGTGAAGACGGCAACAAGATTGTAAAAATTGATGTAATTAAAGAATCAAGAATCCGCTGCGTTCTCTTCAAGACACCAAACACTCACGATAATTTGGTCATCAGGCCGTACGGCACATCATGACACAATGTCCACTTCGTTACATCTCTTGCTAGCAGCCACTCAACAGCCTTTAGTTTAATATTCTTTATGTATGTAATGTAACGTATGTGAATGTCAGTTGTATTACCTGTCACATACATTTTCTGGCACACAAACTCAGTATCAGAAATTTTCATCGTTCTGCACGCCTTCTTGAAGTTTTCCTAAGATGGCAAAACAAGAATGTTTTTGCCCAAGATAAAATTTCACCGATCATACTAATCTAATGGCCAAATATAACGACAAATTAAAGCGCATATAAATGGAACCAAGTCCGCGAATGTCATGATAAACCAAATCCAAAACTCATCAGATTGCTCAACACCGCAAATGCCAAAGAGAATAAACCATTATTGATCAATACCAAAGAAGCAGAGAGTATCATGTACTTTCCCAAGAGGAAAGTTTCATCAAAACTTAAGACCGGTCTACAGAATTGCCAACCTGATATAGATGGTCCAAATGCCCAAAAAATGCGTTGAGAACGGCCAAAATCGCTTGACGATGCGACACACAAAGGATGCATAATCGAACATACAACAAACACGTAAGTGATCAAGTACACGACAGACTCCCAACCGCCAAATATAACTTGTATTTTTCATGCATCCCATGGTTTCAGGTGACATTTTAATGTTAAATTTTGATTTTATGCGACCGATAATTTCCCTGAGTTTCAAATCCAATTGACATCTAATGACAGACTGGATGTAGAGAACTAATAAATCATGTGCGACGTTTATGTCTACCGCCAATATCGAATGAGAACATGTGCGTGCCCCTCATATTGTAGAATCACCCAGCACAACCAAGCCTCTTCGTGTACGCGCCACATGGCCTAATGATTGCTATGAATGCAAAGTATCGAACTCATTTTATTAGAATCACTTGTCACATATTTCACATTGTTTGTTACCAACTATGGATAAGAAATTTAAATTTGGAATGAAATTATCTTAGGAAAAAAAAATTTGTTCCATCAAAATTTCTTCATCCCATTCTTTGGTTGGTGACAAGTTTAAATGTAATCATTCTTCTCAAACATGTTTTCGGACACTATTTTATTAGTAATCTCGATATCGGTTGTAGCGTTTGGATAGTGTTGTTCTCATATCACCTTCACATTCATTCAACTCGTTATGTTGGGCATTTCATCCTTTTAAGAGCAACTGATCAGCCACCATTGTAAGTTGAAAATGAGTATGAATGAGATGTGACATTAAATCATCGTTGTGCATTTGAATGTAATGTTAAAAAAAAAATATACTCGATAAGCAAACAACTTACCAATCTATGGTTTCTGTGGAGTCGGTGTTGGAAAGTTGTTAATGAAATTCATCTTGATAATTATGAGCTTGCATCATCTGGTTTCAATTCAATTTCAACGATACAACAACAGGGTTGTACACTGCTGCATTGATGACACAACTTACAAACATCATTTAATGGTGTAGCGAACCGACACCAACGGAAACCTACATATAAGATTAATCACGAACCGTGTCGAATCAACTTTTAGTGATGATTCGATTTTGTCGCCAAAAATCCCGTAGCGAATAGGGCGATTTTTTTCCGCCACTATACGTAGGGAAGAAATGTCACTAACACTAAGTTATTGTCATAATATAGACTAAACATCTGTCCGAACTCATATTCAATCAAATATGTGTATCGAGGAGAATGAGCGATGTTTATATTAGCTAAATTAATCTTCATCTTACAAACAAAAAAAATATAAAAAATCAAAGATCTGACTTACGAAATGATTGAAAAATTATGCTTCTTAAAGATGATCTCAAACAGTTAAGTTAAGTCTAATGACCCATACTTATCTCAAAAATACAAAGATAAACAAAACCTCACCTACGTCGCATTCGATTTAAAATGTCTTTTTAGGTTCTACACAAGCTTCACATTGTTAATTCTATTTCCAATTATATATTTTAAATATAAGAAATCACAACAAAAAATATATATTTTAAACTTGCAATACATTCTACAAATCCAGAGTTTAGCATACATAGCTACTCATTTAGGAAAAAGAGAACATCAATAATTTATAAATGTAAAAGAATATTAAGAATAATCAAGACTACAAATCCAGAGTTTAGCACACATAACTACGATTTTTTCTTCATATTTGAATCTTCCTATTTGATACACTTTCTTCATTCTCCATAGTAAATAACATAAGGGCTCCAAATTTACTACACAATATTATACCCAAAGAAAACCTAAAGTAAGTTAAATTGACATTATATTTGCCTACAAACATCATAAAAATACAACAAATCACATTCACATATTATAGTTTTGAAAAAAGAAAAACGACAAAAATACCTTCGATCCACCGGATCCGCAACCTGACCACAGTAGGGTAGGTATGGGTGCCGGTGGCTAAGGTAATCTACGGCAAAGGAAAGGGCCGGGGCCTCACCGCCTTGGGAGAAGGAAACCGAGATCGGATCAGTGGTCCCGATCTCTGCACTTTAAAAAAAAAGGCAAAATTTTAAACTAACCTTTAAACCTTAATTAGCAAAAAACTTTCAAAAAAGCATTTTAGGCGATCATCGATCGATCAGACGCTGCCAAAATGAAAGGCCTAAAGTATTTTTTTTTTAAAAAAAAGAGAATTTACATACATATCACACAATTCTTATCTATTTACATATCTAACATCACACTCAGCGTAAAATATTTTTTTTTATTTAAAAAAAGAGAATTTACATACATATAACATGTATTTACATATTTAACATCTAAAGTTAGTTATTTACTTATCTAATACTTTTCAAGCTGTATTTACTTTTAAAAGTGAAAGTTTTATTTTGATGTGATATTGAAGATTATGGTGTTATATATAAAAAATTGAAGTTTAGGTATTAGATATGTATAAGAATTGTGTATGTATATAAATCCCAAAATACTAATTTTGTAATTTTGCTTCCTCAACTTTAATTTATCTTTTTTTAATAAATATCTAAATTTTATATTTAAAATATATTTATTTTATATACATAAAAGATAATTATTAATAATCTTTTTTTACATAAAATTTTATAATATTTATGTAAATATGAATTTTTAAATTTAAATATGTAAGAATGAAGTTCTGTTGGGGACAATATGTTTAAAATGTATAATAAATTTATAATCTTTAATAATTTTATTATAAATTTATTATATATTTTAAACGTATCCCATCAACAGAACTCCATTCTTGTATTTTTATATTTAAATTTAAAATTTCATATTTACATAAATATTATAATTTTGTTATTTTATATAAAAAATTTTAATAAAATTTATCTTTTATGTATATAAAATAAAAATATATTTTAAATATGAAATTTAGATATTTATTAAAAAGATAAATTAAAGTTGAGGTCTAGCAAAATTATTAGTTTTGGGATTTATATACATACTACACAATTCTTATGTATTTACATATCTAACACCTAAACTTCAATTTACATATATAACACCCCACTTCAATATCACATCAAAAAATGACTTTATTCACTTTTAAAATAAATGATCTTTTAAATAAAAGTATAATAAATATATCTAACTGATGTTAGATAATAAATACATAATTGTGTGATATGTAGAATTCCCTTTTTAAAAAAATATATATTTTTAGATATGTAAATACATAAGAATTGTGATATATATGTAAATTCTCTTTAAATATATATAAAATATTATAAGAAAAGATGCTTAGTTTAAATTTAGCCAATAAGATATATGTTATAAAATTAAGAGTGCCAAGAATTTGTGGTTTGCCTAAAAATTTGATTATAGTTTAGATGATGTTGTAATGAAAGGTTTAATGTCTCTTCCTTTTGACGATTTAACAGGAAAGAAGATAAACCTATCAATAACCAGTTACATTCACTCCAAGAATCCATAAGGAAGTTCAATTCAAAGATACAAAATTTTCAAATGAATCTATAGCCTCTTGTGTTTTGGATAAAATAACTTCAACCTAGGTTTTGCTAAAAGCTTAATCTCCATATGAAAGGACATCGCCATAATCCTCACATTGTCATCATCGACGAAAATTTGTACTTCGAAAAAAAGATTTGGGGAAGGATACCATACCTCTCTAGCAAGCAACAGCCTATACGCGCTTGACTTCGGCCGCGGTGGCATTCCGGCGGACTCCAAGCACGGCGTAATGGTCCTGATCGATTCGGCCGCTCTCCGCGGTGGCCGCCACAACCACAGGTCCAGCACCGCCGCCAAGACGGTAGCCAGGCCTAAAGCCGAAGCCGATCCCAGAGAAGTAGAGTGGTTTTTTCGCCGGAAGAGGAAGGAAGAGAAGGCCCAGGCCGAGGCCTCCTCCGCCGTCGGGGGAGGTCCGACGAACGAGGCAGCAAGGCTGCATCGCTGCTCCAAGCCAGACCAATGGATGAGAGACCGACCATTATTTTTTTGTTGAAATAAAAGTAATATTTCAATATTATAAACTAATTACTTATGCAAATTTATTTTTCGTGGAGAAGAATAAAATTCAATGTTAGTTTTTTCTATACTTTATTGATATTTTATAATAATAAAAATATATAATATATATATTGTTTCAGATATACGTGAGACATATGTATTCATAACTAATATCTATCCCAATACATCATCAATATATTTAAATAAAAAATAATAAACCTATTCAGAATAATAACTTTTTAAATATATTATATTAATAAAATAAGTTAATTAATTATTTTATGTAATTATTTAATATTAATATTATATTCTTTATTGTGCTTTTTATTTTATAACTTTTTTATAGTATTCTTTTTTATTTTTCTAAAATAATTATTATATTTATTCTTAAGTTAGTAATATATATTTAGTTCACAATTGATACCAATCTTATTTTATATTTTTTCATTTTATATTATTTTTTAAAAATATTTACTTAATATATTTTAACATGTTTTTATTTTTTATTTTTAAAAACAAATTATATTATTTTAAAATAGTCAAAAATAATTTTTTGACATTTTAAATATTTTTAAAATCAACTATCACAACAATATATTTATTTTAAATCAAAATATAAATGAGATAAATTAAACACAAAAAACAAAATACAAAATAAAATATAATTTAATCAGATAACTTGATTGTCCGTGATTTTTGTTGCCACGCACTTAAACCAAAATTAACTGTAGCTTTATCACTAATTAGCTAATGAGTAATTAATTTAAATGAAATTATAAATTTAAATTTCATTTCACTAACAAATTTCCGATTTTGTGAGGTTTAATCAACAATTTAACATTATCAGAAATAATCGTGCCTAAACTAACAACGGTCACCAGGCAAGTGCCAAATGCCTCGATTTTGAATCCGTAACGGTCAAATGCCCTAACACCCGGCAGAGGCCCTTTGAAAGGAGTTATATTTTTTTTCTTTGTTTTCTATTTTCTATTTTTATTTTCATATTTATATTTCAATATAAAATAAAATATATTTAATAATAATAATAATTTTTAAAAACTCTCAAAATATCTTATAATTAATTTGAGTGTTTTTTAAAAAAAGCAAATTTTAATTTTTTTTAGAAATAAAAATAAAAAACACTTAAAAATACATCTAACAAATATATTTTTTAAAGAATAATATAAAATACAAAACATAATTGATACCAAAAAAACTCTTAAGTGTAAACAATCCTTCAAAAATTTCACAAGAGAAATAATCAATTTTCTAAGAGATCGTTTGATATCACTTTAATTATTTATTTTTTTGTTGTTATTTTATTTTCTTTATATTTTGTTCTAAACAAAATACATTTGATGATAATTATTATTTTAAAAAATATTCAAAATATCTAAAAATTATTGAGTATTTTTAAAAAATAAATATATTTTGAAAATAAAAAATAAAAACACATTAAATAAACATATTTAAACAAAAATATAAAATATATAATAAAATTGATCCCAAACTGCCCGTAAACAGGGGCCGAAGGAAACAAACCTCACATGGTAATATCCAAACAAATCTAAAACATTTAATTACAAATATCACATCAAATAGAAGAAGGGTCATTGATTTGCAAAATACTTTCAGACTAAGGCCTCGTTTGTTTCAACTTTTTATTTTTTTTTTTTAAAATGTTTATTTTATAAAATTTTTTATATTTTAAAGTTTAAAAGCTACTAAAATAAACTTTTAAAAAAATTCAAAAAACATCTAAGAGATATGCTTATTTATTAGTGAAAAACAGACGTAAAAATTTTCAACAAATAAAGAAATGCAGAGAACACCAGTGTTTAAACATTATGAACATTTATATAATTCAAAACACAATCTTCTTTACCTGAAATCAGTTTTCTGTCGTCTACACAGAGGCTCTGGCAGCCTGGAGCATCTCTATAATAAGAGTCTTCACATCCCTGTAGAACACAAAAATGAAAATTGATTCAACAGGTCATGAACTTCGACGCAATGAATTAGTAGAAACAGAAGAGGAACTGGCTTACCATGAGAAAGTTGAAGACTTGACAATATTTTTTAGTATATTATTTCAATTTGACTGTTACAGAGATGAGGATGCTCAGGTGGATGATTTTTACCCTTAGAGATAGAATGCAAAAGTATGTTAAAAAAGTTGGAGTGGCTCGTGGTAGATAAGATTTTTAGATTTCATAAAAATGAGTCCAAAATAATGACAGAGAAAAGAGACATTAGATTATTTATGAAGAAAGGTAATGTGATTCAAAAGACTTTAAGATGTATAAAATGATCTTAGAGTATCAATTAAATGAATTTGAACATAGCGACAAAAAGAAATTATTTATCCTACTGATCACAGTGGGATTAACTTGTTGTTGTTGTTGTTGTATATTATTTCAATTTGAACTATAAATGTGACAACCAGTTGGGAATTTAGAAAGAGATCATTCCTTGCTCTTTAGAAACATATTATTTATCTTTGCCGATGCGAGATCATGAACAGGGAAGAATGGAATAAGAAATCATACTATGATAAGGACAAGAGATGAGATAAAGGATTGACATAATTAGTATGTAGAAGGTTATGCAAAGAAATAATCTCAAGATGATCCCCTGACTATTCAAGTGTGGCCAATTTAGAGTTCCAGAGAATCACATTACTCCAATTTAGTCCCTCAAGAATACCAAATTGGCCCCAATTTAAGTCAATTTTATAGTTGTGAACTAAAATGGGAAAATATAATAGCCTTCGACTAAATTGGTCACATGTAAATAATTGAGAGACCATTTTAGAATCTATCCTACTAAACGAACTAGATTCTTGCATGATGAATCAACTCACAAGAAATAAAATTAAGATCACTTAGCAAAGCTGTTACGCTGGTTCTTTTGGATAAAAGCGCTTTTAAAATATTTCAAAAACTAGCTTATTTGAAAACTTTTGAATAAACGAAGTTCAAAAGCACTATTCAAACAGTATCAAAATCAGAAATTCAAGCAAACATAAAAAAACCTCACAAACGAAGCCTAAATTAGTCCATGCATGAAATACAAGAAGCAGCAGCCACCAAGAAACAAGTACAATACAAACTATAAACAGGCCAAAAAAGGACGGTATTTCTATGAACATCTTATAATTACCAACAAAAAGTGGGGAGGACAGGGAATTAAAGAACTAGTTAAATGCATAAAGCTGAAAGTGGATCCAGTAGAATCTATAAAAATGAAATTGTTATTGAAACAGAAAAGAAGGTGAAATATTAAAAAGAAACAAATTTTGTAATTATTTATCCCAACAGTCTTACTTTCTATCTTGTGCTCGTCTAGGGAAAGGAATTCTTAGCTTGTAAGTACTCCCCTGATAACCAGCCTGGTATCAATGGCAATATAAAAAGGAAATAAAACTGTAATATCAGTGAAAAACTGAGATGATAAGCACTCTTTTTTTTTTTGGTCAAGTCAAGAATAATAGATTATTCCATTGCTCTTATAAGCATGCTATCATGTTAAACAAAAGGAAGCAGACTTCATTTTAAGTGAAAAACATAAAGTATAGGTCGAATAAGCCAAGAATTTTTGTTGCCAGACTATTTGATGCTAACCATGAATATTCCTAAACTCATCCTCGCAGCTACCAGATCAAATAAGTCCAAGAGACATGCGTATAGTTTATTTCTATATTATTCATCATCAAAGTTTCATAATGATTACGGGTGTTTAGAATAGCTGTTTATAATAATTTTCTGACTGTTTTACTTTTCAGAAAATAATCAGAGCTACCTTTGCCTATTAATTTTTTGATTATTTTTTAGAAAATTGTGATAAAAGCTATTAAATTATGATGGCTATCAGAAAATTTGTTTGAATTTATATATATATATATATAACACCACAATAATTTTCCAAAAAAATATTTTTCCCACAACTTTACAATCATTTTTACAAAAAAGTAATAGCTGCCCCCAAAATAACCCTAAAAGATGATTGATTAACTAGTGTATTTCACTAAAGTTCACATTCTCCTTCAAAATAAACTGGACTACAAATAGAACTAGTTGTAATTTATGGAAGGGTAAACAAATTTGTTTTACAGTAAGCCTATAAGGCGAGAAAATATATTTTTTGAAGAAAGTAAATGAAGACAAAAGAACGTAAGCTTCACTAATGAAATTTAGTGAAATAGTGCTATAAACAACAGTAATGTTCACAAACATATGCAGAAAAGGTTAGGGCACCAACTTCGCTTTTCTAATCGATTAATTTCCTTAATTTTCGAATTTAACTGTTGCATCTTATTTTGGCTCAAAATCAAATGGAGTTAACTCATTTTAATCTAGCTAACTCGGATAAAATAAAAAATAATTATTAAAAAATTATAAAATATTGAACTTGGTGCATGAAATAAAAGAAATATGATTTTCAAAAAAAAATAACACTTATATTTATAAGTATATTACATTTAATTTAAAAGATTAGAAGTTACAAAACAATACACTTAATTTTAGAAATAATTTTATTATTACAAGCATATAAATATTATATATAAATTTAAATTAATTGTAATAATAAAAATTTGATCCAATCTCAAGCTAGTCTGATTCAATCTATGGCCAGCTCTAAAAAGGTTCGATATGAATCCTCAGCTCAATATGTTTGATTCGATCTCAATCCGATCTAAATTTTGCTTCAATTTTTGAGCTAAGCTAACAACCTTTAAAAGGCTGATGCAGTTAATTAGTTAATTAAATATTGTAGAAAGATGAACAAGGTTATACATGTAGAGGAGATAAGGTTAATTTGAATCAACAACTCTTAATATTTCAATATTGTCTATATAAAAATAAATAATATAATCTATTTAGTAGAACTTAAAAAACATCCAATATCTTACCCTTGACAAACTTTGCCATATTCACATCATCTTCTTAATACATGCTCCACTTGTTACCAATTACTAAAGTTTGTAAACATTATTTTTATAGTTTTGAACCGCTTAATATAATAATTGTGCTTGTAAAATAAGTCTTTGTAATACTTAGTAATTTTGCAACATAAATTCATTTAAATTGAAATTCTCATTGAGTAATTCATGATGAAATTTGTATTTTCTGTAATATTTGTGATCTAATACATGATCTAATTACCATCTACATTCATGATCCAATATCAAAAGAAGTGGTTAAATGAGGCATTCTGTTTATTGCCCTTGACTTCTGCATCTAAATGTTGTGATTTTTTAAGTTAAATATATGCTTTCTTCGGGCATGATCAAATGCCTCACTGAGTTTACTGAGTAAGTGAACTCTCAGCCAGGAATAGATTATCTTATGCTTTACATGATACAGCTAACACTGAAATTATATATGTTCCCACTAGCTCAATTTCTCTTGCATTATCTAATTTAATAAGGAACATGTGCGACTCGTTCATTTCAGATCATGAGTTTGAAAAATGTAAAAGTTTTTTACAGTATCAAACCACTAAATGAATTAGGATAGATATAGTGAAAGCGCCCTTTTAATTGACTAGTATCTAAAATGAAGATCTATAATCTACTTAATTATGTTATGAATTTATGATTTCTATTGGTGAAAATCCAATCAATTTGAGATGAGAAGGATCCATTGGTAACAAATAGTTATCCATTGCGGGTTATGCTTATTCCTTTTTTTGAAAGTTATATATGTCACTCTAGCCATTTCACATTAAGATCTATAATATACATTGATGAAGATTTATTATCATCCTCCATGCGATTATTACCAACATAAAATATATATAACACACCCAGTCACTAAAAAAAAATCCCCAAAGTCCCCAAAAGGCATGTCAATAAATTTCAATAAGAAACAGCTAAAACTGTGGAGTACCTAGAACAAGCATGTTATCTATTATTACTGCCAGAAACAAGCAATATAAGAAAGCTATGGGATGAGAGTAAGTATCACCTTAACGTTGAAACCAAGACTATCCACATCCAGCATGTAAGCAAAGTCCACCTGAAAATTACTTCTTCTAATCAGCCCTGGGATGATTGATTGAAAAGCCATGGATTTTTCAAAAAAAACAATATGCCATAGAACAATCGAAAGGAGATATGACGACAAATCATGTATTGATTTATAGAATAACAAAAATTGTTGCTCAATCTGAATAAAAATATTATTTTGCTCTATTACACTGCCGAAGTATGCAAAAGTTGCTACCGCTGAATCTAAATCTATTACATAGAAGTTTCAAAGCTGCTACAAAGGATAGAGCTAGAGTCAAACAAAAAACCAGCAATATTGAATAGTGAATACAGAAAAAATGAGGATCACAATCTTTTTTTAAAAACATACTATCAGAAATAAACAATATAAATTTATTCCTTCAATCTCAATTTCACTATATAAATAACAATGATATATGCTTGCCTTGATAGATGTAGAGTGCTGTACAATTGCTTTTGTATCTTCAGCGTGATCTTTATTCATATGAGACTGTAATAAAAATATATATGTTAAAAGACAAAGAAGATGCATATCAAACAAATCCATGTAAAATTAATAAAATTCAGTTCATACAGATATGGGAACTGAAAACTGAAAAATTGGATCAACTTTGGCAGCTCTGTACTCCACAGCATTAAAGTCTGGCACAAGTCAGTAATTAGCAATAAAATGCATGGGTTAGACTGCAAATACTATCCAAAGGATATTTTGCGAGGTAGTCATGGGAAAAAAGTAATCAAATTCCATGATGTCAAACAAGACATTACAGCTAAAAATCACTCTTTTGGTCCCCTGCCTAATTCACAATGCCCAAAGGAATCATCATGTACAAGAAGACAAGCAATATTTAGTCTCTTTTAGTCCTTTGGAATAATAGAAACTATATGGTTAATCATTACTAAGCTACTCTCAAACCACAAAAAAAATGCTCGTGGCATGCAGATATTATTTTACCTCCTGATCCCAGCAAGGCAGTAGCAACCCCAGACACGTAATGCACAAATTTTGGCTTGATTTGGATGAAGCGGAAGTCACCAAAATCAACCTTCAAAATCAGAGTTCTTGACATCACTAAGAATAAAGTAAAAGGACAATAGTACTCGTGCAATGATCAGTGAACAAAAAGTTACCCAGAGAGCATTAGGATGTCTTCTTAGATAAGCAGTGCGTACAGTCTCTCTATCATCCTCAGAAACCTAGAGACAGGTGGTATCAGTTCAATTAAGATACTTGATATATCAACCATTCATCCATAGACAGAATCATGTCCTAAATGAAATAATCATATTTGTATGTAGGGATGTGAATGATCTGAATCTAGCCAAGTAGAACATTGTTCAAATTCGTTTAATTATTTTCTTATCAAATTCAAACTGAACTTGAATATAATCCAAGTTTCAAAATCTTATTCAAACTTGTCTATTAATTTCATAATCAAGACTAAGCCAAATTTGAGCTTTAATCAAGCCTAATAATAATGTTTTTTGATGTTAAAAAATTTAACGTAGCATAATTATGAGCATAATTAAATTTATAGAGGTTAGCAAAATTAGCAAAAATTATTAGGCTTTATTTAAATTATTTGATGAAATATAAATATTAATATAAAAAGACTTAAATCTAATCTAACTATTTATTTGATATTTTCATCATATATATGCATCAAATAATATACATAATTATTAAAATATCTAAATTATAAAATATTGATACAATAATATAGAATTAACTCTTCAAATAAAAAAAATAACCTATCATTAAATGAGCATTTTATTATATTTTCATTGAGCTACTTATTAAACAAAAAAAATGAGCATGTTAGAACATAAATGAAGAAGTAAATCAATGTTCAAACTTGATCATTTATATGATGAGTTTTTAAAATTTTGTTCATGCTTGTTCAATTATATAAATAAACAAACACAAATGAGTATGTATGAACAAGTATCGAGTTATTCATTAAATGCCACTTGTTCGCTTACAACCCTATTTATATGAGAAATTAAGAAGTTTATTACAAGGCAGGCATTTTAAGTGTGAAACAATAAGAAGATGCTAAAATATATAAACTACTGAGAAAACGAAGGGCGTGAAATAAAAACACAAAGCAAAGAAGTCCTTGTGTTTTGCCCCAACGTTTGTTTGGGTCTGGCTCCATAGTAGAAGGACCACAAATTGGAAAAATCTCAATTTGAAGTTGTGAACTCACAATCTCATATCTCGTATTATCAATGATAAAGCTCTTAGTTTTGTTGACCTACAACTATGTGCCACATTAAATTAAATAAATAAGGTGGATTTTAAAATCTCTTAAATCGCGATCCGAACCGATCAAATTCGTTTTAATTATTGCCGATAATGCGTCGAAAACATTAAAATAGATCGAAAATTTTGAATCAATTAAGGATCGATCGGATAATTAAAATCAAATTATCATGAAATTGGCATATCGAAGTCGAAGCGCGACGCCAACGACCTCGTTCGCCAAAACAAATCGCGTAGTCGTGAAATGTCGAACCTATCAAACGACACCTTCGGTCGAGAGTACGACATCGATTCTCGAATCGCGGCGTCATAATTTAGACTTGAATTTACTTGACCGTCGGCGTTGTCGACGGCTCCGATCCGCGAAATTGATCAGCGGTTCGTTACTGCAACAACTAAAATTGACAGCTAGGGTTTAGTCGTAAATTAATATCACGTAAAATAATATTAAATTATAATTAAAGGGATTAATGGTTGCTAATCTCTTAATCGACTTTAATTCCCTACTAATCCGCTCGCCATCGAGGCGGCTCTAAAGGGGGGAAACGAGGGTTATCCCCTCGTTGACTTCACTCTCGCACGGCATTTTTTTCTTTCCTCTCTCGCTCTGGTCTCGCTCTCGGCCGGGCTCACGGCTCTCTCCAGCTCAGCTCCCTCTTGGCACCTCCTCCTTCATGGCTCCGACTCCCTGAAGCTCCTCTCTCGGCTTCCTCGCTGCTCTCGGTCTCCCTCTTTCGGCTGAAGCTCACGACTCTCTCGCTCTCGGCTAAAGCTCACGACATACTCTCGCGATCCCCTTTTTTCGTCAGTGACTCTCTCGTCCAGGTGCTCCCCCTTTGGTCGATCTTCTGCGACTCCCAGGCATTTCCCTCATTCTGTCCCCTCTCGGTCCGTCAGTCAGAGACGCGACACCTGGCTCCTCCTCATACGAAAGAACTCTCTCGTTTCTGGGCTCTCTCTTCCCCTTCTCGATTCTCCCCTTCCCGATCGGTGTAGGAAGCTTGAAATCAAAGCTTCGGCGTCATTCATCGTCCGTTGGTGCGGGGCGTGAAATCGAGGTTCAAACTCTCGTCCCTTTCCCTTTCAAAAGTTCTAGGTTGTTTCTCCCTAACCAAGCTTGTTTTATGCATTTGAGCTTCTTTGGAAATTAGGGTTTTTGCTAAATATGCTATATCTTATGCTTGGGAGTATGCTAAGAGTTTCTTTTAGGGATTTGGGATGATGTATGGCCCAAATCTCATTTCTTATTGTCTTTATCCACTGATTATGTGATGCTTAGCCTACTAAAATTGCTTTGGGATGATGTATGGCCCAATATTGTGTTGCATGCTATCTTTTAGGGATAGTTATGATGCTATTTTCTTGAAAATTGATTATACCTAAAGGAAACCAAATCGATTTGCTTTCCGGTAAATGTGATGTTTGCTGAAATCATTTCTACGAGAGGGGGGAAATAATTAATTTGTTATTTGAAGTGTGTTATTTGTTGAAATGTTGTGTTTGCAAAGGGGGAATCAATCATTTCGCTGTTTACTAGGCATAAGCATGCTGAAAATATTTTTATTAGAGGGAAATCGAGTCGATTTGCTTAGCGATATATACATCTGAAAATATTTATCTAAGAAGTCAATCATTATGTTATTTGATGGGTATGAGGCTTGCTAAACTTTCTTATCTAAGGAGAAATTAATTACTTATTGTTTGATGAGATATATGATCTTTGTTACATGAATTTTATGCTTCTACTTTGCTTGATTTATTTCCTGAAGTGAATTATATATATATGCATCTTTTCATATCAAGTTGAAATATGAAATTAAGCGAAGGGATTTGGTTATCTGTTTTTATTATCATGAGTTTAAATTCTTGTATCTTTGCGTATGTGATATCATATTAACGAAATCTTAGTATCAAAGTTTACGGTGTCTCACCTCATGCACTTTCTTGGCGTGGTGGTGGCGGCTCGATCTCATGCGGCCAGTAGGAGGCTGTTGTAAACTTTGATAAGCGGGATAAGGATTGAGTAAATTTCATCTTTATACTCTTGCATATGTGATATCGCTTAACAGGATAGTATCAAAGTTGCATGTGTCTCACGCGACCACCTGCACTTCTTGGCGTGGTGGGCGGCTTCGATCTCATCAGCCTGCGGGAAGCCGGGAGAATTTGTTACTGATAAGCGGGGATAAGGATTCAATTAAATTCATCTTTATACTCTTGCATATGTGATATCTAACTTCTATCAGTTGCATGGGTGTCTCCGACACCACCCATGCACTTTCTTGGCGTGGTGGGTCGATCTCATGGACCTGTGAGAGGAGAAGCTGTTAATATAAGCAAATAAGGATTCAGTAAATTTCATCTTTATACTCTGCGTATGTGATATCCCGAAATCTTGGTATCAGTTGCGGTGTCTCCGACACCACCATGCAGCCTTTCTTGGCGTGGTGGGCGACTCGATCTCATCGCTGCGGAAGCGGGTGTTGTAAACTTTGGCGAAGAGGATTCAGCTGTGTATATTATCTTAACATGCGCTTTCTTGGCGTGGTGGTAAATACCGGTAGAGGTGTCTCACGACCATGCACTTTCTTGGCGTGGTGGGAACTTAGTCTCGGCGACGCATCAGGGATGGCCAGGAGAATTTAATCAATAATAAAAAAAAAGTTGAAATGTGGCATATATAAATGCTTACTTTAATTTCATATACATGTGAATCTTTATTACTCTTCTATCTTGCTCGCGTTGTTCCGGCGTGGCGAGCTGATATGATAAGTCTTGCTGGCGTTGTTCCGGCGTGGAAATCTGTCTTGTGTTATGCCATGCAGCGCTTTCTTGGCGTGGTGGGCAAATAAACTTTTCGGTAGGGTGTCTGCGACACACCATGCACTTTCTTGGCGTGGTGGGAACTGTCTCGGCGACCCTATCACGGGGATAGTAGGGAGGCTGAAAAAACGATAAATAAAAATGTGAAATGTCTTAAGTATTTAAAGAAGAAAAAGAAGATACGTCGTATGATTATTAAATGCTATCACATTAAATCATATTATATGGCAATTCTACGGTATCTTACTTGCTTGGATTCTTCGAATCTTACGTATGTAATGATTCTTTCTTAAAGTTGATTCATTTTAAGTCTTGATTATGTATGGCGCTGTCGTGGAAAGATATAAATTAAATGTCGTATATCATTTAGAAAACAAATGAGCGATGCTTAAAATCTTTAAGTAAAATGATTGGTGTGCGTATTTAAAGTGTTATCTCATTTATTCGGTTTGAATCGCTTTAATGAAAGATAAATGAAATCTATGGCCTTATGAAGCGATATTCTTTTTTGCTTAACTATTCGATCCATGCAAAACATAATCCGGTTTGGTCTTGAGGAGAATTAAAAAAATGTCTATTGAAATCAAACTTACAAATTGCACTTACATTTATAGGCATTCAATGTCATCTGACATTAAAAAGAAACATCTTCGTATGTATGTTGGAATGTCACATTGGGGCATATCTGAAGTAAGACAAATATAAGAAAGAATCTACATCTTTCCGGTTTGGTCTTGGATAGGGTCATAACACAAATCCATATCAATACTTGCATTACAATCATGTCAAATACCAAAGAAACGAGAATCTTGCTTCCGGTTTGGTGCGGGGTCAGGTTAACAAAACTCAAAATCAAAATTTGGCGTGAACTGACATTAGACATCTTAATGTCCGTGCAATTTTCAAACGAATATTCATATCGTATTGGAGTAAATCTTGGTCAAATCTGAAAACAGTCTATATCTCGGTTTGGTCTTGGATAGGGTCGTTAACTAAAATGTGATATTATAAGAATTTCAAATTAATAATATCGAGAAAATTTATCATAATACAAGATATGAGCAACTAACGTAAACACAAATTCAAATTAGGAAGAAAAGTCCAGCGATCCTCATGTTGGGGAATGAGGTTTTGAAGGATTATCTTCGAGATGATGAATTGACCGTCTCTAGAAAATTGGGAGTGACGAGTCAATCGATTGATATTAACCAGGATCGAAGGGTAATTATAATTAAAATTTCAATGATAAATGATCGTATATTCAAATCAAAATCAATCATAAAATGATCAAAATTCAAAGAAATACATAAAATATAAATAAAAAAATGAAATTAATTATTTAACTTTAAAAATAAAAAAAATAAAAAATAAAAAATAAATAAAATCAATTCACCCCCTGATTGTTTGTCTTGGTGACAAATTAAGAAAACTTTGCTTCCAAAAGCCGATGTCAATTAAATACATGCTTACCACGAATATTCTAAAGCGTGGGGCGTGGCGTGTCCTCTATCCGCGTGGTTTCTTGCGATATGGCCGTAAATGGCGGTTCTGACCACGAGCCTAGGGTGGTTCAGCGATATTACATTCTGGCCGCGGTATGTTCCCACGGCTTTCTCTTTGGTGAAATGTAGAATGTATTTGGTTGGCAAAAAAAGCCTACGTCTAAGGTCGACTTATATTTGTCCCCAAACAAACTCCTAGTCTACAGGACACCTTGCGGCGTAACCCGTGTTCTTGACAAGGATCCGGTCGAGGTTGGGTCATTACTCTCCCTAGCGGGGGATCATGACGGCCGGGATAATGGAACCATGGGATCTTGATGGCGCGTCATCGTTCCCCACAAAAGTTTTAAGTTAAAATAATAAATTTCATAAGTTAAACTCCTCCATTATTATATCTCTTTTTCTTTCGATTAGATTGTAGCCTTGAAAGTCTTCTCGGTATTGAGAGGGTAATTATAAGAACTGCTTTATAGGAAACTGAATCAGTATAAAAGTTTCACCAAATGAGAAATGAAATCTGGGTAGTGTCTCTATATTCATTAGCTTACAAATTATCAGACTTAAACAACGCTTTCCTTTTTTATCGAAAGATGTCGGTGGCGAATTTTCGGATCCCACAAGTTTGAATAATGATACTGGTGGAAGTAGGCAATAAAGCATTGACCAAAATTCTAATCAACTATAATCTTAGCACAGTGCAGGTAATGTACATCCAAAGTTCAATGGACAGAATAATCTTGAAATATCAAAGCTAAGGTTCTAGTTTCAAAGGTTCCAGGAATCTAGAATATACACAATAACACTTAAAAAATCCCAAAAAAGTAATCAAATGAAGATAATAAAATAAAAAATTTGAATAAAAAGAATGATTGCATAATGTCCAAGTTCTCTTCTATTACTCCTTTTTCTAAACCCCCTCAAGTGCAAAGATACGCAAACTTTCATAGTGATAAACTTTCTTTGAAGATGTGAAGATGCCAAAACTTACCAGGTGATAAACTTTTATTGTACCACTTCTTATATTTGTTTTGTTCTTCCAACATATTTGAATCAATAGTTTTCGTCAAACAGGCCCAATAACAAGTGACTTTTGTTAATCAATATTCAACCAACATGCGAGGTGCCCTAATGACAAGTAAATGGACAAGTAGCATGTCATAAACGATTGAAACAACTTCAGTGCCACTCTATCAGTAGTGACAAGTCTAAAAGATACAGCACAAAAATCAGTCTGGCAACAATCATGGAAATTAGGTGGCCGACAAGCAATTAGCAAAACAACAACTGTGTAAAATGTGCTATGGAATCAGACAATACTCTTTAAATGATTGAAAAGGCAACCAAACCAATAATGCAAGCTTTAACCAAGAGTATTCCACAAGTAGTTATAAGACTGTACAAGCTCAAGTGGTTAGTACATACTGGAACGGCATCCCCAAATAAGGTGATCACAATATCTGTTCGATCTTCAGGATCCTTCGCAACAAGCAGAGAGCATTTTGGATTTTCCAACAAATTCTGCAAGTTCACA
Source organism: Cymbidium sinense (assembly GCA_021442155.1). NCBI lineage: Eukaryota > Viridiplantae > Streptophyta > Magnoliopsida > Asparagales > Orchidaceae > Cymbidium > Cymbidium sinense. The sequence goes on from CM038222.1 coordinate 61,690,545, forward strand.
TAAGTTTATATATATATTTTAAAGAGATGTGAAACTGCATCATGTATTTGTCAAACCAACTGAAACTAAAGCAGAATGCTATTTTATAATAAAAAAATAAGAAAGAAAGATATGTTTAGCACAGTTAATCATTAAGCAGACCTTTGAGTGAACTGCAAGACTGCTGACTGCTAGCACTGGGGAACCATCATGATCGCAAGCAAAATCAACCATTGATCCGGAAGGATAACCCTCATGTTCCTGCAAACCAAAATTAAGTAAATGAGACGTTATAATAGAAAATTCTCATTTAAAGGATGAAGTCGACAAAAATAAGTTTTGTTGACTTAATTATGAAGTAATGAACATAAAAAAGCTAATAATGATGATGATGATATACAGTCCCATTCATGTGAATAGGAATACCTTGGAAAATGTAGAGAGCATGCCTCGAATGCTGTTATCAAGAATTGTTCGAACTTCTTCAAGTGGAGGAAGGCGAGGCGCTACAGCCTTTTGGTAGAATAAAGCACTTGTGAGTAAGAACTTCTTTCAAAATGGAAAAAAGATTGATGCACAAAAATGCAATCTTCTGTGCCAGAAATAACAATAATGCAGAGAAAAAAAATTGGATGCATTTCAGTCACTATATATAAATTCCTCAATCATATATCCCAAAAAAAAGAGAACACTGACTTGTCTTGCTGTTTTTATGTGACCTAGTTTGAAGGACGTCCAATAAAAAAAAGCATTTATCAAAGAGTAAAGAATTATTTTTAAGTTTATTGCCTTGGAATGCAAATATGTTTACAAAGTTTAACTAATTTATGACATTATTAAGGCTCTGTTTAGTATAGCTTTTTGCTGCCAATTTCTGTTTCTTCAAACATTAGAAGTAAATGTCAAGGTATTTGATGTAACAACAGGCAGAAAGAAAAAATCAAGTTGTATGAACGCTGAAAAGCAACTTATTAGAATGACACTTAGGGTAAATTATCAGTAAAACGCTTTTATGAATTCAACTTTCTATTTTATCAATTAACTAATTATTTATTTTATTTAGCAATAGACAAATTATAATTATATATAATTCATAATACATCCATTTTGATCATTCTATCAAATCACATCGGTGTCTAGTTCTTTATCAAAAATCACAACCTCTTACAACACTGTAAACAACAACTTTAACAGAATTTTACACAGCAATCATTCGCTTTACTCGATAGCATCCCTCTATAGCACATCAAAAGCACAGAAGACAGCAAAAACCAAAATAGCCACATCAAAGCACAGTAAAAAGCAACAATATCAAAAATAGCTAAGAATAACTCCTAAAAATGACAAACAATAACCTAGCTTTAACAAACTTCAAAGTTCTGTGATGGGAGCCATTCTATAGCAGAATAACCACCAGAATTAACAGCACATTTTCCATGGAAATAATATAAACAGTGTCATCTCAGTCACAAACACACGAGCTGAATCAATTGTTTGATCACCATATATTGTTATTATAGACCAAAGTAGTACGAAGGAAAAATGCATCTTGTTGTCATAGTATCATAGATACTAACACACACTCAGAACCAATCTAGAGACGAACCAAATGAAGAGAAAGGTAAGTCTTGTTTTTTAATCACAACTTAGTAGACAACAGTTAACTATTCATAAGAGAATATTTTGAACTATTATGTAAGCATCTGAAAGCATCAAAGAACATAAAACATGCAGATACTTACTCTTTTTTTCTTAAGTCATTAGCCAAGTCGTTTGAATAGAATCAAGGACATGACAGTCAAGCACAAACCCTAAAAAGACTTGGTATAGCCCATTGTATGAATTATATAGCATGTTGATTAATATGAAACTGATATATCATAAATCTATGAAGTGATAGTATTTTAGTAACCTATATTCCGGATTATCTACTTGACAAAAAATCCAAGAAGATAAGATATGCACATGGGTTAAGATGCAAAATATTGCAAACAATCGAAATGTACATTCTCCAAACCAAATGATACACAATACAAGTTAAGTGCCTGAAATATATCTTATCTTATAACAATATATTTAAAATAGATGAGGTCACTGAGATCTAATGTACAATATCTTTAGGGTTTAGAATTTCAAATACAATTAAATGATATAATGAATGAAAATCACACAAAACAAATTGAAATATCAAAATTCATAGATTCAAAAGGCACCAATTCAAACAAGACTAATTTGCTTTTGATGTAAACCAAAAATATGAGAAATTAACTCCAATGATAACTTCATAATCATCCAAATTAAAAAAATTCAGCAAGAGTTTGAAAGCCAGCAAAGCGCCACAATTCAATTGGAATTCATGCTGCTCACTTATTAAAGATTTGATTAAAATCAATCATACTCGTAAAATCATTCACAAGTAATGTAGATGACAAGAACATAAAAATCTCCCAAGCATAAAAAAATCATGCTTCACACTGTGTGAAGAAATAAGTATTCTCAAAACAAGAGGATGTGTTTACATTGCACTTGAAGGAATCAACATCTAATCATGAGCAGAATAGAAAGTATCTTTAAACCAAAAACTTTTTACATATATACATCACATATCTTATACATAAGAATCAAATTACTCCAAATTAAACCAGGCAAAACTTGAATCTTTGCTGAAATCCCACAAGATTAATGGCATTATAAGTTTAATGGATAAGCACAAATGAAAATCATGGTAAATGACAAAAGAAGCTAACCAATAGAGAATCTAATATTGCTAAATAATGTAAATGGAATAATATAGAAGATTTTCAATGCAGGGCTCTCAATATAAGCAACAACAATAAAGATAATGTAAACCTATTGCTATAATAAAACACACAAACATGCTACAACTACAAGAACCATAACAAGAGTATGCATCAATCCACTCACTTGAAAAATTCTTCTCCATTAAATTTAGCATTTGATATTCATCACATAGATGAAGGCAAAAATGTTGTTCTTCTTAACAAAATGAAATTACCATGGGCAGATCTATCAAACCCATGCACAAGATATCTTTGATTACAAATTCGTAAAGTGCAATAAACACATTGAAGAGTGTACTAAGCCAAAAATACCAAGAATTTCTAATTTAAAAGCATTTGTCCTGACGCATTACACAATTTAAATATCTCTATCTGCAATTCTTTCAATTTCTTAAAGCCTCCTATGTGAAACCCTATCTAAAAAAAATGTGGACGAAAAGGCCATGTGGGGATGTCATTGAGTTGAAGGACATTGGATGAGAGGATGTCATTAGGTTGAAGGACATTGGATGAATATTGATTAAAGAGATAGCATCAAGAAGATGGTGTCAAAAGCCAAAGCAGAGATGAAACAAACAAAAAGACTCCGAAAAAGCACTGATCGAAAGAGATGGCTTCGAGAAGACAATGTCGACTAGGAAAGAGGATATCTTGTCAGGTGAAAAATGACGACCAAATATCAACCGGAAGTTGCCAAGTAGAACATTCTAGGCGCTTGAGCCAACACTAAGAGATTTCAAGTGGTGGGCATCAAGGCTAGAGTTATTAAAAAACAAAATCAACAAAAAAATTTCAAGGTTGGATGTTAGATAGAATGCTAGCAAGATGACATCAAGAGAAGCCACCAGCGTGGGGCCAGCAGAGCCATCAAGTGGAAGTGGCCTAAGAAGACAATGTTCACTCCAAAGTGAGGGATGTCATAAGTGGAAAGACATCAATCGCTAAGTAGAAGACATAGCATTGAGAAGATGTTATGGATTGCTAAAACAGTGATGCTACTAGTAAAAAAATTTGGTCAAGTGCTAGCCAAGAAGGTGCCAAGGAGAACATCCTTGCTAGGGGGCCCAAAGAAACCAGTGTCGAGGGATCAATGTCGGACCTTGCATTAAAGTCAGAGCTATCAAAACAAATGATGTCAGCAAAAAGGTATCAAGACAAGATGCAAACTCAAAATCAGATAAGATGGCACAAGGAGAAAGCATCAAGGCCTGGCTGACTTGATGGTGGCACCTAAATGTAGGTGATGGACACCTTCTATGGGATTGGTGTCGCATGGTAAGAAGGGAGATGATGTTCTTGACCTTGCATGTCTAGGTGGTCTCGATTTGGTATCAACAATTTCTTGGAGTGTTGAAAACAAGTCGGTTGATGGAGACTTAGGAGTGGCTAGCCTAGGGATGTCTAAGAAGGGCACAAAGTCCAGCCCAAACTTTGTGCCTAAAGAAACTAATAATAAAAACTTAGACAAGGTTTCATGATAATTAGCCTGAGGCTCAGCTTTGGACCAAAGCCAAGAACATCATCCTTCCCTACGAAGCATGTGCATCCACTAACCCAATAGATAGGGAGGTCCTCGAGAGGGACTAAGAACAAAGCCAGGGCAATCCTAAACCAAGAGTGATCAGGCCAAAATTAGGGCTCTATGGCTTGGAAGCCTACAGGCAATGTTTGAATTTGGCGACCTCAAAGGGTCAAACAGGGGATCAACACCTTAAAATTATGCTTAGTCATTAGAACATCACTTCTAATTAGGATAGTGTTATATGGTTGACATATTCATCTACCAAGTGTATTTTAAGAATACTAGATAAAAAAAATTACACAATATTAGCATATCACATGCTTGGATAAACATCATGTTCAAACTTTCATTTAAAAATGAGCTCAAGACAATAGACTAGAGTAAAAATGTGCATAGTAGGACTGGAAGGTAGTCATGATTGAGTGAGTGGGCATACAAAGTAGAACTCTGCTAATAGAAGTGGAATTGCAAAAAGCTTGGGTGAGTCAAATGAATTACATACTATTGATTAACATGCCGCATATTTTTTTATTTCACATATGTTCCCATTATACCTAGCCAATGTATGACTGTTTCAACCTCTAGCTTATTGGCAATTGAAATGTCAGTGCTAGCTTCCAAATATTAAAATATTTGAGAGATATCAAAGATATTTTGAAGTCAATTAGTCTTGTATGATCTCTAATTGAAGATGTCTTCAAGTAACTTACTGAAATTTAAAAGTTATGTATTCTTTGTATGCATATTGATGATGAAAATGGTGTGTGGAGAGAAAAGAAATAACTTAGACTCTTTAAAATATTAAAGAGTGAAATCAAACTACAACTATAAATATATTGCCTTTTGACATATTTGTAAAATTGTAATAGAAAATGGACTTGACGCAATGGTTAGCTTGACTTTATTGTGACCTATAGTTCAAGTGTTCGAATCATAAAAATAATTTCTTTGCACTGTAAGGATAAGGCTCTATACATCAATCTCCCTTTGAACCTTTTATAGGCAAGCCTTATGCACTAAGTGTGTCATTTACATCAGTGTTCCATTGTCGCCAATGATGTTTCCCATGGTGAATTCCTTAGGAAAATCCACACCATTGTTGTTAAACTGTGCAATACACAAAATGTTAATAAAAGCCAATCAGAACACAAGCAACTCATAAGGGGCAGATTACATTATCTTTTTTAGTTGAGGCTATATGCTTTAAAGATTTTTCCTTGTTTCCCAACTAAGCGTGGAGATCCTAAGCAAGAAAACATGATAGCTGAAGGCCACGTGGAATCATGAAAAATCAATATGTTTCCTCGTGAATGGCCAATGCCCTCCTAACAACACATAAGATTCAAATTCATATGGACAAACTTCACTTACTGCCATAGTACTAGAGCTGCATTACATGCACAATAACTTTTGATCCAAAGTAAAATAAAAGAAAAAAACTTATTTTACATCATAGCAAATCCCCTTCACAAATCTATTACAAGTTAAATCTACCAAAAATCGTCATATTTACTAAGCATCAATTTATCTTAAAATACAGTAATACATTTGCAGCTCACCGAACGCCAAGTCCGTCCATACCTGATGAGCTTGAATCAGATGGAAAACATCCGAAGCGCCATCTACATCTACGGGAACAGCAGTCTGCATACAAACAAAAATAGAAACAATTATTTTCATTCACATAAGCAGGATCACAACCTCAAATCTATTTCAACATAATCAACTTGTTATCTGCTGAAAAACTAACATTAAAAAAACGAAAACACAAAAAAATTCAATCTTGAAAGAAAAAAGGGTCGAGAGAGAGTAAGAGAAACCCTAGATGGCGTCACCTGCGACGATTGAGGGACGGAGGAGGCCATCGCGAGAGGGCGGAAGGAGAAGGTGCGCCTTGATCGACAAAAAGAGTGGAGGTGGGAAGTGAAGAGAGCGCCGGAAGGAACATTGAAAATTCCATTAATTAGACGAGAAAAGGGGGACAGAAGCACCGCAGACGGCGTGAGCAGGATCAACGACTTCATCTTCACGTTCCTTCTTCTTGCCCAGTAGCCACGCTATTCAGTTGTGTCAATACGGTCGGCGGGTCGGGTTCGATCTGACCCGAAATAATTGATTCAATCATAGCTTAATTCAAGTCCGACTCATTTCAAAAAATTCAATCGGAATTCTAACGGCCTTTAACTCTGTTGATCTGAACACGTATATTTATACATATATTTTAGATCAAAATTAGGTTAAATTTAAATTAGTGATAAAAATTCTGTCAATTTCGGATTAATTTGAGTTCACGGATTAAAATCTAGTCAAATTCGAAAGATCAATTTTGAATTGATGACTCAACTCAAATTCGACCCAAAATATTAATAAGATCAATTTCTTAAATCAGAACTCTACTCAAAAAATTAATGGGGTCAACATAAACTTAGATTTTTTGAGTCTTGATCTAATCTGTTTATCACATCGAGTCATTTTCTATGCATATGCAAAGTAGGGCTTGGGAACTTGTTGTGCTAGAAATCGACAGAATGAAAGTTTACACCTTAGCCTTGTGAAATCCAAAGACACACATAGTATTTAAAAATGAAGAAAACTTTTACTGAAAAACCTCAAAAAAGAGGAAAACTACGGCCTACCAAGAAAAATCTTCCAATATGTATTTATTTTGAGTAAGTTTTCCGACACGGATTACAAATTATATATGAAAAGGCGATAATGTGAATCCCAAAATCATGCAACAAGTTATATAATAATGAACAGTGGATCAACGACGGGGGATACGGTACCGACGGCGGACCGTGGCGGTCGACAACGTATGGTACACCTTCGAGTGATACATGCTTGGAGGATCTTCAAGCTTTAGAGCTCTCTCCTCTCTGCTTAGCTCCCCTCATAAGAAGAATGAGCTATTTATAGATTGGAGGAGTGGCATTTCGTAAATACACGCAAAACTACCACTCCACTATCGACTTTATGATGATTCCTTGATCATATGATGTATTTTGTGACCAATGCTCAAATGAAGTCATAATTATGAGATCTTGGCTTAGATCCGCTGTGACGCCGATTTGACTATTATAAACACTCTATGTTTGAAAGCTATTTATGGATTTAACGATATCCCAAAGTTTGATGATATTTTAAGTTATTAATCTCACCGCCAACTTCGGATCTTTTGCTTTTAACATCAAGATTTGTGCTTTAGTGTAGTATTTTAAGTATATCATTCTCCTATTTTTGGATGACATTATCTCAATCGTCCAAAATATATATATACGCCAAATACTGAAAATAAATTCTTCAATGAAATTTGTGGGTCCATTAATCATATTTAATAGATCTTCATGGGAGCACAAGATTATGATCACCGTGCAGGCCGGATGCGCATATCACGCGCAAGATTTCGAGGTTATGGACCCATTCGGACATTTATGCGCCAGAACGCTCACGTGGCGCTCTGACGCGACGCTTATGATGGCGCGAGACCGCAGGTAGTGGGTCTGAAACGCTGGACACGCGGTCATGTGGGTCGGCTGAGTGGAAGAGGAGCGGCGGTCTCATGCGTACAGTGCTACGGGCCACGCAAGGTAGGCGCGAGTGAGGGCTCTGCTGCGAACGAGAGGCGACGCTGGGCACATGAGGGTTTTGTCCGTTTGACAGCGGTTTCAACGGGTTTTGCGATTTTCTTTGATTTTTTACCTTTTGTCCTATAGGGTATATAAAACCCCAGGCCAAGTGGAGAAGACACCCTCATGATTGAGTGTTCCTCTTCTTCTTAAGAGAAGATCGTTAATGATCAAGACCGTAGTCATGGCCAGGTTCTGCTTTCCTCGAAAGAGGTGTCAACTACCCTGCTGGACCGACCGAAGTCGGAGGCGAGGACTATAACGGTGACGCATGATGACGGCGGTATCCGGCGTCGGTAATGGAATGACCGATGATGGTGGTGGATCAACGGTTGGCCGATGGCGGTGGGGCGATGACGTTGGGGCGACGGGTGGTCAGAAAGAATCGACGAGGTAGTGATCGAATGACATCGGTAGTGGCCGGGATGACCGGCGATGAGGAGATTTTGACCTATCCGGGTTGTTTGTCGACCGATAACGCAACTATAGGAAGAAGTCAATGAATCCGCTGAGGATTTTGACTATCCGGAGGTTGTGAGTGTTACCCGATGACGTTAACGGAAGATGTTGAATCAATCCGAGAATTTTAACCTATCGAGGTTGTTTGTCGAGTGACGATGACGTTAACCTGTATGGAAGATGTTGAATTGAATTCGCTAAGGATTTTTGACTTATCCGAGGTTATTTGTGAGAGTGTGACTCGATAACGTTAACCTGTATGGAAGAGGTCAAATTGAATCCGTTGAGGATTTTTGACCTATCCGAGGTTATTTGCGTGCCCATGACGTTAACTATGGAAGAGGTCGGGATGTCCACCAAGGACCTTGACCTATCTTATGTATCAACCAAAGTGTTACTTGACTTTACCGTATGGAGAGGTCCGATCAAGTCCCTTGGGATTGATCATGCTCGAGATACAACGTGAGTTGTATATTTCTCAAGTGGGATGATTAAATGATGAAGAAACAAGCTTGTAAGAAAAAGCCATAAACTCATTACTTTGATAATGTTGGTGATATAATATTGTCACAAGATAAATTAACAAAAGGGATGAGATACATTTTTAGAGAGAGTTAACAAAAGAAAGAGGTGGAGGAAAAGATAAACGGGTAAATTAAAGACTACAATATTTATGCACCAAGGATTACATATAACACTTTTAGAGACCATGTTCCAAGTTTTAGGGAAGATTTTTTCTCGATCTTTGGTCATACTGGTTAGTCATTTGATAAGTGGGGAGCAAGTCTTTACAGCAAAACCCTCTGAGGTACTTCTTTATCTTGAAAATTAAAATTCTCGATGAAGGTCACCAAGGGCATGATTTGTCGAGGTAACATGATTGTGTTATTTGTTGGTTTCCACACACTCCAACCCCAATGAGTTTGAAATTTCATCTTAAGACATTGATTGAGGGTCTTCCAAAGATAGCGAGGCGAATTTGACTTGACCACTATGAATTGAACTGAGAGTGACTTGTTGAGAAAATTCGAGAACAACGGAATAGTTATTGTCCCTCCACTGCATGTGACGATTATCAAACCCATATAACGGCCATGCAAATGGGTTGAAGTTTTTCCTTAATGCTCATGCTAAGAAAGGTGGAGTAAAATAAAACATCAACGGAACTCCCATTATTAATCAAAATTCTTTTAACAACATAATAGGGGTCACCAATCCCCGCACTGATGACAAGAGGATCTTGATGCGGAACTTGGACTCCTTCCAAGTCTGAGTCATTAAAAGTGATGGGATGATTTATACAATATATTTTTTAACTCCAACTCTTCAAAGATGACGATGAAGACTTGATTAGATAGTAGTGGCCCACTTGCAATCATTTCAATTTCTCTAACTATTTGGCGACTATTATGTAGTTTCTGTGATGATTGTCTAGGTTGCCCCCAAGTTGGAGTTATGTTTGCTTGAGCTGGTTGATTTTACACAAATTGACGTAGATATCCATGTTGAATGAGCCTCAATTTCTTCTTTAAGTTGTTTACGCCTTAGTATGTTATGATGGCGTATTCCGGCGTGGTTCAAGACGCGGGGGTCGTAGAGGGAGATCATGACTGCCTTATTGCTTCTTCTGATGAGATTATTGATCTGTGTTTCCTAGAGCACTCTTACGTTTATCTGTGGATCGTTCAAATTATTTTCGATGGGCATTAAATTTCATCAGCAAAAATTTATGCTTCCACACGGTGAACCAAGTATACGATATGAGCGACATTCAGCATTAGTGAGAAAGGCCCGTAATGGAGCCCTTCAAGAAAAAGCTCCTCTTAGTAATTCAAGGTTTATCCCAAGTATTTGGCGAGCTTCTGAGGAGAATCTCTGGAAGTATTCTTTAAGTGATTCACTCTCATTTTAATGAATGTCGGAGAGATGGGAGGAATCTTTAATGATACTTCGATTTGTAATGAACTGTTCTACAAAAAGCTTAGTGAGTTCGTCAAATGTATGGATGGATTCCCTTGGGAGGGAGTAGAACCAAGTGCGATCTTGCCCCTTGAGGGTAACTGAAAAGACTTGACAAAGTAGTGTGTTAGGAGCTCGTTGGATATGCATGATGATCCTGTAATGATCGATATGTTCATATGGGTGTGTTTCCCCATCATAGGAATCAATGCTCTAAGCTTGAAACTTACGAATAGGATGTTGAAGAATAGCTAAAGGTGAGGACTCTCATACCGCGAGGGGGGGGATGATTTATGTCTTGGTGAAATTCATCTCATTAAGCATCGTAATTGTATATAACATGTCGTGGAGTTAATGTGACAGAATGTGCCAAGCTACCATCAATAATTGGTGGAAGTTGGTGAGCACGCGTGATGGATGAGTAACTAGTAGCAAGGCGAGATCGATCACGCCTCGGCGGAGGAACTTTAGTGTCAAGGAGATTAGCATTTTGATCTCCCACACTAACGATCGATCTTAGGGGAGATGTGTTTTTACAGAAGTCGTGTTCCTCGTAATAACGGATCATCTCATTTTGAGACTTTCTATTCGGCGACCATCTTCTAAATAGATTCGCTTCAAGGTCACGCCTATCGTGGGAAGTGAGGCGAAGCTGGCCCCTTGGTTCAAGGATTGATTTCGAGAGTGACGAGTTGAGCGAGGCTCTGTTAGTATCGCTATTGGCCATGATGCGTGTTCACGAAAATTATGATTGAGGAGTTCTTTTCTCGCATCGGCCAAACTTGCATGCTAGAAAATCAATTATAGAGTGAAAGTTTGCCTTTGTTGGAAATCCAACACACACACAAATATTTAAAGAGTGAGTAAGAAAACTCGAATTTTACGTAAAATCAAAAGAGAAAAATCAGGGCCCAAGAAAATCTTCCATTATGTATTTGTTTTAAAGATTTTCCGACCTGACATTGTAATCAGAAGCGACAATGTGAATCCCAAAATTAGGCAACAACAGCCATATAATAATGGTGAATATCGGGATCAACGCAGCGACCGACGTGGCGATGATAATCGGTGGTTGACAACCAACGGGTGGTCCGCCGAGTGGTGGCACGATTACGCTTGGAGGATCTTCAAGCTTTAGAACTCTCTCCTCTCTCTGCAGGCTCCTTGTGAAGAATGAGGCTATTTATAGATTGGAGTAACGCTTCAGAATACATACAAAATCGTACACTCCACACACGGACGATTCATGATGATTCCCTTGATCATGATGTATTTTGTGTATTTGAATGCTCAAATGAAGTCGAATTATGAGATCTTGTTAGATCCGGCTCGTCGAGACGCTCGATTTGACTATAAACACTCCATGTTTGAAAGCTATTTAGAGATTTAACTAATATCCCAAAGTTTTCAATGATATTTTAAGTGCTTGATCTCGATCAATTTCAACTTCGGATCAGCTTGCTTTTAACATCAAGATTTGTGCTTCGACTAGTAGTATTTTAAGTGTCATGTCAGAAATGCCTTTTTTTAACTGTTATTTCTTTATTTTGAAAAAAATGTTGAACAAAATTTTTTAATAGTTAATATAATATAGTATATTTGAATGTAAAAATAAATTATCATTAAATAATTTATAAAAAAAATTGCAAACCAAATTATAGCCCAAAAGATCTATGACAATATTTTTTTTGAAAAATAAAATTATGATTTATATAAATGATACGTAAAATTGTTCTCATTTATCACATTATCATGCCATCATTACTTGTGAAAATCTCAAAATCTACGACGATAAAGCAGAGGAGTTGAAAATACAATAAGTTACTGATGTCAATAGAACTAACAATATGTGAAGGTCAACTATAAAGAAGATCTCATCCAGAAAGGCATCTATAAGACTAATAGCATGCGATGATCATAGTTGAAGGACATATAACCTATTAAGATCGCTATTGGGTAGACAATGTGCGAAGGTTGACTATGATGAAATTTCGAAAAGTTATCATGAGAGCATTGAGAACTTGTTGGGAAGTGCATCTATGAGCGTATGTGATGCCTCATAGATATATTATTATTTTATGGTAAATCATAAAAAAAATATATTATCACTATTCTTATATTTACCTACAAGTCAAAATAGCATGATTTCAATATAATGGAAATATCACTTTCAGTTTTTTGAGCTGCTCAAGTGAAAATTTGGTTAGAATATATTGAACCAAATATTTAGAGTTCACTAAAAATTTTCACGTGTCATTTTTGCATTGAGCCAACGCAAAATTGATAAAAATAAGTATGATATAAATATATAATTGTAAAATTTCACATAAATTATGTGTTGATTTGATATTTGATATTAAATGTTCATCTAAACATGAGAATATTAGACCTCTACTAAAGAGGTGCCTCATGGCTTACATTAGGGATTTAATTGAGTCAAGCCAGCTCGCGAGCTCGGCTCGTTAGAGAGCTTACGAGCCACAAGCTCGGGCTCATAATCAAAAGTTCAAGCCTAATTAGCCTCGGCTCTGTAGTTTATTGAACCCACTTACATAACGGATTTAATCAGAATTATCGCATCACGTTATCGATTGGATAGCTTATCGAGCTTAATTTTCTTTAAATCGAGTTGAGCTCGAGCCTGATAATTGAGCTCGAGTCGAGCTCGAGCTCAACAATAATTAAATAAACTTAGCTCAATTAAGTCAAAACTCGACTCGACTTGTTTACACCCCTAGACTACATCCATGCAAACAGATGGCATTTAGAGGGTAAAGATGATGAGCATTCAATCTAAGATATTTATTGGATGAAAAATGTGATGAATAGCTATTGGGAGAGAGACAAGGAATGGAAGAGGCTGGACCTGAGAGAGAGAGAGAGAGAGAGAGAGAGAGAGAGAGAGAGAGCAGGAAGACATATGGATACATATGTCCATGATGCAATTAGTATTATGCAAAGGTCTATCTAAGCTTGTCAAAAAAGAATAGGGCTATGAAAGCAAGAGGAGAAGATTCTTTTGTATGAATTTATTCTCAATAAAAGTATAATTCATTTATAGGATCAAATTTAGAAGAATATCATTGGTCCACTTTGAGCCATTACACCATTATACCAACATGGATTAGACATGGGAGATTTCTGTTGTCATTTTGTAGTTGGTTGATAGAAGGAATGACACTTGACACCCTCTAAAGGAGTTAGTGGCTATTTATCGAGGTGTCGAACTTTCTATACTCTTTGACTAAAACTAATTATTGATAAGATAACACAAATCAAAGTAAATTCCAATGTTATCAATAAGGAGCGTTAAGATAGATGTTAATTGGAGGAGAGAATATTATGTGCGGTGTTCGGATGCAGTTTTGCATATGGATATTCAATCAGGTGCACAGACACGTGAGTTATATTTAATTTCTATTTTGTCACGTATCAGCACGTGATAGGTATCCGGATGCATCCGGATATTGCACGTAATATTTTTTTCAATGGGAGAGGACATTGTCCATGATATGATTGAATCATGAATCACTACTTCATCTAATATGATTTAATACTAATGGATTGTTTGATTGCTTAAAAAAAGAGTGTAATATAAAAGAAAAAATGTGAATATAATGTATTTGAATTACTTTAAGTTATTTGATTGAAAATTTATAAATATATGGGTTTATTTTTCTTATTTGGTAAAACGAATGAATGTAAAATATTTTTTTGGGATTAATGCGCAATAGAGGTTGTCGTTGGTGGCCACCGGTGGCATAACGACGTGTGGTATGCGGCGTAAGCGATGGGCGAACAATGCGCGCAACAATGATGGTGCGGACGGCAATTAACTTTACATCGATCGTTGCAGGAATTAAATTTAATAAATTTCAAATACACCACAAATTACCTTTTCAAAGCATTTCAAATACACTATAAATACTTTAAAATTTTACTTTACATCATACAAAAAAATTTAAAAATTTTAAATTCATGTATTTAGCTTATTTTAAATTCAAAATGCATCCAACCAAATAGGTACAGTAAGACTTCAAATTTATTATCATACTGTAATTCTTCCACGTGATAAATTCCTAAATCCCTAAATTAATTGGCTAATTTTGAACTTTTATTCTGTCAATATTTGTTGTCTTACTTATCATGACTAAATTTTGGAGAAAATAAAAAAAGATTCTGGAATTTAATATTTTTGACTTATTTCATAAAAAATAGTTTATATTTATATAATTGCATAACATTACAAATGTTGAATGTTTGGTCTATTTCATTAATTTTAAATGTCATCGTTTAATTTCTTCAAACCTTTTTTTCTTCTTCCCTTTTAATGTCTCGTCAAATTTCCAATTTATTGATATGGCTTTAGTTTCAAAGATTTTTATAGCTATTTGTCATTATTTTATTATTTTTATGTTTAAAAACATATTTTATTTATTATTTTCATTTTAAAAAATAAAATAAATTATTTTTATAATATTTAATTTAAATTTATAAATATTTTAAGTGTTATGAAAAACAACCATCAATTTCCGTCAATTAGTGATCACAATCAACTATTATAGGTAAATAGATGATTATCAACATAATTATATTCACATATATTAATTTTAATTGATATTTATTATATATATAAATATAAATGAAATAATATAATATAATATAATTTCAATAGTAGTCCAAATGTTCCCCTTAAACTTTAATTTATTCAAATTTAAGATGACTTTAAAATAGTCTTCTTTAGTTATTTTATTTTTTAAAAAAATCACAACTATGCTTAATAACTAATATTTTGATTATTTTTTGTAAAATTTTATGATGAAAATTTATTTTTAAGAATGAAAACTTTTAAAGTATTATGATTAATAGTATGTAATTTTTAAAAAAATATATTTATACTTGTTACGTGCTAGAAAACCAATTAGAGAAAAAATTTTCGCTTTAAATTTTGAATCCAAAGACACATACACAAGAGTGAATAATAAAACTTAATTTTACGGAAAACTTTGAAAAGAGGAAAACCACGTAAATAAAAGTTTCCATTATGTATCGTTTTAGATAAGATCTTCCGATCGGATTAAGACCAGATACAGAAAGAAAACAACAACGCGACAATGAATCAGGCAATTGCAGAAGAATGATGAGAACCGGAGAATCAAGAATGCGAACAATTACCTAAATGTCATAACAATCACTAAAAGTCATCATGATGAAGACCCACATAGACGAAGAATCAACGGCGCATGGCCGACGGCCATGACGGCGCTGGCCGACGACTGTGGCGACAATCTTTGGAGGATCTTTAGAGCTCTCCTCTCTTGCTGAGCCCCCCTTCATGAGGAATGAATATTTATGACAAGGAATGACGCCTCAGAATACACGAACCAACCACCTTCCATCTGACTCACATGATGATTCCCTTGATCATATGATGTATTTTGTATTCAAATGCTCAAATTTTAATTGTAAGATCGGGCTTTGAACCCGAGACGCTGATTTGACTATAAATATATTGAGAGCTTTAAATTTAACTAACGCTCAAAGCTTTCAATAATATTTTAAGTCTTGATGACGCTTTAATTTCGATTACTTTCTGATCAAGATTCGCTCGAATTAAAGAATTTTCAGGGTCATATCAATACTAATCATAATTTTTTAAAAAAAAATATTTTTTCTATAATAATTTTATAATTATTTTTAAAAAATATTACAGCTGCCTCAATTCAATCATAATTAATTGGAAAATGTTATCACAAAAATTGAACTGAAATTATCAAATTTACCACAAATTGCCATTTCCTGGCAAGGGTATATTCGTCATTTCATTTGAATGAATATTGTCTTGAGGGGTATAATAGGAATTGTGGTTTGCAGTATAAGCCTACTTACGTGCAAGACAATGCCACAACAGCGACAAGCAAATCCAGAACCACCGCTCTCTCTCTCTCTCCTATCTCTATATCTCACATTTTCTCTCTCATATTCCTTACACATATTCTCTCTCTAAACTTGTACAGAGAGAAAGGAAGAAAGAATAGCCATGGATTCTTATGCGAAGACTTGGCTGCTGTTCGCTGTGACGGTGGTGGTATGGGCCGGGCCGTCGGTGGCGGCGACGATCTTCACCGTCGGCGACAATACGGGATGGACGATCCGCAACAGGCCAAACTACACCCAGTGGGCTTCCGGCAAGACTTTTCGTGTCGGCGACACGCTTCGTAAGATTAATTAATTCCTGCGATTTCATTTCTATTTTATATGTTTATTAAATTTGTTGTTAAATTTTTTAAAAAATATATTTATTTATTTCAAGATACTTTATCTATTAACATAATTCGTTTTATTCGATTTTTTTTTTAATTTACGGAGACTAAAAAAAACCTTTTAACAGGTATAAGAAAACAATTTACTTGAAAAAGAATATCGCCAGTTTGATTTTTTTAAAATAATAATTTTAAAACTATTTAATTGATTTGTAACGGCCTCAAATATATCTTTTTTGAGATAGCTTTCTCATTAATTTTCATGAAAAAATAATCAATAAAACAAATAATATATATTTAGATAGTAATCTTTTATTATTTTTTAAATTTTATTTTATAAAACTGATTTTTTTAAAACAATTAAAATTGTAATTAATAAAATAATGTCCAACAACAAAATAAAATAAAAAATAAAAAAGGTGCAGGAATTCTGTGAGAATCAATCTGCACGTTTTTCAAAGCAGATCCTAGGGTCATTTCGTAAGGATCGGTAGAAGGCTACGTGGCAGAGATCGGGGGATCGGTCTCTTTCACTTTTTGATCGTTTTTTTTTCATGTTTTTATTTTATTTATATACATTCAAATATTATTTAAATGTTTACATAAAATATCAATATGCGCACGTGTTCTCATGTAAAAATAAAATGCACCGAAAAACAAGATCTTTTATAAAAGACAAAATTTATTTATAAAAAATTATTTTAATACATGAATTTGTTAAAAAATAATTGTGTAGTTTAGAAATTAATTTTTTTTGTGGATGAGGCTCGTCATCTTTTTTTTTTTTTTGGGAAAAATTGAGGGCTTAGCCCAAATTTCATTCCAATAGAGTATTTTAGGAAAATAAAGCAAAGGAACAATAACATCAAAAGCATCAACATTATAGATCCTGGACTTAGAGGCAAAAAGAATATCCAGCAATCACACCCAACCAGCAAAAAGAGCTCACCATAGTTGGCAATAGCTGTCATCCAATGGAGATAGGGCTGAAGGATCAGCACTAGCCACCAAGGCCAGCCACAAAACCTCCCTGAAATATTTTAGCAAGATGGTAATTGAGTAGAAGGGCTTCCATTCAATAGGAAATGAACAGAGGAATCGACAATTTCCACAGAACCATCCAACCGAAGGCCTCGCAAGAACAGTCATAGAACCTCCCTTATATCTTTCAGTAAGATGATACATCAGCAGTATAAGGTAGCCAATAACTACACAAACGACAACAATAATAGCACCATAGATACCCAACCCTCACCAGGAAGAAAAAGCCATAGAGCACAAACAGCCAAATCGGACAGTAATTCCAGGTTTCAGCCATATACCAACCATGGGTGAGCTCAAAAACCGCAACCGGAATAGGGAAATAGAATTCCAGAAGAAGCTTAATCTCATCATCGTCCAGATATAACACCATTTGAGACCATAAAACATTTGCAAGACCGATAACAAAACCATCAGCAGAGACAATCCGCCATGAGCTATGAAGCAGCAGGCTGGAAATCCTACTACCATCATACTCGATGGAGGAAAGAGAACTCCGCACAAAACAGGAGTCAAAATCTTTTAAGAAAGCTTCAAAAAAGAAAAAAAAAACCAAAAAATAGAAATGTTAGATGTGGTCAACAGTATGTAACCACTAGGGAGGTTTGTATAAAGTGGTATACTTCCCATAATTTTTTCATATGTTTATGATGTTCAACACAAATTGCGGCCAATTCTCTTTGATAGTCCACCGATTGAGCTTACCCGCTACCCTGAATTTGATATTTATAGAGATGGAGTCAGCAGAAGAAGAAGTTTTGGAAAAAATTCTTTTATTCCTCTCATTTCATATGGTATAGACGGCCATAGCTGTGATGAGAAGGTGGAGCCTCTTGATAGGGAATGCGGAGAGAGGGATGCCGAGCACCGTTTTGAGTGTGGGTTGAAGAAGAAAAAAACTCCCGTTAGGAAGCAAGTCTCTAAGAATTTTATGTGAGAAGGGGCAACTGAAGAAGAGATGATTGTGGGACTCTTTCTCATATAAACAGAGGGGGCAATCAAGATTAGAGCCGAGACCTCTACGACTAAGTATATCTGAAGTTTTAAGGCCTCCTAGATTTGCCATCCAGCAGAATATCACGTAGTTTATTGCAGCACCTTTAAACCATATTTTTTTAAAACTTTCCATGGGAGGATATTGTTCAAAGAGAGAGGTAAGAATGCATTTACTGTTAATCGAGGTTTGTCCATTCCAAAGAATTGCATCATTACCAGAAAACCGCATAAAGAAGAAGCAGGGAAACAACAATAAATGCTCCTGGCAGATTCCAAGAACCATGCCTAATTATGGCATTGAGAGGAGAATTTATAGGTCTATTTATCAAAGGTATACATTCAGCACCACATAAGTCCAACAGGGAATTACCATTGCACCAAGGATCATGAAATAAGGAGAAATGAGACCCATCACCAACAGAATATTTTGATTTCCCTTTAATTATAGAAGCACAGATTTGTAACTCTCTCCATAATGGAGAGGACTTCGGATTTTTCTGCCAAATTGAACCATATTTCTCCTTGTTTCAATCAGATATGGTAGAGGTTTGAGTGAGAATTTTCCATGGAATTTTTGTCTTGCAAAGGATATTGAGAGTACTAATAGAACACAGCCCAGTACCACCTTTATCCCTTGGAAGAGTTGTTTTGTTCCAGGATATGGGATGCATTTTGCCTTGAACATCCCCATGGTAGAAAAAATTAGCAATTAAGGACTTAATCTTTTTTATAATGCTTTTAGGGATGGCCATAGCTCTAAGCCAATAGGTTAAATAGCCGTTAATAGAGGATCGAATGAGTTTAAATCTGCCCCCATAAAAGAGTCATTTTGACTTCCATCCAGCAAGTCATCTATAGATTTTATCAAGAAGTGGGAAGCAGTGTGTTGATTTAATTTGCCTAGCTGCTAGAGGTAAGCCCAGATATTTTAAATGGAATTCCCCACGTTCAATGTTAAGAAGAGAGCTGAGAATGGGAATGCTTTCAGTGTTCCTTGAGAAGCAGATTAGAGATTTCGCTTAACTTCCAAACAGAGAGAGAGCGACACATTGTTAAAGTTAGAAACAGATTGGTAATTTGCCACCCCATCCACAAAAATATCGTCGGCAAATAAGAGATGAGATATGGAATAGTTGCCTGATGTAATAGATCTGAATAGTTTGGCTTCCTCCATTTTATCCAGCAAACAAGAAAATATATCCATTATAATTGTGAAGAGAAATGGTGACAAGGGGCATCCTTATCTCAAGCCATTAGATGACTTGAAATACCCTTCAACTTGTCCATTTAGCACAATTGAAAAAGAGATTTCAGAAATACAAGCGCTTATCCAATTCACAAATATCTTAGGGAATCCTTTTGAGTGAGTCTGAGAATGACCAAGTCGCGATTCACACTATCAAATGCTTTGTAGAGATCAAGCTTAGCACAAAAGAGTTTAGGAGAGCCTCTTTTATTAAATTCCGAACAAAGTTCCTGAGCTACAGAAATGTTATCAGCTATATCTCTATTTTTGATGAAAGTAGATTGAGTAGGATGTATAATTGTAGGTAAGACAGGTTTGAGTCTATTAGTAAGAACCTTTGCAATTACTTTATTATAGAAGGTATTACAAAGAGATATGGGTCGATAGTCAGCTATACTATTTGCATGCTTGTTTTAGGTATCAAAGTAATTAGAGTATGCTTGAATACCTCAGGAAGACGCTTAGTTTTAAAGAAGTGATGTGCTGCAAGCATAAATTGAGCCCCAATAATATTCTAGGAGGCAATGAAGAATTTGGATGTGAAACTATCAGGACCCGGAGTCTATTTAGGGTTGCAATAATTTTAGAATCTGTTATAGGGGAGCATAGCTCCTCGACCGAGCATTAGTAATGGAGATACCAATTGGAGTATCAGATAGAGACAACCCAGTCATTGGGGTTTTATTTAAAAGAGATGAGTAGTACCGACAAATTTCTTTCGCAATATCATCCTTCCTTGTAAAAGTTTCATCATCTACATGTAGTTCCTTTATCAAATTAGCATTGCATCTCTCCTTGATAGAGAAGTAAAGGAATTTAAGATCGTCATCAGATTGAAAACCAATAGAGTTTTGCTCTTTGTTTTGCCCATATGCTCTCTTTCATGACAATATCCCCATATCGAGCATTACTGTCTTCCAAATTTTGGAGGTAGATTGTATTGGTTGGATCTTTTCTAGAATTTTCATGTGATATTCCTGATCTTCTTTTAGTATTCTAATTTGTTGCACAAGAGAAATTGACTCAAGCTTTTTGTGTTTGAGGTGATCCTTCACAATTTTAAGTTTCTTGAAAAGCACAAGGATAGGGTCTCCACTGACATAGACCTGCTAAGCTTTAGAAATCGAGTCAAGAAAATTTGGATTAAGCACCTAGTAATTCCTGAAAATAAACCTGTGGTTCTTTTGTTGAGAGTCTTGAAAGGAGATAATCAAAGGTGAGTGATCTGATGTTAAAGGAGGGAGGACTTTATAAGATGAGGTGGAGAAAATATCTAGCCAGTGAGTATTGCATATTGCTCTGTCTATTCTTGTCTTAATATGGTTGTCCAGTCTGAGGTTAGACCAAGTAAAGAAGAGACCAGTGCTAGGCAAATCAATAAGCCCAGAATCATTTACACAATCTTTAAAATCAGTAAGTCGGTTTGGAGTAATAAGATTACCTCCCACTTTTTCATTAGAAAATAGAACGCAGTTAAAATCACCAATCACCAACCAAGGGTCTGTCATAGAGGAAGAAATTTGATGAAGGGAATCCCACAGCTCCCTTCTATCTCTACCATTATTATGGGCATATATCCAGGTTATGAAATACCTTGGGCAAGCTGGAGTGGAGACCATCCCGTAGATAAACTAGGCATTTATGCAAATAGGAGTAAAAGATAGGGATTGAGAATTCCATTTAAGTCATATCCTTCCACCCGAGCACACATCAAAATTGTGGCAGCTTTCTTCATTTGACAAAAGGGATAACTTTCTAATGAGAAGTGACTTATTGCTACTTTCAAAGCTTATTTTGGTTTCCAAAAGACAAAACATGTCAAGGTGATTATCCTTATTGTTCTACACGGATCCTTTCACAAAAAAAGGCCTCTCACATTCCAGCATCTAAACTTAGGGAAAGACATAAATGCATCACATTAATGATTCGTGCCTTTCTTCTTAGGTTTATGACCTAAGAGAGCAAGAGAGCTAGGGGACTTGGATTTATCATTATCAGAATTCATATTCCCAGGGGTTTTGGGAATTGAATCTTGAGGATGATTTGAAGATGATTTTGTTGGAGAGCAGGCAGCTGACCGAGTAACAATGGTATAGGTGAGTTGGGGATTCGATTGAGTTTCGGCCTCCCCAATCACAATAGTCTTCATGTGTAGAATTAGAGTGGGATTGGGATGGAAGCTGGTTTAAATCATTTAGGGAGTTAGTGAGGTGTGGGGGCTGAACAGGACATTGTCCCTGGGAGTTGTCTGAGGAAGGGAGTCTGAGAGGGTCTGTGTGATAGGATGAGCAAGAATGGGAGGGGGAAGGGCAGAGTTTAGAGAGAGGGTAGAGTTGATTTCTTTAGAAGTGGTTTGAGGATTACCCGAAGGGAGACTGTTTGGTCCAGAAGTATGCTTACGGCTCAAACTTCTTCCTCTAGCAGGGGGGCGGGTCGTAGGACAGGTAGTAGGGTTTAGAGGACAATTCTTCTCATCATGTGAAAAGGTCTTGCAGTTGGGGCACTCGGCTTCCAATCATATTGAACCGCTTGATCGACTTTTAACCCATTGAGGTTTAAAGGAATGGAATCTGGAAGGTGAGATGATGGACATGCCTGAACACATACCTAGGAAAAGTCAGTCGAGCATTTGAGGCAGTGAGGTTATCCACTGCTATAGGTATACCGATTTTACTGGCTACTTTAGATAACCCATCTTCATTCCAACAGCATAACGGAAGATTTGGAAATTTTACCCATAGAGGAATGTCCGAGAAGTTTTATTTGATAGGTCGAAAATCCCAGGACCATTCACGAAATATAAATGGTCTCCCATTTAGAAAGCACGGTCTATCATTCCAAACCATGTCATAGTCTTCTTTGCAAGAGAACCGAAAGAGGAAAAAAATTCCCCTCTAAGGTTAACAGGTCCAGATGGCCTTTAAACGCCCATTTGCGTCTAACCGCAGCAAGAAGAGATTCATAGAAGGGTCGTTTCCCAATAGCGTGCCCAACCAGAGAGAGCTCCCATTCCTTCTGACCTCCCGCCTCCAGAAGGAGAGACTTCCTCAAGGGTTTGAAGGATAGAGAGAATTTCTATTTTCCTTTTAAGACAGGGCTTTCAGCCCGGAAAGAGGTGGCGAAAGATTTTGAGGATGTTGTTCCTAACCCCTGCATCTAGGAGCCAAATGCGAAAAGAGAGGCCATCCATAGCACAAAATTTGAGTAGGCTACAAGAGTCGGCCCCCAGCCTGGAGGCCCTAACCCAAAGAGAGAAGAAAAACCAGAAGAATTTGGGGGAAAAACCTGCAGAGTAAGAGGGAGGGAGAGACCATTTACGCCGTCGGGGGAGAAGAAGACCTAACCTTGCACATGAGAAGACCACTCTAATAGGCTCGTCATCTTTAGATTTGCATTGAAATTAGTGTAATTAGCACTGATCTTTGGAATTTTTTCTTATAAATTTATTGCTAATAGATAACTAAATTAATAAGCCATTCAGATGATTAAAAATAAAAAAATTTATTTTAAATAAATATGAAAATTTTGGACCGAAGTAGACTTATAGTCTTTAATGTGTGACTTCAATTGTCAAATGTGAAGTGGGATATTTACGTGATTATTATTCAAAATTAGATCCGTAAAAAATTACCCTAAATTAGCTAATGGGAGCCCACCTATCTTTTCTCACATTAATTACATTGATGGGCCTTTTTTTTTACCATTATAATATTGAAAAATAATTTCAAACCATCATACTATTGTCACATCAACATTACATTTACATGATGTGTTATATATATATATATATATAAAAAAATTTTAATTTTAATTATTATTTTATAAAATAAAAGTAAATAAGTGCCTTTAATTTTGACATCTTACACTTTTTTTTTACCCACCGTCTCGGTTGGTGGGCGAATATGACTGAAAACCCCAGATTCAATAGAAAAATGTGGCGATCGATGAGTACGAATGCGACATGATAATCACAATTAATATCGCCACCAGCATGAGAATTAGCTGTTAGGTGTATACTCATTTAAAAAAAAAAAAACATTTTTCTGATTTTTCAACTGTCCTTCTTACATTTCTGATACAATTCAAACTTTCAAGTGTTCAATTACAACATTACATTTCACAACGTGTTGGAGGTCGAAGAGGCTGATTTTACTGCATGCAAGAATAATTCAGCCATCAAAGAGTACCGGCGAAGATTCGATCATCATCGAGACAGCCGGCCACCACTACTTCAGGAGTCCCCACTGCCAAATTGGCCAGAAGGTCGACGTACTCGCCGTCGACTCCTCTGCTGCCCCTTCTTCGTCGCCGCCTTCGAACGGTGCCGGTGATCGATTGGCGGCGGGAGTATCGGTTTTTATCAGTGGCTTGATCATGGCGGCCTCATGTGCTTTCGTTTCGTCAGGGTTCTTCAGAGTTTAGTGTTAAGGTGATTTTTGTTGTGCTTGTTGTGTTTTAAATGTTTTGTTTGATCGAGTTGAACGTTAAAACTTGAATTAAGTTTCAGTATTCTTGTTTTCCAGTAATGTATCTTCTTCATTGCTCTGCTTTTATATTTATGAGATACAGTTTTTGTTATGCTGACTGAAATCAATATATTATTTTACAAATACGTGATATAAATATAACTTTTGTTGGGTGGAAGTTAAACCATAATAACAATTAAATTAAAAACCAATGGCTAGTGTGTTTTGGAAATCTGGGTCTCCTTGTTGAAGAAAAAAATATAAAAGAAAGAAGCTAGGTTTCAGCTCTGTTAATATAAGTAGAATAGAAGAGATTGAAAGATAAAAAGTATATATATAGAGAGAGAGACTGAGAGAGAGAGAGAGAGAGAGAGAGGAGAGAAGATCCTCCTATAATATATGTCATACAACATCAAGATTTACAAAGTACCAAGATAATAATAAACTTACTGTTCTACTGAGTCATATTATTTACCTAAACCATCTTACTTGACATCGTATAACAACATATAAGAATCAAATAAAAGTGTTTACAGTGTCTTCAAATAGATTACAGATCAAACCACAAAATTGTCATCATAGGCACAAGTAGGAGTCTCTCTTTCTTTGTTATCAGAAAGAGGCTTATTCTCGTCTGCCATGAACTTCTTCCAATACCAGTGCTGCATCCAGACTCTTTCGTTCATCTCATCGATAGGAACTCCCTTTGTCTCTGGCAACAAGAACACGACGAATAGTCCCATGATGAAGATCCACACTGCGAAGAAGAAGAAGATGCCGGCCTTCATGTGGCACATCATGGAAAGGAAGGCTTGCGCGATGAGGAAGGTGAAGAGCATGTTCGTGCTCACGGCGAAAGAGAATCCAGCTGCTCTCGTCTCCAACGGGAACGTTTCGCTTGGTATCAACCAACCAAGAGGACCCCATATCCATGCAAAGCTCATGACAAACATACAGACCAGCAGGACAACTACTATGGCTGTACCCTTGTGGAGACTGTTTGTGGTCTTCAAGTATGCATGCAGAATGCTTCCAGTTGTAGTCTACAAATCAGAAAGATAAGCAGTAAGTTCGTAAAGAGTAGAAAATAATAAAGAAATTTAAGGATTAATTGAAAATATGGCATACGCTGTACTAAGTTAAAAAGTTCACAGCGGTGGAGTTTTAGAAATAAATATTTCTTGTCTAGTTACTATTTAAAAAGAAATTCAGAAAATTAAGATTTACATGTAGAGCAGACATGTAAATATAATTAAAATGCAGAGTGGCTTGTAAGTGAACAAATTCAGAAGCGTGATAAGAAAAAATAATAGTTCATCAAGCTCATTGAGACAAGAATTAACATGATGGACTTACTTGGGCAAAGAACATCAAACAACAGGCAGAAAGCAACAAGACCCTTCTTCCAGCTCTGTCCACTGAGAACACAGAGATGAGCGTACTAAACACATTCACAATACCAGTGATGACTGAAGACAAAAGTGATGCATTGTTCTTGAAACCAACTGTTTGAAAGAGTACTGGTGCGTAGAACATAATGGCGTTGATGCCAGTGAACTGCTGGAACACCTGCATCAGTATCCCGATCACCAGCGGGGGTCGGCTTGGCCGCTTCATGAGCATCCTGTAAGGGTGCTTCACCTGTTGTGCCAACATGCAGGCCTGCTTTAGTTCCTCATATTCAGCATCAACATTCTCCACCCCCCTAACCTTCTTCAACATCTTAAGCCCTTCATCGAGCTTCCCATGCTCGATGAGACTTGATGGTGTCCCATAGGATGGATGCTGGAACTCCAGCTAGGCCAAGTGAGAACCGCCATCCCCATGGGTGGATCTCTAAAGCAAAATAGTTGACAATGTTTGCAATGAAGATGCCGATGGTGACATCAAGTTGGAAGAGGATGTTCAGGGCTCCTCTAATTTTTGCAGGGGCGAGCTCTGATAAGAACAATGGTACTGCCTGCAAAGAAACCATTAAGTAGCCAGTTGTTTATTACTTTGCTAAGCAAATATATATCTCTAAACAAAATAAACAAATTTAAGATTAGACATGCCACCACCGGGATGGGTTATAATGAACGGGAAGAAGGAATAAAACTCATACGTGTTATCCGCTACATTCTAAAGGCACGTCTTTTGTTCTTTTGGTATTAATTTACCTTACAAAAGAAAGCAAATATGGACAAATTGGAGTTTGATTGATGGATCATGAGTTAACAACATTCAAACAAATAAGTTCAATTTCTTTTCCTCTGTCTCCTTCTCTCTCATTGAAATATCAACAAAAGAATTTCCCTAATGCGGCTTATTAAACAAAATGAACCAAAAGTCCAAGCACAGAAGAAACAAATTAGAGGAATCAACAAGAAGTTACAAAATAAATGCAAATGAAGAAGATAAAATAGTAACCTGGCACATTCCATATAGTTAGAAATAAATTAATTTAGTAAAGATGAGGCACCTGGTTGGCAAATCCAACTCCGACTCCAAGGAGGATCCTGCCTATGATAAGCATGGCAAGGTTGACAGCAGCAGCACATAGAACTGTATGATAGGGACCGGATTCGATCAGAACCGTTGATCACGTGAGTCGTCTGGCTTCTATCTGAACCGTTGATCCAAAAGTTCAACCGGCTGCTATCTGAACCGTTAGATCCGCGTGGTTTGACGCTGGCACTTCGATGTCTGGGAACTCGAAGGAGGGATAAAGGATCATAGCCGTCTAAAGTGCGCTTTGCTTTTCTTTATCACCGTCCGATGTAGCTTCTCGGGGAAGGAATCGTAAAGGGGTTTATCTTGAAGCGGCGAAGAGGCTCAAATCTTGTGAGAGAGGAGAAAGAAACCCTGGTTTGATGAGGAGGGTTTCAGGAAGCTTCGGAGAAGAAGGTGTGAAGGAGAAGAAGGAGGAGGCCGAAGAAGATAAGTTTTCTTTCTGAAAATATTGATTACTCCCACTGTTTGTCTTTCATACTCTATTTATACTCTTTGTCTAGCCTAGATCTATGCTTTCTTTACATTAGTAACTACTTTCTGTTACATTTGGAGGATTTCTTTAGGTTTTCTTGCTTGCTGGCTTTCTGGAATATTAGTTAGTTAAGCTGTTATTTTTAACTATCCACGACCTTCTTGATTTCTTGATTTCATGGTCTTTTATTCTACTTCTTCCCTTCTGTTACCACTATCCTGTAAAAATTCTTCTTGTTTCTTGTTTTCCCTTTATTTTGTCTGATTGTCTTCTTACTGATCTCTGTCTTTGGTGTTGATGCAGGATTCGTTCTGGAATTCCTTTGCTTCTTATTATCTAGCTTCTGTGATGTTATAATATTGTCTTCTGACTGATCTCTAGCTTCTATTATTATTAATTCTCTATAGGGAACTTGTATTACTAGACTTGTATTTTAGCATTCAATTGAGTTGTATTCTGTAGTTTCCTTCTTGTACTATAGTTCTTCTGTTGTAAATGATGGATGTATGTTATAATGTGACAATTAAGGGATTTGGAGTCATATCATTACTCCCCTCCCCACCTTGACCTTGTCCTCAAGATCACAATCATGAATTTCCTTTTATGATTCCTCAATTCATACCTCAGGATCATCAGTTGATAGCATTCCCTTCCACTGGACTACTATGTCTAATTGCAATAGTGTCTTTTGTTCTAATGAATTGGATGGTTCTTACTGATGTACATGTAGGATCTTGTCCCCTTTGTAGTACTGGTTCTACCTCTGTATTGGTAACTATGTTATAATGATATGATCTAATTGTAGTTGTAGGTCTGACAAACCTATCTGAAAATGACTCATCATTTGTATATGTCTGTATTTTATGAGATTTCTCTGTTTGTTCATCAATTTGAGGATGAAAAGGACTTTTGTGCCAAATTGACTTATTACCATGAAATATCTTATTTGCAGCTATGCCCTATGGTATTCTATGTAGTTTGGATATAAAAAGAGGAAATTAGGAACTATGTAGGTGGTAACTAAATTTGGAAGGCGATAATTATGCATACTTTAGATAGTCTTTCTTAGTGATTGAATGACGATAATGAAGCTTATTTCGATAGTTTTTCTTGTACACATTATTTTTCTGGTTGAGTATCTTGCTAGAGTTGATACTCTTGGTCATCATTTACCATCATTAAAGCAAATAATTTGGATTGACAAAGATGTCCTCTATGATATTTTTCATCACAGTTGAAGCACAGTCCTTTCTTTCTTCTTTCTTCCAACCTGTAGAAATTGTCAGTTTGAATTGGTGTTGTCTGTTTGTTGGTTATGTTATTGCTATGGTTGGGTATTAATGGGGTCGGCAGTAAAGGTGGTTGGTATATCTGTGGTTATTTTGCTGGTGGAGCTTGGTTGACTCTTTGATTTCTGGTCATGAAAATTTCATCAGCTAGTCTATCTTCCATTAGCTTAGCTAATTGAAAGGCTTGAAGGGAATTCGTAGCTCTTACTTCCTCTTAATATTATGTCTCACGATTCAAACGACTTTGTAGAAATTCAAGTGAAATACCTGAAATTTGATTAGCTAGTTCTTCAAATTCATTGTAGAAATTCTGAACTGTTATTTTTTGTTGTAACTTAGTTAATTCTTCTCTCAAATCTCTGTACAGAGAGGGTCCAAATCTCTGAATAACCTATTC
Source organism: Cymbidium sinense (assembly GCA_021442155.1). NCBI lineage: Eukaryota > Viridiplantae > Streptophyta > Magnoliopsida > Asparagales > Orchidaceae > Cymbidium > Cymbidium sinense. The sequence continues at coordinate 61,719,554 of CM038222.1, forward strand.
TTTAAACTGTGTCCATGAATGCCATTGATTGTTTAAGTGCATCCATTGATACCAGCTTAGTACAGGTTCATCCATGTAAATTGAGGCAATAATAAACTTTTGGTCTTCTGATAAGCTATAGTATTGGAAGAATTGATCTGCTTTGAACAGTCATCCCCTTGGGTTTTCTCCATTAAATCGGGGCATGTCTACTTTAACCGGTCTTGTGTTTTGTGTGTTTGTTATTTTGAGGAGTAAATTCTGAGTTGAGTTACATACCATGATTCTTCGTTCTTTCTTGGATTTGTCCAGGTTGTCTTCAATCGAAAGTCTTCGATACTTCATTTAGTATGGTAGTGATTGAAGTTATTTGTTCATCATTCTTGTTTAGTCTTCCTATACATTCTTCCAATATTTTTGTTGTATGCCTTGTGCCTTCTGCCATTGTTGTTTGCAGAACTCAACGAGAGCACCAATGATAGGACCGATTCGTCGAGCTGATCACGTGAGTCGTCCGCTATCGAGCTGATCCGTGGTTTGGTCGATCACGCCGAACTCGAAGGAGGGATAAAGGATCATAGCCATCTAAAGTGCGCTTTGCTTTTCTTTATCACCATCCGATGTAGCTTCTCGGGGAAGGAATCGTAAAGGGGTATTTGATTGGTTTCGACTCTTCGAGCGGCCGAAGAGGTTCCAGAGAGGAAATGCTGTGAGAGAGGAGAAGGGGAGAAACCCTAGGGTTTCTAATCGGAGAAGAGGAGGTTTTCCGACGAGGAAGCCCGGAGAAGAAGGTGAGCAGAAGAAGGAGAAGAAGGAGGAGGCCGAAGAAGATAAGTTTTCTTTCTGAAAATATTGATTACTCCCACTATTTGTCTTTCATACTCTATTTATACTCTTTGTCTAGCCTAGATCTATGCTTTCTTTACATTAGTAACTACTTTCTGTTACATTTGGAGAATTTCTTTAAGTTTTCTTGCTTGCTGACTTTCTGGAATATTAGTTAGTTAAGCTGTTATTTTTAACTATCCACGATCTTCTTGATTTCTTGATTTCCTGGTCTTTTATTCTACTTCTTCCCTTCTGTTACAACTGTCCTGTAAAAATTCTTCTTGTTTCTTGCTTTCGCTTTATTTTGTCTGATTGTCTTCTAACTGATCTCTGTCTTTGGTGTTGATGCAGGATTCGTTCTGGAATTCCTTTGCTTCTTATTATCTAGCTTCTGTGATGTTATAATATTGTCTTCTGACTGATATCTAGCTTCTGTTATTATTAATTCTCTGTAGGGAACTTGTATTACTAGACTTGTATTTTAGCATGCAATTGAGTTGTGTTCTGTAGTTTCTTTCTTGTACTATAGTTCTTCTGTTGTAAATGATTGATGTATGTTATAATTTGGCAATTAGAGGATTTGGAGTCATATCACTGTACCAATCAAGAAGAAGGCAGAAGCAGCTTGCATGGTTGGTTTACGCCCATACTTAGTGCAGGACTTAGAGGCCATGACACTGGCAATAAGTGCAGCGAGATACAGTGAAGATGTGAAGAGCTGAAGGCCCTGGTTTTCATACTTGCAATAGTTGTCTTCATGGACCAGGTGCTTTCTCACATATACTTTATGGAAAAAATGTTCAAAAAAATCATCCATTGCTGTCACTCCTCCTACAAAATCAAAGAATTATAGACAACAAATTCATTTGAAGAATGCATATCATGATGTTCATAAAGTTTTTTTTAAAATATTTTTCTTTTAGCATGATAAAAGCTTTTTGAAATACATCAAGTTTCAATAACATGAACTCGGCATTATATCAAACTTTTTTTGCGAATGTGAGGTGGGATTTTAAATTTCTAAGATTGCTAACTTAGGATGATGTTAATGAATTGTTGTCGAGGATTGATTATGTGTGTGTGTGTGGATATCCAAATGATAGCAATAAATAAATAAATAAAACAAAGGGAATTTAGATCAATAAGTTATGGTGGAAAAAAGAGAAGGAAGATGCAAACCAGATATCCCAATATCATAGCCGAACATAAGGCCTCCAGTTGCGGCGATTATTGAGCAGACAACAACATAAAAAGTAAACTTTCCTTCCAAAGAAGTGGCGGTGGCGCCGCTGTCACCGCCGCCAGAACCCAGCGCCATGCCACCAGCCATCCTATTACCTCTTCTCTGCTCTTTCTAACCAAAGATTAAATCTGTATCGAAAAAAAGAATAGTAGTACAGTAACAGCTAATAACAGAGAAAGCGCAAAGCAGTATGATAATGATAATAATAATAATAATAATAATAAGACATATATGTGAATTTCACTAATAATAATAAATAATGATCATTTATTATTATCAATATGGAAAATAAAATAGGTAGAAGAGGATTCTGATGATCACATGCCAAATTATTACGATTAATTATAATCATTATTGTTGCGTGCTAGAAAACCAATTACGGTAGAGTAAAAGTTTACGCCTTAGCTTCTTTGGAGAGTCCAGCACACACACAGGTATTTAAAGAGCGAACAATAAAACTCCGGAATTTTACGTAAAACCTCAAAAGAGGGAAAACCACGGCCGAAAAGCTTCCACTATGTATCGTTTGAGTACAAGATCTTCCGATACGGATTACAATTATATATGAGAAATGAACGATTCAGTAATAGACAATGTTGGCAACGATGTTGATCGAACTTCGATGATGTTGATGACGATGTTGGCGGCGATGTTGTCGATGGCGAACGATAGTGGTCGGTGATGATAAGCAACAATGGACGGCGGCAATCGGCTGGCGGTGATGCGGTGGCCGGAACGGTGGTTGGACCGTCAGTGGCACATTATCTGGAGGATCTTTAGAGCTCTCTCCTCTCTCTTGCTTGCTTCTCCTCCACTTGGCCTCTCCTCATATGAGGAATGAGCTATTTATAGGTGGAGACGTCTCTGTAAATACATGCAAAACCCGTACCACTCCACTTCATCGAACGGCTCAAAATGATCCCCTTGATCATATGATGTATTTTGTGCATTTGAATGCACAAATGAAGTCAAAATTGTAAGATATTTGGCTTGTTGGAACCGACTCGTCGAGACGCTCGATTTGATTATAAACACTTCATATTTGAGAGCTATTTAGGGATTTAACTGATATCCCAAAGTTTTCAAGGATATTTTAAGAGCTTGATTTACCGCTTTAACTTCAAGTAACATCAAGATTCTTGCAATTCTCTAATAATATTTTAAGTGTCATATCAATCGTAATGTTGAGATTTCTAAAGCCATATCTTCTTCTCCAATGCATGACAGAGATGCATGCATCTACTGCAATTACATCTGCTCACACTCTCCAAATCGACTTTAGAAAATACCACTTTACTAATCACAATCAAATTTGAGAAAATTTCAATTAAACTCAAAAGCTTATGAGTTCAGGAAAAGCCCATCTTCCTCAGTTTAAAAAAAAAAGTTTTCTTCTCTCACCACATGAGCGAATACTTCACCAACCTTGGAAGGGAGTCCAGTCCGGAAATCTTCCTCCAATCGGCGTTGATTTGCAGGCAATACAATAAGCTCTACGTTGATCTCAGTGGCATTTGATCGAACAGGATGAGGTGAAGAAGACGTATAGGTTCTGTATCCTCTGTAATCTCGAAGCTTGAAAAGCGACGCTTGTGGCCTCCATTGACATCGAGAAACTGAGATCTTATAATCAGCGAAAGTGTCACATGTGGAAGGCAATCCATTCCGTCTTCATCGCCGTATGAAGCTGATATGATCCCAAATCCTCAAAGTATCAAATACAGCCACAAATGATTCATAAACTCAATATACAGAGACCACTGATGATAACAGAGAAGAAAATATTACAAATCGGAGCATAAAACAAATACATTATTACTACAAATACAACAGTCTGAGAATAACACGAGCCAAAGGATCAACTACGGTGACTACAAATGCAACAAGATTTACAATTCCAAGATGGCACCACCAAAAGGACAAAGACTGGCGAAGATAGATAATAAATCCTGCAGCAGTTAACCATAAACAGTGGGAAAATCAGAATCCAGGAACCCAATAAACAATATAAACAGTTTTACATATTATATAAAGGAAGGAACAAAAGCCAGAATCAAGATAGAACCTTGCGGTTAAGAAAAGAAATTGAACCAGAACTTGAGAGTCAAGAAACCAGTCAACAAAATAACAGCTTTTCTGTTATTTTGTAACAAGAAAGAGGAAACACAGATAATTTCAAGAACTCAATAAGCTCGAGCACTAACCGACCCATTTTCCGAGAGACGAAGGAAACAGCAGTAAAAGCGATCCAGTTTAGCAATCGGTTACTAGCAGAAAAGTAGTTAGGTGCATAGATAGCTTAGATCCAAGCATAAGAAAGAAAACAGAAAGTATAAATAGAGATCTAAAGCCAAACAGATGGAATGATCAAGAATTTAAAGAAAGAAACTTAGCTCTTCAGTCTTCCCCCTTTTCTTCTCTTCTTCCTGCTCAAGTTCTTCTCGGTTTTCCTCACCGAAAACCGCATTCCAAGAAACTTGGTTTCTCCCGATCCCGCTCTCCCTGTTCTTCTCTGGAGCTCCTTGACGGCTCGAATTGTCGAAACAAAACAATTCAAAGGAAGATAAGGTTATGTTATTCTCAAAGCTTCATCCAACGACCAAGAATAGCCGCGCCATTATCAATCCACGGCTCAGATCAAATCAACACAGTAATCCACTTTCAAACGGCGATCGAAGCAAGATAAAATAACACATCCAAGGGTCTGAAAGCAACTACATCGCTTCAAGCTCGAAAGCCGATCCAAGTGATCCAATCCACGAGCTAAAGACGCTAAATCCAACGGATCGAAAGCACCCTCAAAACCTTTTCTCCTCTCGACTGTAGGTTGGTGCACTCGTGGGTCAACTCGGTGAGTAGACTCAAGCCGGTGCGGTCAATCAGGAAATCAAACCCAATCGAACTGAATTAGCAGCAGAACTATTCAAGCCAGCCCTCTCAATTTCAGAAATAGTACGTAACATTGGTGCTCTCGTTGATTACTACATCCTCAATCAGAAAATATGGCAGAAGGCACAAGATACACATCCAAAACCCTAGATGAATGTGTTGCAGTTAAACAAAAGCAAGAGCAAATGACTCACTATGGCATTGATTGAAATATCAAAAGGCATGATAGAAAGCATTGGAAAAACAACCTCAAATCCAAGTATGTGATGCATCCCATTCAGAATCCTATTCTCCAAACAGAACACATACACACACACCCATGTCAACACCTCTTAAAATATATATGCCCAGATTTAATGGAGAAGACCCTGAGGATGGTTCTTTAAAGCGAGCGTTTTCGATATTATAACTCCAGAGGATCTTCATAATTTTCTCGGTTTACATGGATGGACAGCACTTGGTATCAATATATACATCTTAATAAGCAAATACTCTCATGGGAATTTAAAGAACAAGTTATTTAGAGATTTGGCCCATCTTTGTACAGAGATTTAAGAGGTGAACTTGCAAAATTACAACAAAAATCTACAGTGCAGCAATTTTATAATGAATTTGAGGAATTGACAAATCAGATATCAGGTATTCCACCTGAATTCTTACAGAGCTGTTTTGAATCTGGTTTAAGGCATAATATAAAAAGGGAAGTAAGAGCATTGCAGCCTAATTCCCTACAGCAAGCCTTCCAGTTAGCTAAACTAATGGAGGACAGGCTAGCTGATGATTTAACAATGCCAAGAAACTACAAGATCAGCCAACCTCCAGCACTAAAACAACCTCAATTAAGATAGCCATCGCCTCCTCCCACAAACACCAATCAACAAAGCGAATCCAAATAAAGCGACCAATATAATTGAGGCTGACACCTACCCAAATGGAAGAAAGAAGAAATAAAGGATTGTGTTTTAATTGTGAGGAAAAATATCACAAAGGGCATATATGTCAAGCCAAATTATTTGCCTTCATGATGGATCAATGAGGACCAAGAGTATCAACTACAGCAAGATACTCAAACGAAAATGCAGTGGATACCAGAAGAAACAGTAGCAACAAGCTTCATGTATCAACCATTCAACCCAGGCTAAGGCAAAGGACATAGAGGTTGTATAAGTATACATAGTATAAATAGTTCTAACCACTAACTTAGCTTAGAATTTATGTCAGATATAATCCAATTATGTAGAATAGGATAGTCCATAGTAATAAGTCAGTGGCACAAAATCCTTTACAGCCTCAAATAAGATGGACAAACAGAGCAGTATCACATAATACAGCCACATACAAAGGAGGATTCATTTTTTGATAGGTTGGACAGACCCATCTAAATCACAGGAAGCTCACAAACAACATGAAACAAATGGCCGATAATATAGAAGAGAGCTTCAATCCAAGACTTAGACAATACAGACATGCTTTTACATTACAATCAATAAAATTACCAAATCAGCCCAGAAGATGGGCAGATAGTAATCAAGCTTGTTAAAAGTTTTAGATCAAAAAAAAAGTACTAACGGGAGAGCCACAAATTAAAGAAATATCAAGGCAAACAGAAGGATTTCTAGCCACAGAAGCTTACGGGATATCAAGTAAAGAAATAAAGCATCTCCAGATTTTGACCTTGAGGACAAGGTCAGTGTGAGGAGGGGAGTAATGATATGATCCCAAATCCTCAAAGTACCAAATACAGCCACAAATGATTCATAAACTCAATATCAGAGAGACCATGATATGAGAGAAGAAAATATTACAAATCGAGCATAAAACAAATACAGTTATTACAGACTACAAATACAACAGGTACAGAATAACACCAGAGCCAAAGAATCAATTACAGTGACTACAAATGCAACAACATTTACAATTCCAAGATGGCACCACCAAAAGGATAGCACAACTGAAGATAGATAATAAATCCTGCAGCAGTTAACCATAACCAGTGGGAAAATCAGAATCCAGGAACCCAATAAACAATATAAACGTTTTACGTTTATATAAAGGAAGAGAACAACAGAAATCAATATAGAACCTTTGTTAATAAAAGAAATTGAACCAGAACTCGAGAGTCAAGAAACCAGTCAACAAAATAATAACTTTTCTGTTATTTTGTAACAAGAAAGAGGAAACACAGCAAGAACTCAATAAGCTCGAGCACTAGCACCCATTTTCCCAAGACGAAGGAAACAGCAGTAAGCGATCCAGCCTAATCAGTTAGGCAGAGAAAAATAGTTAGGTGCATAGATAGCTTAGATCCAAGCATAAGAAAGGAAAACAGAAAGTATAAATAGAGATCCAAAGCCAAACAGAGGGATGATCAAGAATTTACAGAAAGAAACTTAGCTCTTCAGTCTTCCCCTTTTCTTCTCTTCTTCCTGCTCAGTTTCTTCTCGGTTTTCCTCACCACCACCACATTCCAGGAGAAACTTCTCCGATCCACCGCTCTCTGTTCTTCTCTGGAGCTCCTCGACGGCTCAAACTGTCGAAACAAAACAATTCAAAGCAAGATAAGGTTAGGTTATTCTCAAAGCTTCATCCAACGACCAAGAACAGCCGCGCCATTATCAATCCACGGCTCAGATCAAATCCAGAGATCAAGCTCGCCTCTATCCAACACCTGTAATCCACTCAATTCAACAGCGATCAGGAACCGCAAGATAAAATAACACATCCAAGGGTCTACGAGAAAGCAACTACATCCGACGGTTCAAGAAACAGCTCAAGAGAAATGCAATCCAAGTGATCCAATCCAACGGCTGAGCTAAAAGACGCTAAATCCAACGGATCAGAAAGCACCCTCAAAACCCTTTCTCCCCTCTCGACTCAGCCGGGTTCAGATTGTACTCAGTGGGTCAACTCAGTGAACAGACTCAAGCCAAGCCGGTGCAGTCCAATCCAGGGAAATCAAACCCAATCAGAACCTGAATTAGCACAGAACAGAACTATTCAAGCCAGCCCTCTCAATTTCAGAAATAGTACGTAACAGAAGCGTCCCGAATATAGATGAAATTTAACTTTTAAAGCTGATTAGATCAAGATAAAAAGTAAAGAAAACGGTCAAAAGTTAAAAAAAACAATTTTATGTTAAATTGCTTGCCCATTTTGGACCAAAAAATCAAGACAGTTTTTTTTTTTTAATAACTTTTAAGCTATATTTATAACAAATTCATATACTTATATATCCTCTAAAATTCAAACTCCAAATCTCCAAAAATAAAACAATACCTCAACAAACTAATCTTCTCTCACTTTTTTTTTCTACGTCTCATCTTAGCTAATTAATCCGTTTGCCTCAATTGTAACAGACGTTAGTGCTAAAAATAAATGTTAAAAGATGTAATTAGTTAAAAAAGTAAAAAAAGTATCATGATTTTTCATAAATTATGATTATTCAAAATCAACTCATTAATCTAAAAGTTAAACATAAATATAAATAAAATAAAATTTTACTTAACATAATTTTGATCATTTAAAAAAAATTAAAAAGTTAATAATTATAATAAAAGTAATAATAATGTGAACAATGCCATTCTATCATTTTTATATGATAATTAAACTTTTAAATTACAATCATATATTTCAAGCACTTTAAAATAAAAATAATAATAATATCAAATACAAAATTTGACAACAATTTTTTACAACAATATTTAAATATAGCAATTAAAAAATGAATATAATATTATTCTCTCCAGATTCTGATATTATTATCTTAAAATTTATATATAATAATATTAATTTAAAACGGTTGAACTACATCTTTATTATAAATGCCCATTTAAAGAAAAAGAAAAATTACAATAACAAATATTCTCTAAAATAAATAAAAAAATCATAATAATGAACATTGTATATTTTAAATAAAAGAGAGATTTACATACATACCACCAAATTCTTATATATTTACATATCTAACACCTAAATTTTAATTTTTACATATATATATATAACATCTAAATCTTCAATATTACATCAAAAATATCATCATCACTCACTTTTTAAAAGTGAAATACACATTTTTAAGCATAGAAAGATATTAAATAAATAAATATCTAACTTTAAATATTAGATATGTAAATACATAAGAATTGTGTGATATGTATATAAATTTTCCTAAATAAAATTATAATAATATTAATTTAAAGCATAATAATTTTAATAAACATCTCAAAATTTTGATCCATTCAATATGGCAAACCAAACATTGTGAGTCTGTGACCTAATTTTTCTTTCTGAATTAAATTGAGCGTCATTTTTTTTAATATAGACGTATTACATCCAAATCCGTACTTAGTTTGTAATTTTCACTATTATTATTATTATTACAATGCAACATTTTGCAACATTTATAAATTTGGAACTTCTCAACCATAAATGCTATAAATTTGCAGTAACATCAAACACTGAGCAATTTAATATGGTAGACTGTGGGCTCCGAAAATTTTCCATCGACCTTTTGATGAAAAGATGTTTTAAAGTGTTGGTATAATTTTCAGAAGGTATATGAGATAGTAGATAAGACACTACCCAGAGATTTCACCCTCGTTTGATGATGACTTTAGATCTGGTTCCATATTTCCTATAGGCACAAGCCCCTATAGTTAATTATCTCTCCAAATAAGTGAGAGAGAACTTTCGATTAAGGCTAGTCGTTATATCGCAAAATGCGTAGCATAGTAGCAGCATGTAGAGTTTCAGAATTTAGATTATGAAATTTATTATTTCAGCTTAAATCGGATGGTTGGGGGAATGATGACATGTTTGATCTAGATCCCATGGTTCCGTCATCCAGGCGATTCGCGGTCCTATTCTTAGTCGAGGAGGAGGTACGACGTAAGGATCATCATCGGCAACACATGGGTTACGTCAAGAAATGTAGACTGGGGTGGTGTTTGTCAGGACAGAAGTCTACCTTAGGTGAGGTTGTTTGCCCCATCAAATATACCCATGATTCACAACTCAAATGATAGAGCCATTAGGGAACATCTGCTACTTATTATATAATATAATGGAGTGGTCAAACCGTCGATGACTCTTCCCCTTCATCTATAGAGCTTATTGGCCAAAATGCGGTCGAGGACACTCACGCTACTAGCGTGAAATTGATTGAGTGACATGTGACACTTGATTTGACATTGGCTCCATGTGAGCTAGAGTTTTCTTAATTTATCACCCCAAAAGTAGTTCGGAAGGTGGATAGATTAAGTTTTGATTTAAATTTTTAATAATAGAGTTTCATTTAAGCTTTAGATTGCCACTTAATTTGATTTGAAAAACTAATTAATTTGATTATATTTAAGAGCTTTAGATCACAACTCTATTTAGGCTACGAGGATTAGATCTACGTCTCGGTAATCGAGTTTCTCAGATATTTGATTTGAGACTCTTATTATAGGTTTTAGGTTTTGTTGACTAAATCCTCCAAAATTAAGAAGCAACCCACTCCTCAGACACTTGAATTTAAGCATTCATCATAGTGTCGGGGCACATGCGGGTGTATTTAAGAATTTAAGTAGTTTTTATTTTTGAATTATGAAATTGATTTTGTATTTTCATTTAATTCCAATTTTTAGCGTGCGCAGCCTTTTCAGACAATAAAATTTGCACTTAAAATCTCTATGTCCGAGCACATGCATATGTTTATAGCTTAGATAATTTCACCTAATTAGTAATTTCGTTGATTTTGAAAATCATAATTAGAAAGAAATTCCTTAATTTTTTTATTGAAAGAAATCCTATAATTTTTGCAGATTTTGATTTAGTATCGCCTCTGTTTACTTGTAGAGTTGTAGATCCGGTGGCTAGAATACATTTTGATTTAGATTGTAATTTAAAACACTACTGACACTTAGTTTACTTGTTGAGTTTTTATAATTTTCCCAACTTGATTATGCTCAATTTACATCAATTTTAATAAATTATGCGATTTCAGTATTTATTGCTTTAGTCATACTCATGCTTATTAGCTAGCCTAGTAATCACCTCCACATTCGTATATGAGTTATTAAACCCAATTTGGATTCATATTTAGATTTTGAGTTTATTGCAAGTTTGTTATGAGTTTAGTATTAGTCCTCCCAAAATTTCAATTAAAGCTTGCTTAATTTTGAGGAATTTATAAGAAAAGAGAACTCACTCATTATTTCCATTTAAGCCATAGAGAATAGCTATTAGAGTTTGTGAGTTTAATATTAGCCTCCTCCAAATTTAACTTAGCTTTTAAATAAATATTCTATTCTTTCCAAGATTTGCTTTAAAGGCTCCCCATTTTTCTTGTTTAACGCTTTTAGTTTAAAATTAGTTACATGTTTCTTTACTTAACATTCTTAAGTCAGCTCATTTCACTCTCCCCTTTCTTCTAAGTCAAAAGATTTGACTCAATTTTGACAGCCTTCCGACATCATCCCCATGTAGGGGGTTGCATCGGGGGTATTTTGGCTTACTCGGTACGCCTTATTGAAGCGTAATGGTGTGTCTTCACAACGCATACCGATTTTATCTTGTGTGCCTTGTTGAAGACGACGTAAAACAGAAGAGGCAAATGCAACATATATTTATTCCCCTCCTTCCTCCTTTTTTTTAAGTCTAAAAATTAGATAAAATTTCGGCAGCATTTCATCTAGGGGAGCGACATCTAACAAGTGATAGCTTACTCGATAGACCTTGTTGAGCATAGCGAGCGGTGTCTTGCGACACCATAACCTGTTTTTTTATCTCGTCGCGCTTTGTTGAGCATAACAAGGTTTTCAAACCTGCAAAGAAACACAAGCATGCATATATATTCACATTCATAAATCTGTAAGTTACACGCGCCTTCTGATGCTGACAATGGGCGGATTAGGTATGAATTGGGAATGTAAAACAAGTCACGATGCCTCGAAAGAAGAATTCACATGGTGATGTTCTTCCCATGCGGCCAAAAGCAGCAGACAACTAAAGTGAGGATCACGATCTTTGAAATCAGCGAATTTGTCTATTGACAATGTTCTTCCCCCGATTGCGGTGAAGAAAAAATGGGATGGCTAATGTGAGGGGTGCGATGTCAGAAATCGGAAGAATAATTTGGTATTGATGATGCTTCTCTGATTGAAGTGAAAATTGAAAGGTTTGCGGGCTGGATTGCGCATAATGGATTGAGTTTACGGGTTTTTGCGGGCTGTAGGAAGGCAGCAGGTTGCGGGCCATGGGAATTGGCGAGCTAGTGGTTCATGGGAGGCGGGCTCGCGGGTCTTGGCCGGAAGCGGGAGAAGCTGACCACGGTTTGGTCGCGCGAGCAGCGACGGGGTCGGAGTGTTTTTTTTTTCTACGGAAGGCGCGGCGGATCTGTTTGCGTCGGCGGGAGTTTCCGGCAGGTCGGTGGAGCGACTGGAGATAGAACGACGGAGGGTCGATACGCGGGAGCGCGGAACACGCGGGTCATGTGGGCTGCGGGTCAGCAGGTCGGCGGAGCGGGCCGCAGGCGGGGTCGCGGCAGCGGGTCGAATCGCGGCTGCGGAGCGGGTGAAGGGATTTGGCAGGTCGCGCGGGATGGGTCCGGCAGTGCGGAGCGGGTCGCGGGTCGGAAGGCGGGCCTGGGAATTGAAATGGGATGGCCAGCGGCAGGCTTTGCGGGTACGGTTGCGCGGCGGAACAGTGGGCGTGGCGGGTTTCCGGCGGACGGATGGCGCGCGGGACGCGCGGATTGCACTAGCGACAGACGAAAATCGAGAGGGAGAGGAAATTCCGAAAAGGCAAAATTTTTAAACAAAGCACATTTTAAATCGTAATTAGCGAAATAGGCTTAAAAAATTTCAAAATAGAGACAGTCGCCCTTAACGGGACTATCGATGATATCTGCAGTCAGTAGGCTAAAAAATAATTTTTTTTTTAAAAAGTGGAAATTATATACATATCACACAATTCTTATGTATTTACATAAGTTCTTATGTATTTACATAAGTAACATCACAGCGTAAAATATATACATATTTTTAAAAAAAGTAATTTATCTTATATATTTACATATCTAACATCTAAAGTTAGATATTTACTCATGTAAAATATTTTCACTTAAACTTATCTAATTCTCCAAAATTTTAAAAGGATAGCTCAATATCAAAAAAATATATCGATACGTCGCAGAAAAATACAATTCTTAATGGAAATATGTAACATAGATAAATGGTGTCGATGCATGTACATAAAAATATAAAACAATGAGAGTATGTACATCAATTTATCGATGACCCACAAAACATGACAACTAAGGACAACTAAGAACATCTAACGGACGGTGCTTCCTGGTGGAAGTGCATCACTCCCAGTGTGTCGTGCGAGGAGATCATCGAGGGCGGTCTCGAGATGGTGCTACGATGCGTCATCTTCATCTAGTCGGTGGCCTCCTACGTATCATTGAGGGTGTAACATCTATCTCCGTGATGGTCGCACGAAAGGGGATGGGTACACTACGTGTATCTGCGACATGTAGACGGTGGGTGAGGATACGTAGGAGAGCTTCGCCGCCATGGAAATGGGTGAACATGGGTTCCCGATAAAGTACAGTAGGTGTGCCATATGGGTAAGCGTATGACATCTAGTATAGATAATGGACCTACGTCAAATCCTACGGTATGTGTGGCGGGAAGGCGAAGGTCGCAAAAGAAGCTGGCATCATCAATCTCTATATCTGTATCGATATGTGCATGTCCCTCTGTAATTTCCATATCTCCTCATAGGTATTGATTGAATGCGTCGGTATCCATATCTCTCCCAAAATAAGGCTGAAAAATATCTTGTGTGTCCAAGATATGCTCCCGCTATTGAAATAATTATATAATTTAGTTCGCATAACATATCAAAATTTGAATAGCTTACAATTTTTCAGTACTCACCATCAGTCTCTCTCCAGGAGCTCGAGGATAGTAGGCGGTAGGCGGAATGGTCGGAGCCCTAAGCATGTACAAGGAGGCCCAAGACCGATACCACCTCATGTACCGACTAATTTCCTGGGCAACTCTAGGTGGAACTACATCTACAAGCGGAATGTCAGCTTTCCAGGGTTATGTAACCCTGGTGATCGAACCGTCACGTCGGCCTTCCCCGACCATCGACTCGCTGAAATGCAGGATCTATAGGCTCGACGTCGACCCTCGGTGATAGACCAAACTGTCTAAGGACACGATCGAGGAGGTTCCATTCAATTCTCTTCCAGCAAATGAGTGACACACGAGCGAGCCAAATTTTGCTACCAACAGATATCACGCCACTCAGTGCGATTATCTCGCCCGTAAGGCTCCCATATCACCTGCAACATCATATTAAGGAATATATGCCATATGTAAGATTAGAGCAGTAAAAAAATAAATCAAAAGTGCATTTACTCATACCTGACTCTGTAGCAAACCATCAAGCTCATCTCTGTACACTCTAACATGAGCGGTGTCATCTCCCTTAGGTAACCCTCATTCCACCTGCATCCAATGCTCAGACCCTCTAACTCTGATGGAAATGGTACCTCTAATGTGGGTCGGCCAACATGTATATGCTCCCATGACCAGACCTGGAGTAGATGCAGACAACCTGCCATGTTCATCCACTTTGGATTAATAGCCTCATTCAACTGCAGATAGGTGTGTAACACAGTACTCCAACGAGTATCTCTGCATACTCAAATCATCTAGCGTGGTAAATCAGATGTATCTCCGACCCAGAAGTATCTGGCATGAGAAGTAGCCAATGGTGAATAATATGTACGCTCTAATGTGCATCTGAAAGTCGGCATCTGGTAGATCCAAATATGAATCCCTATAAAATGTCCATCGCCAAGGTAAAGGTAAAGGTCGGCATGTACGCTCCATGGAATGTTGATGTAACATGTGGTTGTCAGGATCATGACATATCACATCGGCTCGATGTCTCCGATGAGCTCATCACAATCAAGATAGCCATCATCTACCCTCCCCAACCATATGGTCCTATAATAGGTGTGTCGTAGGCGAGAATCATAGCAACATCCGTAATGTAAGCGTCATCTCACCAACCGCCAAATGAAATGTATTATGCAGTGACCAGCCAGCCAAGCGTGAGCAAGTGGTGATCAAGTCGAGATCTGCGTGAAAACCGTCGAACCCAACATCTCGTAGTCCATCCATAAACCGTGGGCAATGAACTAGCCATTCTCTGAACATAAGTAGATGCGATGCAGTCTCTAAAATGGTCGCTTGCATAAGACATTATTTATTTGATCAAAATGACGTCTGAGGTACTAATATTACAATAAATGAATTAAGACATAAATATTACAACAAATAAAGTAAAACATACTGTATCGGGATGTGCATCCACGTGTCCCGCGGTATCTTGGGTGAACCTCCGGGGTCTTAGGGCCATAATCGATGGGGGCTCATCTATGCATCTACGACGCCTAGTAGCTCCTCCTTCCTCCGTTGCCATGTCACCTGTATTGTAAACAACATTTGGGATTGGATGTCAATAAATGTGGCGTTAGAAATTCATAAGTGTAGCTAAATTTACAAAAAAAAAAAAAAAAAAAAAAAAACATGGTGCATAAAAATAGATAAAATTTATCTTGTTTGACAAATTCACATATATAGTCTCTGCACTTAATTATACATTACATATTGATTTTTTTCGATTTCTTTTAGTTAACACTAAGTCTAAGAAACATAGTACAATTAATTATACATTACATAAGTTTATCTACGATAACACTAACAATTAAGCACATCATTAATAATAGATGACATAGATAACTAATCTCACATGCGAAAAATAGGAAAACATTCCAGCATACATGATTATATCCATAAAGGCCATATATTGGTAAAGAAACACTAATACCCAGAGTACATTTCAAGTACATAAGTTTGAGAGAAAATAACAGCCATAATACACTTCATGTACATAAGTCTAAAAGAAACAAATAGCCTAATGAAACAACACTAGTGTCGCCTTTGTGGACAGGTAGTCCTGTTATGCCCAGAATTTTTGCATAGTCCACAGATTCTGTTGGACCACTGAACGTTCTCATCCATTGTATTTGCATATCGCCGTGTCGTATGCCTGACAGTGCACCTTCTATCATTTGGTGGTGCGAGTTCAATTATACGATGACCGGATAAATACACTGGCCAGTCAGTCCGATCGGGAATGACATGAAAATTAGCTTCATATGTCGTGGTACATTTATAGAGTATAGATGCGGAAACATATTCGAATGATTTACATGGCGTTGCCCCATTACAAGAATGACATGTGGACATGGAATGTGCGATCAGTGCACGCATGTACAAGTGCAACGAGCTTGGTCTTGCAATTCAACCTTGAATGACATGGAGGACATTGTGAAAACCTGGAATTCAGTTACGTTTATTCTTGTAGGATCTGAGCATCTTCGTGCTTCACGCTCATTTTGTTGCAGTTGAGCTTTCACACGTGGAGCGAAAATCGAATCATTCACCTGGATAAGGTGAGAAGCTGTCTCTAGTCGTTTGTTGAAGATGACAACAAGGTTGTAGAAAATTGATATTATTAAAGCCTGAATTGCTAAGCCACGTGCCCGCTTTAGCACACCGTTGAAACACTCTGATATATTAGTAGTCATTTTGCCGTAATGGTACCCTCCATCATGACACAATGCCCACTTCGCCATATCTCTTGCTAGCAGCCACTCAACAACCTCTCGTTTAATATTTTTATGTGCATGTAGCATGTGAATATGTGAATGTCGGTTGTATTGCCGACCACATACATTTTTGCACACAAACTCGATATCCGGAATTCTCATCGATCGCATGTCATCTTGAAGT
This sequence comes from Cymbidium sinense, assembly GCA_021442155.1. Lineage (NCBI taxonomy): Eukaryota > Viridiplantae > Streptophyta > Magnoliopsida > Asparagales > Orchidaceae > Cymbidium > Cymbidium sinense. The sequence goes on from CM038222.1 coordinate 61,736,351, forward strand.
TTTCGAGATGGCACAAATAGTGGCGGTGTTTGCCAGATAAAATTTCAGCATCCACACTAATCCGTAATAACGGTAAGATATAATGCATAAATCGGTCCGTGCATATATAAATGGTAGCTCCTGTCATGATAAACCAAATCAGGACTCATTGCATTACTTCAACAATTGCAAATGCGAAGGGAACAAACCATTATTAAGCATCAATACCAACAACGATAGTAGAGTATCTCTATACTTTCCGAGGAAGAAAGTACCATCAAGACTTAGGACCGGTCTACAGAATTGCCAACTTGATATAGATGGTCCAAATGCTGAAAATACATTGAAAATGACGAGAATAAACGGCGGATCGATACAGCAACATACAACATACAACAATCATGAAGTGATCCGATTGCGGTATGACTCCTCCGGCCAAATATAACTTGTATAGCCTTTCTACGGGCATCCCATGCTTTCATATAGGAAACTTTAATGTTAAAATTTGATTCTATGTAACCGATAATTTTCCTGGGTTTCAAATCCAACTGACATATAATGACTGGTTAGATGTAATAAATTGAGAGAGAGCTTTATGTCGCTTCAATATAGAATGAGAACATATGTGTGTGGCCACGACAAGCGAAAATCACCAGCACCACCGGCCTCTTGCTCGCACGAGCATGTAGTCGCCACAAACACAGCTTATTAGAATGATTGCTATGAATGCAAAGTATCGCGAACTTTATTTTATTAGAATCACTTGTCATATATTCCACATTATTTATTATTGACCAACCATGGATGGTAAATTTAAAGTGCCTCTTATCATGGAAACACATTCCATCATTTAGGTCTGTTGGTATGAAATTATCTTCTAGAAAAATAGAATTTGTTGGGAGGCCATCAAAGTTTAGTTCTTCATCCCATTCTTGGGTTGACTGACAAGCTCGAATGTAGTCATTATTACTAAACTTATTTTCTTCAACGGTCACTGTTTTGTTAGCATAATCTCTCAATATCTGATTGGTTCCAATGTTTGGATGGTGTTGTTCTCTCATATCACCTTCGTTGTTATCTGTGTCTGAACTAGTTGTACTAGGCATTATTTCGTTGCCCTCATCCCCGATTTCTGGAGGAGCAACAACCTGATCACAACGATTCTCACCCATAGTTGCAGAAGTTGAGGCCATATGAGGATCATGAATAGGAGATGCAGATACGTCTACATCATCAGTGCTGCGCATTTGAATGTAGTGTATAATGTTAAGATGAAAATATGTACTCAGATAAACAGTTCAAACAACTTACCAATGATATGGTTCCTGTGGCGGTATATATGTCGGAAAGTTTTGATAGGCTAAAATTCATCTTCAATATAATTATGGGCTTCGGTATCATCTACTAGTTTCAATACAATTTCAACGTACACAACAACAGGTTGTACACTTGTTGCATTGATGACCGACTCACAAACTTCGTCATCATTTAATGGTGTAGCAATGAAACTGGCACCAACAGGAAACCTACATATGAGATTAATCCTGAACCGTGTCGAATCAACTTTTAGTGACTGCATGATTCGATTTTATGCGCTAAAATCTTTGGCGAATTAATATGGGGCGATTTTTCCACCAGTATACGTAGGGAAGAAATCATCACTATGATAAGTTGGCCATAATATAGCACTAAACATACTCAACTCACTCATATTCAAATCAAATGTGTATCGGAGGTAGGAATGCTGAAGAGCGGACTTGTTTAAATTATCTAAATTAATCTTCATCTCACGAACAAAAAAAATCAAAGAAATCAAAGATCTGACTTATAAAATGATTGCAAAATTATACTTCTTAAAGATGACCCCAACAGTTAAGTTAAGTCTACTGATAGAAAAATTATGCTTCTCCCATACTTATCTCAAAAATAGGAACAAAAACAAAATCTCACATGTGTCGCATTCTATTTAAAAAGTGTCTTTTTTAGGTTCTACACAAGCTTCACATTGTTAATTCAGTTTCCAATTATATATTTTAAACATAAGAAATCACAACAAAAAATAAATATTTTAAACTTACAATATATTATTCAAATCCAAAATTTAGCACGCATAACTACTCATTTGGGAAAGAGAGAACATCTTTTATAAATAGAAGAATATTATCAAGACTACAAATCGGACTTTAGCACACATAGCTACTTCTTCTTCATATTTGAATCTCCTATTTGATACACTTTCTCCATTCTCCATGGTAAATAACATAAGAAAATTCACTATCCTATTTGATACACTTTCTCCATTCTCCTATTTGATACACTTTCTCCATTCTCCATGGTAAATAACATAACAAATTTACTACACACAAACACTATACAGAAAAGCATATCACATTCACAAAGAAAAGCATGTCACACTATACCTAATGAAAACACAAATTTGCTACACACTCCAAATACAACATATACATCTCACATTCACATATTACTCACTTATTTTCAAAAAAAAAAAAGGCCAAAATATACCTCCTTCCCCACAAATCCACATTAAGTTTGCCTACAAACATCATAAAATACAACATATACATCTCTCATTCACATATTAATCACTTATTTTCAAAAAAAGAAAAGAAAAGTCAAAATATACCTTCTTCCCCACAAATCCACATTAAGTTTGTCTACAAATATCATAAAATACAACATATATATCTCACATTCACATATTACTCACTTATTTTTTTAAAAAAAGGCCAAAATATGCCTTCTTCCCTAGCGGTGATCGGTGGTACGGTAGAGTGCAGGTGTGTCGCCCTGGAGAAAATGAGAGATCGGGATCGGGCTGTGTCCCGATCTCTCGGTTCGTCACTTTTTTTAAAAAAAATTTATTTTTTAGCTAGTGAGTTTAATGGCGTGACCATACATATGTCCATGCATTCCGTTAAATATCTATTTTAAATTTTTTTTTAAGTCTATTTCGCTAATTACGATTTAAAATGTGCTTAGTTTAAAAATTTTGCCTTCCGAAAATTACTTTTTCGCAGAGCGATTTCCAACGTGAGAGGGGAAAAAGTGAGAGAGAATGAGAAATGGGCAGTTGCTTTTCAGTTTTTTATTTTTTTTTTATTTTTTTGGTATTTTTTTTCAGAAAATTGAAAATAAGGAGGAATAATTGAACAAGATGCAATTTAGGAATTTTTTTAATTAATTTTAAATTTATAATTGATTTTAATGCAGATTTTAGAAATATATACATAGAATATATATATATATATATATATATATATATATATATATATATATATATATATATATATATATATATATATATATATATATATATATATATATATATATATTAATATATTCAATTTAATATAATTTCAATACGCTAGAAAACCACGGTAGAGTGAAAATTTAGCCAGCCTCATTAATCCAAAGACACACGTAATTAAAGAGCAACGAGACACTCCAGAATTTTAACGGAAAACCTCAAAAGAGGAAAATCACTCCTAGCCCAAGATTCCACTATGTATCCGTTTGAGTACAAAGTCTTCCGATAACCAGATTACTAATTGCATATGAGAGACAAGTAACAATGTTCAAATTGTAATTGATCGATGGTGGAGATCTGGGTAACTCAGTGGGAATACATGGTACAATTAATGACGCGGCCGGTGGTGGTGGTTGATGTCGGGAGTGCGATATTGTTTGGATCTTTGGAGGATCTTCAAGCTTGAGCTCTCTCTTCCTCCTCACTTGGCTTTTCCTCTTTTCCTCGCTTGACTCTTCCTTTTCTTCCTTGCTTAGACTCTTCCTTTTCTTCCTTGACTCTTCCTCTTCTTCCTGACTCTTCCTCTTCTTCCTTACTTGGACTCTTCCTTTTCTTCCTTGTTGACTTTCTCTTCTTTACTTGCTTCAGCCTCCTCTTCTTCTTCACTGCTTGCTCTTCTTCTTTACTTGGCCTCCTCTTCTTCTTCACTTGACCCTCCTCTGGTGTGAGGAATGAAGGCCTATTTATAGATGGGAGGAGGGGCATTCTTGTAAATTCATGTAAGGCCTGTACCACTCTCCTCGATCGGACGGCTCAGGATGATTCCTTCGATCATTTGATGTATTTTGAGAATTTGGATGCCCAAATGAAGTCAATTATGAGATCTTAGGCTAGATCCCGGCCGAGACGCCGATTTGACAATAAACACTCCATATTTGAGAGCTGTTTTGGGATTTAATTGATGTCCCAAAGATTCCAATGATATTTTAAGTGCTTGATCTCGACGGTTGACTCAAAATCATATCGACATCAAGATTTGTGCTTTGACTAGTGGTATTTTAAGAGTCATATCGTTGCTATTTTTGGATGACATTAGCTTAATCATCCAAAAATATATATGTCAAATGCTCGAAAATAATGAATTCTTCAACGAAACGTATCTAGAATCATACATTTTGGGAGAAGAAATCATCATAAAAATACAAAATGATTAGGAAGTAGATGTGTACCGCAGTAATGAGATTTTGAGGTTACGGATCTTGGCACAATCCGCCACCTATGATAGTGGTAATTTTGACCTATTCGAGGTTGTTTGTCGAGTGTGACTATGACGCAAATGTATGGAAGAGTTGAATTGAATCCGAGGATTTTGACTATCCAAGGTTGTTTGTGAGGGTGTTACATCATGACGCTAACTATGGAAGGGCCGAAGTCCACCAGGATCTTTTGACCTATCCGAGTTGTTTGTCGTGTTACGACGTTAACCCGCATGGAAGAGGTCATGGAAGTCCACCAACAATCGCCGCACAAACCGGCGATTATCGATGGCGATAGCGCTAGGCGGGGATGACCGGCAGAGATGGTGGTGACCGACGAAGGTTGCCGGCGATGGCGGCATGATAGACGGCCGGCCATGGTGATGCATAAGGCCGACGGGTTGGTCTACGCGAATCGGCAACGGTAGACGGTGGCAAGCATAGTGATGACCGACGATGGGTGACCGCGAGATTGCGCATGGTCGACGGCAAGGATACGACGAACGAGGTGACCACTACTTGGCGGCCGACGGGGTGGTGGTAATCGATACCGAAGATCTTGACCTATCCGGTTGTTTGTCAGGGTGTTACCCGATGACGTTAACCTGCATGGAAGAGGTCATGGAAGTCCACCGGACCTTTTGACCTATCCGGTTGTTTGTCGAAGTCTTTGCCGATGACGTTAACTCGTGGAAGAGGTTGAATTGAATCGTGAATTTTGACCTATCCGGTTATTTGTCGAGTCTTTGCTCGATGACGTTAACTGTGGAAGAGATCGAGAAGTCCACCAGGACCTTTTGACCCATCCTAGATTGTTTTGTCGAGTCTTTGCTCGATGACTAACTGTATGGAAGAGGTCGTAGAAGTCCACCAAGGACCTGACCCATCCTAGGTTGTTTGTCGAGTCTTTGCTAACCCGTATGAAAGAGGTAGGAAGTCCACCAAGGAGCTTTTGACCCATCCTAGGTTGTTTGTCGAGTCTCGATGACGCTAACTGTATGGAAGAGGTCGATTAAAACATCCATTTGTGATCAGTAAAGTTTCTTAACCTTGACTTTGTTTTTCTATGAGTATGATTGAAAAATCATAGTTTGCAAAGCTATATCTCTTCTCAATGTTGAAATATCCTCCAACTTTAACTTGTTTCTTGGGATGATAATCAATTGGATGCTTAACATGGGCGATCTTCTGAGATTAAGAGTTGCCCCCCAGTTTCCGACAAAATCTGAAGGAATAAAGTTTGATGAATCTTCATTCTTCGCTTGCGCTCCTTAAAAGCTTGAAATGCTCCACCTCGATGGTGATTTTGATCTTGTTGGAAAACTTGATTGCCATACAAGATGAAATAATGAGAATCAACATTCCCACAGACGGCGCCAAACGTTACGCTTAGAAAACCACTAGAGTGAAAATTTATTTAGCCTCATTAGTCCAAAGACACACACAAGTAATTAAAGAGCAAACAGAGACACTGCAATTTTAACGAGAAAACCGAAAAGAGGGAAAACCACGGCCGCCCAAGAAAAGCTTCCACTATGTATCCGTTTGAGTACAAAGTCTTCGATAACGGATTACAGAATTGCATATGAGAGAGGAATAACAACCGGTAACAATGTTCGTGTTGTAATTCATGGTGGAGATCTGGGTAACTTCCTGGGAATACATACAATTAGTGACGACGGTGGCCAGTGATGGTGGTTGATGGCCGCCGAGCGGGAGTGCGATATTGCTTGAGTGCGATCTTTGAGGATCTTCAAGCTTCGTGAGCTCTCTTCTCCTCACTTGCTTTTCCTCTTTTCCTCGCTGACTCTTCCTTTCTTCCTTGCTTGACTCTTCCTTTTCTTCCTTGCTTGACTTTTCCTCTTCTTCCTTGTTCTTTCCTCTTCTTCCTTGCTTGGACTCTTCCTTTTCTTCCTTGCTTGGACTCCTTCTCTTCTTTACTTGCTTCAGCCTCTCTTCTTCTTCACTGCTTTCAGCCTCTCTCTTCTTCTTCACTTGGCCTCCTCCTGAGGAATGAAGGCCTATTTATATGATGAGGAGGGCATTCTTGTAAATTCATGTAGCGTCTGCACCACTCTCCTCGATCGGACAGCTCAGGATGATTCCTTCGATCATTTGATGTATTTTGAGAATTTGGATGCCCAAATGAAGTCAGAATTATGAGATCTTAGGCTCGTTAGATCCGGATCGTCGAGACGCTCAATTTGACTATAAACACTCTATATTTGAGAGCTGTTTTAGGATTTAATTGATGTCCCAAAGATTCCAATGATATTTTAAGTGCTTGATCTCGATCGGTTTCGACTCAAAATCATATCGCTTTCGACTTCAAGATTTGTGCTTTGACTAGTGGTATTTTGAGAGTAATATCAATTTCATTGTTCTAAATGTAATGACGTAGTCCATTTCGCGATCCGAGGCCGTTTGGTTCGAGTCAGTGCTAAATTGAGTCCATTTCAGCTCAAAATGCGCGTCGCCGCTTTCGACCACTCGATTTTTGCACAGACTCATCCGAATTGAGTGCAAACAGTCTTACTTGATAGATTTCGATATTTCAAAGCCAATGACGCGATCATTTCACGAACAAAAGTCGTTTGATTATCGTCGCAACTTCTCGACTCTGATATGCGTGCAAACACGTTGACGACTCGAGCGCTTGATCGGTTGATCATCAAGTTGACAATATTTATATCCTAACCAATTTCGATGTTCTAAACATGATGACAAAGTCTGTTCGTCGATCAGAGATCATTTGAGTTGATTTTGACGACGTCCTGTGTATTTTAACATCAATTTATGCATTGTCACTTCAAATCACTCGACATTTGCATAGACTCTTTCAAATTGAGTGTGATAGTATCATTTTATAGGTTTCGATATTTCAAAGCTAACAACGTGATCAATTTCATGAACGGAAGTCGTTCGTACATCGTCGTAACTTCTCGATTCCGATATGCACGTCGACACTTTAATAGTACGAGCGCTTAATCAATTGCTCGTTAAATTTTTCAATATTTATATTTCGATCAATTCCGACGTTTTGAACGCGATGGTGAAGTTTGTTCATCGATCGGGTCGTTTTGACCATTTTTAGTGACATTCAGTGCATTTTGAACCTTAATTTGCACACTACCATTTCTAAAATTCACCGAAATCGATTTTTAAGCTTGACTTTGACTTATAACACACATATGAAGATCAACACAGACCCAATTAACTATGAATATTTTGTTTATATAAAATTTTCAATATTGTATTAATTTAATAAAAATTTTATAAATCAATTATCCAATTCATATATATATTAACTATATTTTACCATCAAATTCTTATATTTAAACATGCCACAAATAAATCATTAAAACATAGAAGAAATTTTTAAAAAAATATATATAAATTAAACTTTTATTATAAATTTTAATATTTGAATGTCAATTTGAGAAATTAAGATTGAAGATAAATTGATTTATAAATATGTAAAAATTAGGTGAGGTATATATATATATATATATATATATATATATATATATATATATATATATATATATATATGCAAAAGCTCTTAATTTAACTTAATAAGTAAATATAATTATGTTTTTTTTATGATGCAACAATAAAAATCATCAATTAAATAATTAAAATTAAAATTTATTTTCTGACATCAATTTACTAGAAAATTAACAAATGTCAACCAACTTAGCTGATGAAAATTTAAAAATTATTTAAATACTAATATAATGTTTCTCTTTACTTCAAACCCAAGTAAAAAAAAAGAATGATTTACATACAAATCACACAATTCTTATGCAATTACATATCTAACATATATAACACTTTTTTTATGTATAAAAAATTATATTTCACTTCAAAATAGTAAATGACAATGATATTTTTAAAGGGAAATTAAAATTTTAAATATTAGATATATAAATATATAAAAATTGTGATAGGCATGTAAATGCCCCCAAAAACTTAAAAAAACCACTTCACACCCCGCAATTCAGAAATCAAAGCATCAACAAAACCACAAAATCCCTCATAAAATCCCCAATTACCAAAGCAACTGCAAGCATCGATCGTCTAAAAATAAGATTTTTTTAACACAGAACGAACTTCCTCAGCTCTGACGATGCGCATTACCATCACCACTCTCCTGCCATCTTCCTCCAGCTCAAAGACGCAAGCGTCGCCCTTCTGAAGTTTGTTTTCTCGGACTAATCTGAACAGCGACTTCCCACAAAATCCCCATGAGGAGCTCCTCCAGCTGCAGTTCACATACCACTTCTTGCTGCTTTCGTTGCAGACTGTGATCACATATGGCTTCTGAGGAATGTGTTTGTTTGCAAATTTAGTTGGTATAGCCTGCAAGTAAATAGAAAATATACATTAATTAGGAAATGCAAGTTTAGAGAGAGAGAGAGAGAGAGAGAAGGGGGGTTTAGTCCATCTTACCATAAAGGGAAATGTACTGATGTTGGTTTGAGTAATAAATTTGACAAAAGAACAATTGCCTTCTTTGCTTGCAAATTTAAGCTCTAATAACTTCATTGTGTCTTGAGAATTTGTCACATTTATCTTTGTTTCTAACTTTGAATACGACTGCAACTCAGAAAATTCTTTCTTGCAAATCCTGGAAGATCCAATCCTTCCATCTGAATATTTCATTCATTTACCAGAATTTTCAATAACTTAAATTGTTTTAAAAAAAAACATGAGAAATATTTTTTTTTGTTTCAAAGCTCACCTTCTTTCACTTTACAGATTCCATGTTTCTCATCTTCAACACATCTTGCAGTAGAAGCAGGTCTGCAATCAGCTGCTTGTTCATGCGACGTTGGATGATCCTTACAAGCGCTTCTTGAGGGATGACAGTTCTGAAAATTTTGCTGAGTTTGATCCACAGCTTTCTTCTGTTTCGCTCCGGCGTCGTCGTCGGTGAGGTTAGAAGCAGCTCTTCCGCAACCAGTTGTATCGAAAATTCGAACCAGAAATCTGGAATCACCGGCGTACTCGAAGACCAGGATGTAGTCATCCTCTATCTCATTCGCTTCGATGAAGTTCTTCCAACCGCCATTAAAGTAGAAGCGATCTTCTTCCTTGCACAAGCCAATCTCCCATAACTTGCCACCAGGTGCTTCCAGTGCAACCACATCAATCAGTTCTATTCTGAAGCTCCTCGAAAATTTTTGCGGAAATTCCTTTGATCATATTTGAAGATAGCATAACATGTCAAATCTTATAAATCATTATATATAAAATGCAAACAATTATAAAAAAAAAATACCTGCAATTGTTAATTGTTATGTGAGAGAAACAGAGAGAGAAGAAGAAAGGAGAAATCAAATATACACCAAGGAACTGCTTGCATGCAAAACTATACAGGCCTCAGCATTTTGCTCATAAGATACAGAGAATCATGCAAAAACATCTGTAAAGATTTATAACTTATAAATACTGAAATTTTTTTTTCATAAAATACCATTTTCTGAGTGAAATCACCCTCCATGACCTTCACGAAGCGAAAGCTTGATTCTTCAAAATGATCCCAGTAAAAATGCTCTTCCCATTTCCTGCAGATCCAGCACCCATCCCTCATTTCTGGAAACCAAGGAACAGTTCATTAATGCAAGAAAATGCAGAGAGAAACAAAATTTCAAGAACTGCTATTTTCTCATTTCTAATTCAGAAAAATGAAAATAAAAATTTATTCTTGCTTCACCTCTAAAAAAGAAAAAAACTTATAAATATTAGATAAAAGAAAAAAAAAGATCTGATAAAGACCTACTGTTTCCCTCTCAGGTTTTGTCTGCGTGAAGAACGATCTGAAAGAAGAGAACAAAGAGATGAGAAGACTGGCATTATTAATCACTACTATCTTCATTGATGAGGCCACCGGCATCATTTACCCTCACTAGTCACTACTAGCCAGTCTATTCATTTGAAATTGAAAATCTTTAAATTAATGATCAATATAAATATAATTTTAAAAATTATAATTTGACTGACACATTAGAATTTAAAGATTAATCTTAACTTTACGAATAATATTATATTATGCTTGCAGTAACATCTCCATGATAAAAAATACTGTTATTTATTTCAAAATTTTGAAATTATAAATCACTGACATGAAAATATTTAAATGCAGGAAAAAATTATTTTAGAGTTATTATCATGTAATATAAAAAATAAGCATAAAAGAAAAAAAGAATAAGTGGTAATTTATAAAAAAAAAATGATTTTATGAATGCATTTATAATTTAGATGGAAAGAAAAAAGATTTTCATCTATATCATATATTTTTTATATATTTAAGTATTAAATATTTAATTTTTGATATTTATTTATATAATTTTTAATATCATAATTACATCAATATATATAATACTTTAATTTTAAAAATTAAAATTAATTATATTATTAATATAATATGCAAAAACTTTAGTATTATACAAACTGTTGTTAAATTCTGAGATCTAATATGTAAATATTAACTCTATGCTTCAAAACTCAAATTCCTTGAATATTAGTTAATATAAATGCCTGATCATATAGAAGCATTTCCCAAAATAAACTAAAAGCAGAATTATTAAAACATTAATTGGAAATGCAAGCAACAAAAACTTGAATAAACTAAAAATAAAAACATCATATTATCACATGCCATAATTAAGAGATGAAAATGTCAACGAAGCACCTCCTAAAATTTCTAATTACAAGAACAACCCTAAACTTCATCTAAAGAAAGAATTTTATTTATTTTTTAAATATAGAGCAAACTTCATTAGGTCTCACAATATGCATTTCAATTACCACATTTTGCATCGCCCTTACGAATTTTATTTTCTTGAACTAAATTACGCAATCCTTTTCCATAAAATCCTAAAGAGGATTTCCATATGCAACCCACAAACCACTTCTTGCCGCTAAAATTATATAAAAATCAAGATTAATTTTTTATCATTTAATAATATATTAATCTATACAAATTATATTTTTTTAAAAATATATTATTAATTTTAGTTTTGTCATATTTAGATTATCATATATTTTAATATGTGTGCTACACACATAAAGAAAAAAATGTGATATATTTATTATTATTATTACTATTATTATATTTTTAAATAAATGATGCAAATAATTTTAACAATCATCATTATTTTTATTTTTATTTTTATTTTTAAATTGAATTTATAAAAAAAAGACGAAGAACTTTTTTTTTTATTAAATATATGAAAAAAATAAAAAGTCAAAACTCATGAAATGTTTCTTTTTCTATAAGAAATATTATGAGTTTTTTTAGATAAATTTTTTATTGTTGATTTTTTTAAAAAGATGAACTTTTTTTATTAAAAATATGAAAAAAATTTAGAAGATGAAGAATTTTCTTACTTTTTATAAGAAATGAAAAGTTTTTTTAGAAGATGAATTATTTTCTCTTATTTTTTCATGAAAAGTTTTTTGTAATTAATTTTTTTTAATTTAAAGAGGTATTAATCACCTATATCCCTCAATGGGATGAAAGAGATCACATCCCTATTAACCTGTATAATGGTGCATAATTCCGCCCTCATAAGCTCCAATTCTTATCGATGTCAAAGCTTAAACTAACTTGATTAGGTGATCTTTATCTCGCATTCAGGCTTCTATGTGATTTTGAGTTCATCTATTTCTCTCTAAGTTTTAGTTTCTTCAACTATCCTTTATAACAACGCGCAATTCCCCTCACAGGCTTTAGTTATTGTTAGTGTCAAAGTTTGAAACTAACTTGGTTAGGCGTGTGTATTCCGTATTCAGGTTCTAATGCGATTCCAAGCTCCTCTTTTCTTTATCTCTATAAATTCTGATTTATTCTACCATCTTTTAAAAATAGTGTGTGATTCACTCCTTATAGGCTTCAATTCTCCTCTGCGATGAGGTTTGAAACTAATATGATTAGACAGTTATATCCCGCATTCAAGCTCCGATGTAACACTAAGTTACTTTGTATAGAGGTTTGAAACTATCCTGAATATGTGATGCATAAACCTTACAAGACTTTTTGCATTCTAAGATTTTTGATGTATCTATATCTTTTAAAGTTTTTACCTGCTAAAATTTTTAAACTACTTGTATCTTTTGAGGCTTTTAGTCTTCTAAGATTTTTGAAATATATGTATATTTTGAGGCTTTTAACATTCGAAATTTTTTGTGTACTTAATACTTTTTGAAGTTTTTGATGTGTATGTACTTTTTGAATCTTTTGCTTTCTGAGAATTTTGAAATACCAATACCTTTTAAAGTTTGAGCCTTCTTAGGTTTTTGAGGTATATATATCTTCTTAAGTACTCGCCTATTAAGGTTTTAGTTAGCAAATACTATGTCAATCAATTGCTCTCTTGGAGACTTTCTAATGTTCACTATTAGTTTCTCATCGATGCTTCCTCAAGGATGGCCTTCTACAGGAGAAATCGACTAAGAATTTTTTAGCTATCCGAGATTGTTTATCAAGCTATTACTCAGTGATGTCAACCAATGTGGATGAGGGCAAAAATTTTGACTTCCATCGAATGTTGTTTGTTAGAAAATTATTTGATGACGCTAACCTGAATGAAAGAGATTGAATCAAATTCTCTTTTATTGAGACAACTATTTGAGGTTGCAACCAAAATTATTTCTTAATCATTATATTCCTTTCTTTATGATAAAAGGGACAAACTTTATAATCACAATTATTTTAAGATTAAAATTGGCTCGTTAATTATGACTTGCTTCTAAGAATAGTAATCAAATAGATGATTAGTGTGATTCTTTACAATAATCATGTCTAAAGTTGTTGACCTCCACATATGTGCCATAAGTTGAGTCAAGCCCACAAGCCAAATTCGACGGACTTCGAAAGCGACAGCACGCAAATCAGGGTTCAAAATGCATTGGATGTCACGAAAAATGGTCGAAACGACCTCCGATCGATGAAGGGATTCGCCATCGTGTTCAGAACGTCAAAATTGATCAGAATATAAATATTGCAAGATCTAGTGAACAATCGATTAAGCGCTCGAGCTATCAATATGTTAACACGCATATCAGAGTCGGGAAGCTTCGACGATATCTGAATGACCTCCGTTCATAAAATTAATTATGCCGTTAGCTTTAAAATATCAAAATCTATCAAATGAGACTATCCACGCTCAATTCGGACGAGTCTGTCCAAATGTCGAGTGATTTGAAGTGACAACAAGCAAATCGAGGCTGAAACGCTCTGGACGTCATCGAAATCAACTCAAATGACCTCCAATCGACGAACGAACTTCTCCATCGCATTCAAAACATCAAAATTGTTCACGATATAAATATTGCTTGACTTGATGAAAACCGTCGAAATCTTCGAGTCGTCGATATGCCGCGCATATCTCGAGGTCGATCACACCATCGCGTCAAAATATATCACGCACACTCCGGAATATTCAATTTGGCCTTGAAATCGGGCTCGAACCTCCGATGTAACGAACCTTGCGTTAACAATGGAATTAAATCGATATATATATTGACTATTATGATCGATGTGAAATCCAAATTAAAACAATTTAAATTAATTTAAAATTAATTTAAAAATTCTCAAATTACCACCATGCTCAACCGTTTCCCTATTTTCAGTTTTCTGAAAAGGAAAATTTAAAAAAAAAAAAATTTAAAAGATAACCACTCCCTCCCATTTTGGGCAGAAAACGTCTCACTCCCCCTCATTCTCTCCCACTTCCCTCCTCATTTTCCAACCCCGTTTCTCTCTCCTGCAGCCCTCTCTCCCATCGAAAAGAAGAAAAAGGCACAGGTAATTCTTCCCCTCTCAATTTCTGCACGTCGTCCCACCGACGCACGCGTAATAGCGCAAACCCACCACTCTCGCGGCGCAATCCCGCCTCCGCGCATCCCACGGGCCCCATCTGCCGCTGGTCCCGTCTCCCGTAAAGCACGCTGCCGGCTCGCCTTCGTACCCACCGCACCGACCCAAGCCCAAGTTCGGCGTGCCATCTCCCGCAACCCGGCGAACCACGCGATCTCCCGCGACCCACCAGACCCGCTTCGCCGACCAAACTGCGCGACCCGCAGCAGCCCGAGCGGTTCTGTCTCCAACCCGCACAATCTCGCCTCCGACCCGCTCCTCTTACCGCACGGCTCGCCTCTTGCTCCCGCGCCGTCGGCGCACATCCGTCCTCCGCAAAACCGCTCTCCCATCGCCTGAAACCGCGGCCCATCCCGCTTCTGCAGTGCATCTCAACGCCCGCTGCGCCTCCGGCCCGTTCAGCCCATTCCGCTGTCCGCGTAACTCCGCCGCAGTCGCGCGCTCTGCCGCCCGCGCGAACCCGCTAGCCTGCGCATCCTTTGACTTGCTCCAGTGGCCGCTGCCTGAGACCCGCCTGCCGAACCGCGCAACCCGCTCCGGCCCATTTAGCCCATTCCGCTACCTAGCGACCCGCACCGTCCCGCCCTGCCAACCCGCTGTCCGACCAGTCTTGACCTGCATAAAGGCCCGCCAGCAGCCTTCCTACAGCCTTTCCTTGGCCCTCCGGACCACAAGCCCACCCAGCCTTCAAACTAACTCAAATCCAATCCATTCTGCGCAATCCAGCCGCTGTCCGCAGCCATAACCCTCGTCTTGTTTTGCTGTCGGGAAGAAAATCGTCACTAGGTGAATTCTTCCGTTCATTTCGGCATCACTTTGGTGGTCGTTTCATTGCGCGTAAATCGAGGAAGAACATTGTTAGTAGAATTCTCCTTCGATTCCGTCTTCCCTCACTTTAGCCGTCGCTTCAGGCCGAATCGGGGAAGAACATCGTCGGCCAGTTCTTTCTTCGATTTTTGGCGTCCTGCTTTAGCGACCTTTTTTTTGCGTAAATCGGGGAGGAACATCGTCATCGATGAGCAAATTTTTTTTTTGATTTTTTGTCGCTTATCTTATTCTAATCACATTCCCAACCCAGTTCCTTTGCAGAGCCTTGCAGTGCGTTGAAAAATGCGTCAGAACATGTGAGATTTGTGAATGTGAATATATTTGTATGCTTGTGTTTCTTTGTAGGTTTGAAGATCTCGTTATGCTCAGTAGGGCACGATGAGATGAAAAAATAGAGGCGTGGTGTCAGACACCCTTCTTCAGTTAGGCGTCTGAGTAAGCCACCACTTGTTAGATGTCACTCCCCCTAGACGAAATGCTATCAAAATTTTGTTTAATTTCCAGACTTAGAAAAAAAAGGGAGAATGAATATATATTGCATTGTATGTCTTCTTTAGGTATGAAGGCCTGTCGTGCTTTCGTGAGTAGCGATGAGATCAGCTGTGTGCAAGACACCACTCGCCTTCATGAGGCGTTAAGTAAGCAAACACCCTCGATGTACCGGAGATGACGTCGGAGGTCAAATTGTTAAACCTTTTAACTAAAAAAAAAGAGAGAGGGGGAAAGTAGAATGATATGCGGTAGGAATAAAAGCAAAATAAAATAAAAAGAAGAGTGAAAAGCACTTACAAAATTTATCGAAGTAGGATTGAAAGCTCACTAAAGTTCCTAACCGTTCACTTTCAAATACCCTAGCTCTAACCTTTCAAGTAAATGGAATGGAATAGACAACTCCCCTTAGCTTTATTTATAGAAATTGGAAGGAGTATAAAGAGGGGGAAAATCAAATTTAAACAAAAGAGGGGGAAAATCAAATTTAAATAAAAGATGGAGGAAATCAAATTTAAACAAAAGAGAAGGAAATCAAATTTAAACAAAAGAGGAGAAAAATCAAATTTAAGCAAAAGAGGGGGGAAATCAAATTTAAACAAAAGAGGGGGGAAATTAAATTTAAACAAAGGAGGAAAAAAAAATCAAATTTAAACAAAAAAAAGGGGGAAATCAAATTTGAATAAAAGAGAAGGAAATCAAATTTGAATAAAAGAGGAGTGAAAATGATAATTACTTTGAGGAGTAAATCTTATTCTTAAAATGACAAATTAAATCATCCTTTGAACCTATAGCTTCAAAACACCTTCTTCGCCACCGAATCTGCAACTCTTTGTACAAGCAGATAGAAGACAATACTAAATCCAATTCTATAAAAAATCATAAGGCTTCCTTTAATAAAAAATTAAAGAATTTTATTCTAATTATAATTTTTAAAGTAAATGATTTCATTAATTAGATAAAATTAGCTAAGCTAAAAATTCCTGCATGTGCTCGGACATAGAGATTTCAAGTGCGAATTTTAATGTCTAAAAAGGCTGCATAAGCTAAAGTTGAAATTAAATGAAAATATAAAATCAATCTCATAATTCAGAAATAAGAACTACCTAAATTCTTAAATACACCCGCATGTGCCTTGATACTACGCTGAATGTTTAGATTCAAGTGTCTGAGGATGCTGCGCAGGTTACTTCCCGGTTTAGTCTTAGGACTGGGTTCGGGTTAACAAAACCTAAAAACCTATAATAAGAGTTTCAAAAGTAGATCTAATCCTCTCTTAGCAGCTAAATAGAGTTGACATGATCTAAAGCATTTAAACATATTCAAATTATTCAAACATAAAATTATCTAAAATTACTATACACCTGCATGTGCCCCGATAATGTGCTGAATGCTTAAATTCAAATGTCTGAGAATGCTGCGCGGGTTGCTTCCCGGTTTAGTCTTATGACTGGTTCTGGATTAACAAAAATTAAAAACTTATAATAAGAGTTTCAAATCAAGAAAATATCGAAAGCGATTTCGGGTGATAGTAGATCTAATCCTACAGCACTAGCAGTTGACATGATCTAAACCTCTTAAACATATCCAAATTAATCAAAATTTTAAATCAAATAAAATCAAATCAATTTTCAAATATCAATCTAAAACTATCCAAATGAAACTCTATCATTAAAAACTTAAATCAAATTCAATCCATCCACCTTCTGCAATAATTTATCGGGGATGATAGATTAAGAAAACTCTAGCTCACAAAGGAGCCAATGTCAAATCAAGTATTCTGCTATGTTCACCCTCAATCAATCTCACACTAGTAAGGACGTGGCTTGTGTCCTCGACTCATTGGCTTGGCCGAGCTCCACAGATAGTAGTTATGTAGAGTCCTCGGAGGGTGGTTTGGCGGTCCTCCATTATATTATGATAACAATCGTAGCCTGTATGCTCCCTAATGGTTCTGCCCTTTGACCTGTGAGTCATAGGATATACTTGATAGGGCAAATAACCCTCTATCAACTAAGGTAGACTAAAGTCTGTCTCCTTAGACAAACATCACCCCAACTTTACAAGGATTTCTTGGATGACGTAGCCCATGTGTTGCTGATGAGGATCCTTTTATCAGGTTGGGTCGACTACCTCCTCTGACTAAGTAGACTAGGGGTCGTGACTACTCGGGATGACGGAACCATAGGATCTAGATCGGGCACGTCATCATTCCCCTAACCATCCGATTTAAGCTAAAATGAAGAATTTCGTATCTTAAATTCTAAAACTTTACATGATGCTACTATATGCTATGCATTAAATGATCTAATGACTAGCCTTAATTGAAAGTTCTCTCTCACTTATTGAGAGAGGTAATTAACTATAGGGGCTTGCGCCTATGCGAAACCTGGAACCAGATCTAAAATTCTCACCAAATGAGGATGAAATCTTTGGGTAGTGTCTTATCTACTATCTCATTTGCCTTCTAAAAATTACACCAACAATTTAAAACACTTTTTTCATCGAAGAGGTCAGTGGAAAATTTTCAGAGCCCATAAAAGTGTTGATGTGGATGGCCCTTTGAAATAATAATAAGAGTTGTTAGAACTTCCAACAAGAACTGAAAGCTCAAATTTGATGTTTTTTCCATCCTTTGCATTCATTCCTTCAAAGAAGGATCCCCTTCATCATGTGAATTATGTTGCTCTTGATTTGAAGTATGGTTGTCAATCATTATGAAGATGTAATGGGAATAATTACCACTCATGATGCTAAATTATGGTATGCCAAAAAATTTACGGTGATAGAGTAAAAATTTACTGGAATATTTATCACACATGATTGACTTGAAGTCTAATTGTCAATCATTGTGAAGATGTAATGTGCATGTTTACCATGCATGATGCTAAATTATTGTATGCTAAAAAATTTACGACGATAGAGTAAAAAAAGTTTAGCCTTAGTTTGTAGGCTCTGAAAATTTGCCACTGACCTCTCGACAAATAAAAATAGTATAATTTAAGTGTGTTGGTGTAATTTTTAGAAGGTAGATGGAATAGTAGATAAGACACTACCCAGAGATGTCATCTTCATTTGGTGTGGACTTTAGATCTGGTTCTAGGTTTCTTATAAGCGCAAGTACCAATAGTTAATTACCCCTCCCAATAAGTGAGAGAGAACTTTTAATTAAGGCTAGTCGTTAGATCTTTGAATGCGTAATGTATAGTAGCAGCATGTGGAGTTTTGATTTTTAGATTTATAAAATTCATTATATCAACTTAAAGCAGATGGCTGGGGGAATGATGATGTGCCCGATCTAGATCCCATGGTTCCGTCATCCTGGGCTGTTGTGGTCCCTAGTCTACTTAGTCAGAGGAGGTAGTCGACCCAACCTGTCTGAAGGATCCTTATCGGTAACACATAGGTTATGTCGTCCAAGAAATCCTTGTATACCTAGGGTGGTGTTTGTCTAAGGAGACAGGCTTAAGTCTACCTTAGCTGACAGAAGGCTTTTTTTCCTATCAAGTATACCCTATGATTCATAACTTAAAGGCAGAGCCATTGAGGAGCATACGAGATACGGTCGTGATTGTAATATAATGGTCCCATTTGGAGGTAACCACCCAATCAGAGGACTCTGATCGTACCTGCATCATATGTGGAGCCTACTGACCAAGCCACACATTCAGAGGACACGTGCCATATCCTTACTAGCATGAGATTGATTGAGAGTGAACATAGTAGAACACTTGATTTGACATTAGCTCCTTTGTGAGCTAGAGTTTTCTTAATTTGTCACCTTCAACAAACTGTTGCGGAAGGTGGATTGGATTTTAGCTTTAAGTTTTTAAAGATTAAATTTCATTTAAGCATTTTTAGATTGATGCTTAATTTAAGTTAATTTAATTTGAAATTAGAATCACATTTTTATGTGCGTATTCCCTCCGGTTGAAATTACCATTCAACACAGTCATCATCGGAGTAGTTAATTGATTGAATCAAATATATTTGAGAACTTTAGATCCTGCCAACTCTGTTTAGCTCTAATAGAATCGTCTACTATCACATGACAGAATTAGCTTCTAAGATATTTCAATAAGTTGAAATTCTTATAATAATTAAATTTTTAGATTTTGTTAACCCGGTCCTAAGACCAAACTGTGAAGCAACCTGCGCAACATCCTCAGACACTAAATTTAAGCATTCAACATAGTGTTGGGGTCCATGCGAGTATATTTAAGAATACTTGTATAGTTTTAAAGCATTGAATTTGAGTTTTAATCCTACTTCATAATATGTGCAAGAGTTTAGTTGAAGCCTTAATTAATGTCTTTTGTTCGCTTGTACGATGTGTTATGAATCTGGTGGCATTTTGGAGCAGAATTAGATTTATATTTGCACTCAAAATATTGTATCTTTGCTTGACTTATTAACAAACATTTAACTCTCCATTAGTAATCACATTCAATTTTTGTTCTCCCCAAGCAAGCTATTATATCTTTTTTTTAAGCAAGCTTATCCAAATTAAAGCCCTTTTCAAATATAAGTCAATTATTTTTTAAGAAGTCTTGACCATACTTGCTAATAAGTTATTTATTTTCTGTGAGAATCTCTTATGAAGCTCATCTGGATCCTATTAGTTTTGAAGATAAACACTTAGATATATCACAAATCTCATTGTGTTTCAAATTTAATTTTAGACGCAAGACCCAAATAGTTCTTTTAAAGCTTCCATTCATGAATGATCATGAGTTGCCTAACTGAATTTGTGCTTAGAAGAAAGCTACCAAATTATTTACACATTTTTATTTTCAATATGGAATTGAACGTTAGAATTTATCACCAATTATTTTTCCTTTGGTATTCAATTGAAATCATTATTTTCTTTTGACAACAAATGTGATTATTCAAGTGTATTATTCACATTGATTACTTGTTCATGAATTTAACACTTTGAATATCCAAAGAGAAGATTTGTTCATACAAAAAGACTTCGAATCCAATATGGATTTATCCTCGATTCCACATCAAGGTTCATATTTATTTAAAAGAAGCTAACTTCAGATTTATCATTAGTATCTCGTGATTTTTTTATTAACCTCCTCAAGCTTCACTTGCATTTAATTTGAATATCTTCATTTATTTCAACATATAAAGCAATAGGCTCAAGCATTCATTTGGTGGGAAACTGAATGAATGAATTCACTTGTAGCTGCTTCATGTTCTCTTTTGTTGAAGCTAGAGAATTAGATATTTAAGCTTCAGTATAGATTTTATCAATGTTTAGTTCATAGAGGAGAAAGCTTTATATGAGTTTTAATAGGCCTTCTAAAAAATGATACTTTGCAACTCTTAGAACTGAAAGCACGACTTAGAAAAATTAAGAGCTCACTTAAAATATTGTTCAAAAAATGATTAACAACCCTCAAGGAATTAATTTTCTTGCAAATAGAATAGCCAATGAAATCATTGAACTTTAAAATCACTATGGGTATCGGATGTGAACTTTATATTCCCTTTTCATTTCCACAAATTAGAGACTATAATGACTCTTATTGTCATTTGAATTCTTTCAAAAGCTTGAAAAACTCTAATTGTCCATAAAAGAAGTGAAGAAGATTAAGCCTCCAGATTGTTTCAAATGTTCATTCAGTTTCATTCTTATAAGTCTTCCTTTCAAATTTAACATGTGCACTTATATTTATTTTATGCATTTATAACTTCACATCTGTTATGATCAAAATTTTGATTTAAGTCTTTTATTTACTTCCATTTAAATTTTTTGATTATCTTTTTTTTTTTTTTTTTTCTAAGTCCAAAAATTTGATAAAATTTTGGCAGCATTTCGGCATAGGAGAGCGACATCTAACAATTTTTTTTGGCTTACTCGGTATGCTCTGATGAGTGTAGCGAGTGATGTTTTGCGACACCATATCTGAATTTTATCTTGTTACGCCCTGATGAGCATGACGAGGCCTTCAAACCAGCATAAAGACAAGTATATATACATACATATTCCACACATTCATTCCTACACATCCAAATCTATCTTTTTTTATAACGAATAGCACAACGATCAACAAGCACAGAAAAGTGGAAGGAATGATGGAAATGTTGGAAACCTAGAGAAGAACCCGATTGATGACGGTGTTCTTCTCCGGCTACGACAAATGGAATGGGAAGGGTAATTTGGTGACTATGCACATGATTAGAAGAGAAAGCGAGGAGGTATACCAAGAGAAACCCACTTTATGATGGAGTTGCCTCTTGGCTACCCTTGCTTGTAAAAAGAAAGGAGGTCAGCTATTGACCTCATTTTTAGAATGAGCTCTCAACCTCTCCATCTTAGACATAGGATTTCTCCTAGGCACTAAGAGTTTTCTTAGTCTTAAGACACTTCTAGTGAGTAGGTGAACACTCAACCTAACCTTAGAGACTTAGAAGAGTTAGTCATAGGAATAGGTCATGCCTAGGGGTGTTAGAAAAATTTGCCTACCCTATAGCTTGAACCAAATCCTCACTTCCTTCCTTCAAGTCAAATTTCAAAATTCCAAATTCAAACCAACTTCAAAATCAAATCAATTTCAAATTATTTGAACTCCAAATTCAAACCAATTTCAAACTCAAATCAATTCCAACTTATTTGATCAACTCCAAATTCAAACCAACTTTAAACTCAAATCAATTTCAAATCCAAATCGACTTCAAATCAATTCCAACTTAATTGATTTTCTCAAATCCAAATCAACTTCAAAATCAAACCAATTCCAAATAAAAACTCAAATCAATTCCAACTTAATTGATTTTCTCAAACCTTGAATCAATTCCAATGGATTTTCTAAAATCATGAATAAATTCCAAATGATTGAATTTCAAATCCTAAAAATCTTTCCTAAGCCCTTTGATTCCATCTTATGATCTTAGCTCAAATCAAATTCAAATCACCTCAAATTCAAAATATTTTTTCATAACCCATTTATATTCTCATTTATATTCACAAATATGAATGAAATATAAATTCAAATACCCAAAATAAATTCAAAACTCAAACCCAAATTCAACCAAAATTCAACCTTAGCCTTTCAAGTCAAATTCTTGAACTTAGTCAAATTAACCTCAAATCAATTCAAACCCTTGATTTTTCTTCATGATTCAATCAATCCTTCAATCATGAATCCAAATATAAACATAAACTTCAATCATCAAACCAAAATAAAATTCAAAAATCAAACCCAAATCAAACTCATGTTCACCCTTTGAACTTGAAATTGTCAAATGAATCAAAACCCATTTGACTCCAAATCACTTGCAAATGGATTTATATTTCAATCATAAGTCCATATGTGAGTTCAAGCAAACTTGATTCAAGCCTTGATCAAGTCAATTGACCTAGTTAAGCTCACTTGACCCAAAGTGACCTAAAGTACCTTTTTGAGCCTAATTCTAATCCTAACCAAATTGGATTGAACTAAGCCCATCTAAGCCTCATATTATAAGCAACAATCATCATAAGGTGATCAATCACTCAAATTGGGTCAAACCAAGTCAAGCCTAAGGGTTGACCAAGTCAACACTTAGCCAAAATGAAACCAAAACTAGCCAAAATCCAACATAGGCTAAATTGATTGAAACTATTGATCAAAACCAATTCATGATAAATGTTTGAACTTGACCAAGTCATCATTTGAGCCTAACCTAGCCCGATTGGCCACTTGACCCAAGTTGACCCAACTTGGCATAAAAATCAAAATATGTCAAATCTTGATTTAAGCCAAATTAATTGTACCAATGGGTCAAGTTCATTCTAAATCACTTATTGAACTTGACCAAAGCCTCAATTGGTCAACTAGAACCAATCTAGCCTAATTGACCATGAACCCAACTTGACCTAAAAGGTCAACTCAAGCCAAAATCAAACCAAACTAAAATTGAATAAAACCACAGCTTGCAAAACATTTCAAATGACCAATGAAATCTAAACCAACTCATGACCTAACCCAATTAGGTCAAATGGGTCAAATTGGTCAAATTAACCCATTTGACCTAAATGAATTCAAATGAACCAAAATTGAATCTAAACTAATTTGAACCAAACCAATGATACTAAAATATTTCAAATGGTCATATGAACTTGACCCAATCCTTGGTTTGACCAAATTTGACCAATTGATTAATTTGACCCAAGTTGACCTATTTTGACCTAAATGAGTCAACATGAGCCAAATGACATCAAACTAACTCCAATTTTCTTGAAATTTGGACTAACCTAATTTCAAAATATTCTAAATCTGCCCAAAGTTAGGGATGAATCATGGACCATCCATCTTGCATGTTTTAGATGGACGGTCCTGATTAAAACACTTGAGATCCCCTGATTTATACAATTAGAACCGCGAGTTTAATCCTGATCGTCCAATACTTGATCCGACGGTCCAAGGAGAAACCGCATAGTGCCACCGGATGACATGACAAAGGATGTGATAACTTAAATAACCAATCCCATCGCGTCACATGAAAGCGCGCGCCGCATTAGCGGTCCACATGGCGCTGACAAGATTAGTATATAATTAGAGATTTAATTATCTAATAATCATAGTATCTTTAAAAATATATAACTAAATATAGAAAAATTAAAAAAATACAAACTTAAATGCATTTTGAAGATATTTCAAAGGGGAATAATATAAAATTAAGTTGAATTGATTTTGAATAGTAAAGTTCATGCAATTAGGGTTTTATTGAGAATATAATTATATTAATTACTCCCTAATTATTCTATTGATTAATTCAAAACTTCTCAGGTATGTTCAGTGGGATGACTTCTACCTCTCCTAATTTTCTTAGAATTTATTAATGGTTTAATTAGGAGAATTGCTTGATTCATTCCCAATTACTCTTTTAGTTAATTAAATGATTAATTAACCTATTAAATAGAGATAAATTTATTAATTAAGTTTGCTAATTATCTTAGAACAGTAAATGGACTTATAGAATGAGATTATGAGTTATTTCCCAAATATTTTCCCCTAAGTTTATTTCATTTGGATAAAAAATATAATTAAGGTGCAAAATAATTAAATAGTTTAATCACTTTATTAAATGGCTTAATTAATCAAAATTTTAAAATCACATTAATTTGAATTTAATCAATTCCTTCTTGGGTAGAAACTTAGGTGTTCAATAACTTAAGTAGCTTAAGAAAATCATATCTAACCCATATGCATGGGAAGGGTTATGAAAGTACTTAAATTAAATCCTTTAGCTTAATTACTCATTAATTATGAGCCAAATGCATTAGGCCCCTTTCTTTCTTAGGTGCATTGCTGATTTAAATTTCTTGCAATTTTATGTCATACATTGGCTCATAATTATTTGGTTAAATATGTTAAAGTAGTGTAGGTAAGGGATAATTAATGGACTTAATGTTAACCTAAAAAATATAAAATCAATCTAATGGTTCTAAAAATTAAACTAAAATAACATACACATGTGGGAGATGGGTTAGGACCAAACAAACCAACATTTCTAAATTCAAATCAAACTCAAAACAAAATCAAAATCTCTTTAAAATAATTTTGATTCACTTCAAATAATCTTATTTCATAAGATTGCCTTTAGGAATTAATTAGGGTAAATGAATTTACATGCTTTCATCACTTTGTTTCTTTCCTAGCATGCTAAATGTGTATGTCATATGAAAATCATGCATTCATGTCTTTAAAATAAAATAAAATAAAATGAAATGTTTCTTTTATGTCAAATTGCATATTTTGGCTAAAGTAAGAATATGAATGGCTATTATTATTACTAAATCCAAAATTATTTTTAAAACTTATAAATCAAACATTATAAATGAAAGGTATGCTACTTATGATTACTTATGAGCTAGCATGTGAATATAATATTAAGATGTGCATGACGTGACTTTCCTTCTCTTCTCTTTTAGCATAATTTTGAATAGGATTTGCAAAGTGTATAATTTATTTGAAGAGAACACAACACTTGTTTAAATCCATTCCTATTCATTCCTATGTTATTATTTAAGAAGGGTCTTTACATTTGCACATGTAAATTAAACAATCAATAAATCAAACAAACATAAACTTTTTGCATGTCTCTTTTTCCATTCATTTTTTTGTACATGCTCATGTATTTAAGAAAAGTGGTATATTAGTCTAGACATCCAGTTCGAGGTTTTAAGTAGCCCCAAGTAGGTCTGTACCTTACACCCCGGTGTAGAAAATAATGGCGCCACTCACTTATGTCTTTCATACATGTAAATGTGCATATGAATAATGGATAAAAGAACCCCTCTACTTAACAAAATCATGCATACATGAAACATTCCAAAATTTTCTTAAGCAATTTCTTTTAGCATTCATCATTAAGGTGTGCTAACACTTCCATTTGTATGTATGCTTGATTCATCCATATATGTTACACATGTTGGAAAGAAATAAAGTGTTTGTGTATTTTGTGATAGTAATTCACTTTATTTAATCTTAAAATGCCTTTCTTTTGAATAGGTTTGTTTAGAAAATTTCTAGGATTACTTAAAGCACATAAAAAACATTCACTAAACAAAAATCAATAATGAATCTACCTTAGAAACAACTTAAGGTAGGGAGGAAAGAGAAGTCATCTTCTCTTTTCCTCTCTTTGCAACACTTAGTAATTAATTATAGGTTAATTCAGACCAAAATAAATTATCAAATAAAATCAACCAAATTAACTAAATCACTTAAATGAAATCACCCTAAAAGTTGAACCCTTTCATACTTAGAAAATTTAAACTTTAAAGCCTAACTAAGACACACCACAATTGCCATAAATGACACACACATTAGGCTAAGTCACCATTTCTAGTCCTATGTTAGGGCGATGCATGATTTGATGTTTGATTTTATTTTGAGATGATGTTTTAGTCTAATGTTAGGGTGCATATGGGTAGACTGAATGGTAGGATAATCTTAGTCTAATCAATGTCTTATGCTTAAGGCTTGTAATAAAATATAAATACTTTTTTGTGCAGTTGCTTATACCTAGCATAATCCAAAATAGGCAATTGGACTTGGTTACCCATGTGTGGGGTGCTAAGTCAATTTATTCATATACATGCTTGGGATTGTGTGTGGTTTACTTAGCTAATATCTATTTTTTGCGTTTTAGTTAGATTTACTTTTTTTCATTTTCATGTAATTTTGCAATTAAGATTTGGAATGATTGTTATGAGATTAGGATGAACATTGGTCATAAGACTATATCTTATGTACCATGTGAAGCCTTTGGAGCAACCACATTCCAACCAACCAAAAGAAGAAAGAAGAAAGAAGAAAGAAGAAAGAAGAAAGAAGAAAGAAGATGAAGAAATGAAGAATGAATACCCCCCATAACATGAATTTCTTCTTAATTATAATTAATTTATTTATAATACGGGTTGTATAAGGGTGGAGCTTGGCTACCCAATTTATTTATTTTGGATTTATGTGGTGGAGCTCAACCACAAATGGCCTCTTATTCTTTTGCGCTAGCTTTATAAATTATTTGATGTTTGTTTAGCTTGTGCATTAAGATGAAATATTTTCCTAGTTTCTTCCTTGCTTTGATGAATGGCTTGGATGATGATTGGGCTCTTAGGAAAATTAAATTTTCTATCCAACTAATCAATTGAAATTAAAAATAAATAACTCATAACCTCACATAAAGCCTAGGTTATAAAACAAGATAAAAGAATTAGCAACCCCTTAGTTGGATGTTGTATGTTTTCACATCATGCATAAAAAGCATCTTATTTCACTCTTGTTATGGAGGGATTCCACCTTTTCCAGAGAACTCGGCTTGACCTTTGAGAGCCATGGTGGAAATACACCTCTTGTTCTTGCTGATTTTGGCCCATAATCTAATTTCTCATGCATTAGGCATATGAATCTTAAAGCCTGTGTCAAATTTATTGTCCAAAATGAAAATAAAACATAACAAAATTTATATTAGATTTAAGTTGTTATGCATGCCCTACATGATCTAGTCTCTTAGGGAGTGTGTTTAAGGACTTAGTCTCTTTCTAAATAAATAACAACCTAGTTATCTTGCAAAAGCACATGACTTGCCTACATGTATTTAAAATCGTAGGGAGAGTTAGTTGGCGACCACCCCCTGGCGGTTGTAAGTCTAACAGTCGGGTGGTTTATTCTATCTTATGAAGGTAAACCAAACACCTATTTTCATCTTAAATTTACGTCGTGCTTTGGCCATCACTAAATCTTTTAAGTTAGGTTGCTTCCTTCCAAAGCATAAATCCAAACCTCTTAGACATTTTCGTGATATTTTATACGAATCCAAGACTATCTTTCTTTTCTATTGGCACTTAGTTTATTTCATCCTTAAGCTAAGCTGACTAACATCCTTTAAGTTTTAGGACTTCACCTGAGTCTTCCTTATTGTTCCCAATAGGTGAAAATAAAAAAAAAAATAAATAACTTCCTTCTTACCATTTTTATGGTAAGGAAAGGTTCATGTCGAAAATGATGAAAAATAAATCCTTTACAAAAATATCAATTTCCAAAAACACTTTTCCAAAATGAACATAATAAAATGTTTGCACAAAAATTTTTATAAATCACCCTTATCTAATAATTTTCATAATTATTATTTGTAGGATCATTTCAAAATAAAATCCAAAATCATATTTTCAAAAATCACAAATGAACATCTTCATCTAATTTATTGAATGAAGATTTCATTTTCAAAAATAAAATTCAACAATCATCTCTTTTTAAAAAATAAATTCCAGAATCATATTTTTCAAAAGCACAAATGAATATATTCATTCAATTTATTGAATGAAGATTTCATTTTTCCAAAACAAAATCAACAATCACATTTCCAAAAATAAAATCAACAATCATTTTTTCAAAAAAAATTAAAATCCAAAATCATCTTTTCAAAAAGCACAAATGAACATCTTCATTCAATTTATTGAATGAAGATTTCATTTTCAAAATAAAATGAATAATCATCTTTTCCAAAAAGAAAATCAACAAATCTCTTTCCAAAAACAAAAGAAACAATCATATTTTTAAAAAGCACAAATAAACATCTTCACTCAATTTATTGAATGAAGATTTCATTTTCAAAACAAAGTCAAAATCACATTTTCAAAAAATCAAATCCAACACATTTTCAAAATAAAATTAACAAACATCTTTTCAAAATCAAAATTAACAATCATCTTTTCAAAATTGAAATAACATTTGGATCTTTCATTTATCATACCCAAATTTGCAAAATGAAGATCCTCTCTTTCAAAAATCAAAATAAAAATCAAAAATAAAAAAAATCAAAAACATATTTGAATTTCTTTAGCATACCTAAATTTGCTAAGAATCCTATTTTTAAAAATCAACAAAGTCAACAACACATTTGGATTTCCTTAGCATACCTAAATTTACTAAGAATCCTCTTTTTCAAAAATCAAGAAAAACAAAACAACATTTGGATTTCCTTAACATACCTAAATTTGCTAAGAATCTTCTTTTCAAAATCATAAAAAAAACAAAACACATTTGGATTTCCTTAGCATACCTAAATTTGCTAAGAATCCTCTTTTCAAAATCAACAAAACACATAGATTTCGCATGCCTAAATTTGTTAAGAATCCTATTTTAAAAAATCTTTTAACAAAAACAAAAATACATTTGGATTCTTCGTTTAGCATACCCAAATTTGCTAAATGAGGATTCCTTTTTCAAATTCACACATGATTCACAAATAAGCAAACAAAACAAGAAAAATTATTTTCAAACACCTCACCTTGCATACCCAAATTTGCTAAGTGAGTAAATTCCAAAATCACAAATCAAAACAAAATCAATTGACCCTTTACTTTAGCATACTCAAATTTGTTAAATGAAGGGTCCTCAAACAATCAAAAAAAAAAAAAATCAAATTCAAATATGAACATATGGAAGCATCAATCTCTCTAAAAATATTTGAACCCATTCTCAACATACACAAATTTGTTGAAAATGGATTATACATTCAAAAATCCCCTTTTCAATCAATTCAAAAATCTCTCTTCTAAATTCATTTGAGCCCCACTTACACTTTCAAGTTGTTGAGTGTGGGTTCAAATTCTAAAATCAAAATTAAAAAAAAAATCAACAAAGCAAGAAATATGATTCGAATTTATTTTTCAACCTTGCAGACTTTTAGTAAATTTTTAATCAGTTTCAGTTCAGTTTCAAATGACAGTACAACAATATGTGTTCACATTTCCTTTTGGGATGGACTTGGCCTTGGATCAGGCCAACCTCCCATAGTCTGACTTCGTCCACCTCATCCACTTTGGTTGAGGCTTTGAGGGGGTTAGGATCATGTGAGGGACCACCCTCATGACGGCCGGAGCGTGGTAGGTGAGCGGTCATCGAGTTATCATCGATTGAGACTCCCTCAAGAGGAAGGCGTGGCGTTCTCACAGTGATGCATGCTGACAGTGCCCAATTGTTCCCCTTCGCCCTTATGCGGGCTAGCACCCACTCATTGGCCTTCAGGGAAGGCTCCCGATTCAGTTGTCTCCTCCCTTTGAGATTGGGTCTAGTTCCCATACTTTGACCTAAGACTCGGCCTGAACGCATGATCAAGCGGTATCATACCATAGCGAGTTGGAGGTAGTCGATTCTAGAGGAGTTGCTTAGGATGGTTTCCCAGTCATACAAGTTTCCACCCTCTCTGGATCGATAGAGAGGATATTAGGAGGATTTCACCTCCACCCAGCTGATTTAGGCTGCTCGGTTTCTTTGAGTGGAGCTTACGTACGATTAAAGTATGAGGCTTAGTTTGATTTGCATTCTATCATTCCCAGCAGTGTTGACAGATAGAGGGAGGCATGCACATCAATGCAAATTACTAGTGAGTGGTGGAGGACAAATAGTCGGTGACCTCACTTGTCAACTTTCAGTCGGGCTACCCACACCGACCATCAGATCATCTTGATTGTACCCACCATGGAGAGGCTCTTATTGAGAGAGTCGTGCCTCCACCACACCGCTCTACTCCGCGCCCACCATCTCCTGTACATGTTCCATCATCTACTATTCTAGCAAAGTCCATGAAGGTCATATCGGGGGAGAAGAGAACCCTATTGGTGATCCGGTAATGGCCAAGAGATCCCATTCCATCTATTCCATCGACTGTGATGAGGTTGAGCTCTCCTGCTCGACTTTCTGCCCCAGTTGTGGTAAAGAAGGAATGATGACCTTGAAGTATAGTAGTCATTCCATCACCACCACCACCACCACTACAACAGGCTATGGAGATTGTAGCAGTAGTAGAGAAAGGAGGAGATAGTTCAGTCACCCCTATGGCCATAGATCCTTCTAGGAGTACCACTCCATCCAGATCCATTGACATCTAGGAGCATCTTTCTTCTAATGAGCATAGCCCTCATAGGGTTAGCTCTCCAGCAATAGCAGAGGTTAGATGTTTATCTATTCATGATGGTGATCCTACTTGCAGTCACCAATCTTTTATACATTTCAATTGGAGATCCACTAGATGACATTGTAGCTCGGTATCTGTGGAGAAGTAGGAGATCTTAGGATATGCAGTTCAAATTAGAGATGAAAAGGTCAATTTTATCAATGAAGATGATGTTAGAGGATTGTGAGGGTACACATGGTAGACACCGGGGTTCCCTCCTATGATCAGAGTTTGGAAGGTCTTTGTGTCGAGCAAGAAGACAACCTACTCGACCTAACACCTCCTTCAGCAATTAAAGCAAAAGGATGAACAAATAGACAGGACGGGGAAGAAGCTTGAGATTTGCAAGCAACAGTCTTGGCACTTCAGAACCAAGCCCCGGCAGTGCATCCTACTATAACAAAGACTAGTTAGCCATAGTTGTTGCATGTCTTGGATCCAACCAAGACTTTTATAGTAAAGCGACGGCTGTATGGAAAGGTAGTGGATAGTACCTCAGAAAAAACATGAAAACCATGGTTGAGCGACAGTGAGAAGCATTGGCTCAAGCAGGAAGATCATCGGTTCCAAAGGGTAGACCCTACCGGAGGAATTTGATGCCATCCAATATCCTAAGGGTTTTGTGCCACTTCTTTCAAAAGCTTGATGGTAGCGGGAACCCAAATAGCGTGCATTTTGAGCCAACTATTGCAATCGATGGTAGTGATGCACTCTTTACTTTTGTCATAGCTTAGCATAGCCTTTGATTGGTATGCTAAACTCAATAGTTCGTGAAGACTTTCTTGAGTTAGAGCAACTCTTCATCAAGAGATTTGCTGGAGCTCAACAAAGGGTGACTGTAGGTGATCTCATTGTGGCTCAATAACACCCTGGTGAGTCCCTCATTGATTATATTCTCAAATGGTGTAATTTGAGTATGCAATGTGAACCACAGCTATCTGAACAACACACCATTGAAATTCTATTGAAGAATATTCATGGCCTGGTCACCTTCATGCTTAAAGATTTTACCATCAAAATATTTAAGAAGCTAACCAATAAGGAGGATAGCTCACAAGAAGAAGCCAAACAATTTCCTTTTTCAGACCAATCAACAAAGCCAAAGCCACAGAAAGCTTATGAGAAAAAGCTAGAGGCAGTGATAATAGTAGACAAGGGAAAGCAGCCGGCCAAAGAGTAGTATGAGAGATCTCATGCTCCATAGTCATCACTTTCGCCTCCTCTACCACCAGTATCATCAGCCATCATAGTAGCCTCCGACCTTCCCCTCCTCCTCAACCATATCCACGATGCGGTACACATACCCGGTAGCTACGATCGACCTACTCTTATGGATAAACAAAACAAACTATATTCATTTAAGAGGGAGGTAAGGAAAATCTTTAAGAATCTCTTAAAGAAACCTAATTTTGAGCTACCCGAACCTATAAGGCCAAAGGAAGTGGGCAAAAGCAATGATCTTAACTTTTTTCCCTACCACCGCATGCTAGGTCATATTTTGGAGGATTGCTTTACATTCAAGGACTGGCTTGAGCATAGCTTCAAGATAGGTGCCATAGTTATCCCAAAGGAATACCTTGTAAAATAACCATCTAGTTCCATTAGGGTAATCCTTGGGGATACTTGCAATCCTTCAAAACTAAAGAAGGTTGGGATATCTCCTTATCCCGAACCTCTAGAAGATTGTGCCCAAAATCAAGAAACTTTCCTTGTTAGGTAGCTTCAGAACCTCCAACATCAGAGAAGGTTTGCAAGTTGTTCAAGACAACTTGGGGAAAGGAGCTCAGCCGGCGGCGGCCACTATGTCGCCAGGATAGCAGCACAATCATCGATGAGCCCAACCTTATCCATAGTTGCACTTCATTGGTGACCTACTTTGCTAGCTCTTTCTAGTAGACATCTTGTATAAGTGGATGAGGGCATCAAATCCCTCACCTCTCTTACTTTACTAGATTTCTACTACGTACCTCCTTCAAAATCCAAAAAATCAAGGAATAAAGCTAGTTTGAATTACATCTTTATCACTTCTGATGGGTTGTCTAATTCTACTCTTACTGAAAACTCTTCAAGTCTAAACAATAATTATAACAACTCTGATTTTTCTTTTTTTTGATTCAAAGTTGGACCTTCCTTCTCTGAATACTACATGTTCACCTCTTGAGATAGACTTAAAATTATCTGATTCTGAGGGTCCTATAGGAGAAGGCAGGTGAGCGATGGCGGTAGAATCTTCCACTAACATGCCATAAAAGATCACCGAAGTCAACCTCCGTAGTGGCAAGGTTCTACCTCCTAGGGCAACACATCAAGATAAGGGGAAATAAGTCATTGGATCAGATGATCGAGAAGCCCCTCCACAGGATGCTCGACTATTGGATATGCTTGTGGAGGATCAAGCCAAGGTGGACTATAATGTCCTCTCTCACTTGAGAAAGTTGCCATCTAAGTTAAGCATATATGACACCCTTATCTTATCCAAGAAGATGAGGGAATACATTATTCCAGAGAAGCTCAAGGAGTCACTTTCATATATGAAGACCTCCTACTAGGGGACATGGAGCACAACCGTCCCCTCTACATTATAGTGGACATGGGCAGATTTAGACTTTCTAGGGTTCTTATTGATCCAAGTGCATCGATGAACATTATGAGTCTAAAGACCCCCTTTTAAGGATCGACATCTCCACACTTTGAGGAGATCGGATGATGTTGAGAGGATTCAATGAACAAGGAGAGGGCTTTAGGTTCCATAGTGTTACCTTTGGAGATAGGTGGAAGGCGAGATAAGTTCTATCATTGATTCAAATACTTCATTCTTGCTTTGCTCGATGGGCCTACATCAATAAGATGATTCCATCCTTCCTCCTTCAATGCATTAAGTTCAGGAAGAATGAAATTGAATATTGTGTCAAAGGAGATGAAAAGTCATTTTCAATCAGAGAGGTTGAGATATATGAAGATGCGACCTACTATCTTTCTCAAAACACCTTTTTCTCGTGAACTTGGTCAACATTCAAATTTAGTTGCAAAAAAAAGCAAAAGAAGAAAAATAAAAGAAAAATGAAAATTCAAGTGAACGAGAAAAGAACATTGAAGAAGAAGTAGAGCCTCATATCACATTGAACCCATAGTTCATTCCATCATATAGACATGTGGGTAGGATGACTCGACCTCCAGGGAGGCAGGAGAAATAGAGGGTCAGGGAGGGAAGACCCCCTGTTGGCCACACCAACAAGGGTTATGTTCCGTTCATAGGAGTACCCTACTATTCACATAGACTTGAATCCAACTGAGGATGAGTCTAATGTGATTAGCATACTCAACCCCTCGGTGGGTTTCATTTGAGGTGACACTCGAGCAATGAAGACCAAGCCTCAAATAAAGCATGAATGTATTTGAATCAAATGTATGAAAACTATCGGGCAGTTAGGAACCTTAGCTCTAATCACTTTCTCTCAAAAGTTGAAGGTTTAGTAGTTAAGAAAGCCCCTAAGTCTTCCATGTCAAAGCCAAAGAGATTCTATTGGGATCATCATCCTCAAGTCCAAAAAATTGATGTAGGACTTGAGGATATTTCAAAAGAATTAATGGAATTACCTTTTGATTGGTACTTCTCCTTGTGTTCTTAATCTTGCAAAAAGGGTTTGATTCCTTATACATGGTCTTCGGAGTACTTCAATGGAACAAGCGAGGATGCATAATCAAGATCGAATAGAATTAGAGTGTGGGTCGATGATGATTGCTAGTTGTTACCAATCATGGTGTTCGATAGGTTCTTTTCACTAACTCTTATGAGGAATGTGTGTTTAGAAACTTCAGATGATCAGATGATCTCCAAATCAAAGATGCACCACCATAATTTGAAGAGATCCATTCCAATTGACAAGCTTAAAGAAATCAACCTTAGGGATGGAAAATCATGCGACATACATTAGTTCGTTGCTGAATGAAGAAGAAACCAATGACTTAGTTAGGCTATTGATTGAGTTTAAGGACTGCTTTGCATGGAGCTATGAAGAAATGCTCGGATCCTGACATAGCAGTCCACAAACTAGCAATAGATCCTAGTGCTAACCATATCAAGCAAGCTCCTAGATGCATGCGATTAGAAATTGAACAATAGGTCATTTCTGAAGTCAAGAAATTGATCGATCTTTGGTTTCATCAAGAAAAATACCCTACCTGGTTAGCCAGTGTCATCCTAGTTAAGAAGAAGAATGGCCAAATTCATATGCATTGATTTCAGGGACTTAAACAAGGCATGTCCTAAGGATGAGTTTCCTCTTCCTATACCAGAATTAATGGTGGACATCACCTCATCTCATGTAGTATTCTCCTTCATGGATGGATTATATGGCTACAAGAAAATCAATATGGCCCCCCGAGGATGAAAGAAACATTACTTTTTGAACCCCGATCAAAATCTATTGTTATAAGGTCATGCCTTTCGACCTTAAAAATGCTAGTGCTACATACCATCATGCCATGACTCAGATCTTCAATGAACTCATCCATCATCAGGTTGAGTGCTATGTTGATGATCTAGTAGTCAAAAAGCAAAGAAAAGGAAGACCATCTCTTTGACTTGAGTAGTTTTGAATGGTTAAGATAATATAACCTCAAAATGAATCCCAGTGTGCATTGAGTAACTTAGAAAATTCCTTGGGTTTGTTGTCCAAACCAGGAATAGAAATAGATCCGAAAAGATCAAATCTATCTTAGAAATGCCACCTAAAGTTTAACTCAACTCATCTTTCCAAGGGGTTGGCATATCTAAGATGCTTTATCTCCAACCTATCGGGAGATGCAAGCCATTTTCAGCACTTGTCAAAAGGATGCCAAGTTCAAGTGGGATGACAAGTGCTAATGCCTTTGAAGATATCAAGTAGTATTTGGTGAAGCCGAGTTCTAGCCTATCGGGCATGCCACTCTCTACACTTCTACATTGGATGACTCTCTTGCTTTGTTGGCCCAAGCCAATGATGAAGGGAAGGAGAGTGCTCTCCACTACCTCATATCGTCGATCCCTGAAGTGAACTACCACCTATTGAAATATTGCCTAGCTTTGATCTTTGCATCCCAAAATCTATGACACTATATGCTTTCTCATAAGGTGAACTTGATCAGAACCAATCACTAATTATCTGACATGGCCAACATTATGGACATTTGGTCCATGATTCTCTCGATTTAATATCATATTATGCGGTAAAAGGACAAGCACTGGCAAATTTCTTAGCAGCATACCCACTTATTCTCTCTAGATGATCTCGATGAAATCATGTACTTAGGGGAGGTTGACAACCATAGTTAGGAGATGTATTTTGATGGTGTTGCTTTCTTTCATAAAGGAGAAGCACTATGATCTACTATTTTAGGAAAGGCTGGGGTAGGAATAATTCTCTTAACTCTAGACCACGATATGATGAGATTCTCATATTATCTCTCAATCCTACAACAATGAAGTGAGTATGAGGCTTTGATTTGGGTCTAGAGTTAGCCATTACGGTGTCAAGAGCATCAACATCTATGGGAATTCTCATTTGGTCATCAACCAAATTTTCTCTACAAGGTTCTCAAGCTAAACTTCATCATTACCACGAGTATACCATGAAGCTGTTGGCCCAAATTTTTGAAGTCACCATCTACAAGGTTCCCCGAGCAGAGAACATAGTAGATGCTTTGGCCAAACTTGCCAAGAATTGGCATGTCCGAGATGAGTCCATTCTAAGGTCCAAAATAGACAAGTCTATCCCTTATTGATGTTGAACTCATCAAGACTTTCTATTGAAGGAGAGGTTGCCATTGCCAATAAGGACAAGGAGCTGGATTGGAGGCAACCATTCATAGACTTGAACAAACAAACTACCTCAAGAGAAATCACAAGCCATCATGAAATGAGCTCTCTCTATGCTCTGGATGGCACCTATCGCAGTCTTTTGATCAAATATGGTTATGCTATTTGACAAACATATAAGATCATGACCGAGGTACATTCAAGTCTATGCGAGCTCATCAATCGTCCAAGATGAAAGCAAAGATCAAGAGACTAGGATACTACCTTCGATGATTAGATTGCATGGATGTACTAGAGATGCCATCGATTAATGATGTGGTCTACATCAACCAACATTCTACATCCTACATTGGCCTCATGGCCATTTGAGTGTTGGGGTACCGACATTGTGGGTCTTATCGATCCTCCTTCTTCCAAGGGTCATCGGTTCATTCTAGCTGCCATCGACTACTTTTCCAAGTGGGGAGGCAATCCCACTCAGAGAGGTCACTTCGACATGTGCTTTTAATTTTTAGAACCATATCGTATATATAGTTTGTGCCTTGATGAATTATATTGATAATGAATCGCATTCAAAAGCACCAAGATCAATAGCTTCACCGAAGACATGGTATAGATTGGAGATACTCCACCATCTACTAGAGCAAATGGCTTAGCGAAGCATTCAACAAAACTCTCATCCAAATACTAAAGAAGACACTCGATGACAACAAACGATAGTGGCATGATCAGTTAGTTGAAGCTTTGTGGGCTTACCACTCCACATACAGAACTCCAACTCAATTTACCTCATTCTCCTTAGTGTATGAGCCCTAAGCCGTTCTACCTTTAGAAGTTCAACTCCCATCACTAAGGATAGCATTGGGTAGCAAGATCACTACAGAGCAGAATGCAAAGTTGCGGTTAGAAGAGCTCGAAGGTTTGGAGGAGAGATGCCTACGGGCATGCCAGAACCTCGAGTTGTATAAGGCCAAAATGATTCAAGCTCACAACAAGCTGGTCTTCCCTAGGTCTTTTTAAGTAGGAGAACTTGTATTAGTCCTAAGGAGACCAATTGCTTGTCTAAAGATGGGAGGCAAGTTTGAACCCACTTGGGAAGGCCCTTTTGTCATAGAAGGCCTACCAAGGAGGATCTTATCACTATTGATTGTAAAGGGGAACACCCGATGCTTCCAATTAATGGGCTCTATTTGAAGAAATATTATCCATAAACCATGTTTGAAAATAATTATCAATAAAAGAACAAAAATTTTATTCCAATTCATCAAAATCTTCTCTTATTTTGAAGCATTGTTTGCTTGTCTTGCAAATCCACCATGACGTGTTTAAGGTAGGTGTAAGAGAACCCAAGAGGCATCCTATCCCTATTTCACAACATAAACACAAATCAAACACAATTTCCCAGTGCTACTAGAATAGGTGTGAGAGAACCTAAGAAGCATCTATTTTGATTAGCACAACTAAGTTAGGTGTAAGAGAACCCAGACATCCTTTCTTGGTGAATCCCATGCCATCTGGCACCATTTCATCAAATTTCCCAAGCGTGTTTTGGGTAGGTGTAGAGAGAACCCGGCGACATCCTATTCCCTTTAACATAAGCACAAAAATAAACAAATCTTTTATCTTGCTTTTGATGTGGGAGCAAGCCCTGTGACACTCACTCATTAGTTTCTCTAGGTGGGGTTTGCTACACCTAGTATAGTGGTCACTTGTTTGGAAGATGTGAGTCCCCACACTTTCTTCTTAACTTGACCATTATAAATCAATGAGCACCTCATGTTGATTTTGTAGACTTCACTGCCTAGCCAGTAAGCTACCTCATGTTGATTTTGTTTAAGAAGATGTGAGTCCCCGTACTTTCTTCTTGAACTAATCATCATGATCATTGAGTATATTTGAGGTTTAGGTAAGTCCCCGAGGCTCCTTTCCTCTTGACTACTCTTGAGTTGATATAAGTCCTCCATTGATTTTTCGGTAGTCCTAGGTCGATAACACCTGTCGGCGAAGATAGACTATCGTCGGTTCCACATGGGAGGATGTGAGTCCCAGCTTTCTTTTTAGATTGTTGCAAAATAATGAGCACTTAGGTTGGTTGATGTTCTCTATGCGATAGTGACTCACCATGGATACACCACTCTTGGCGATGTGAGTCCCGTGCTTTCTCCTTGAGTTGGCCCGAATACCTATTGATATTATCTTCAGGTGTTTTGGATCAAGCCCGCCCCCTTCTGCAGCACTCTAGGATCATGTCCTTTCATTTAGACACTACGGGTTACTTTTGGATTGAGTCCCCTTTCTAGTAGCCACCTGTGGTTGGAGAATTTATTCGGATGCCAGATTCTCCCTTAGTTGATGCGAGATAGGTTTAGGCTAATATAAGCTCCTTTCTTGGTCCATAAACAAACTATAAACAAATAAAATTCTGCTTGTGGATTAGAATTCAAGCCCCAAAGGGCCCCTTTTCCCAAGCGGCATCTATCTTTAGGCGGTCGAGAACTCCCTATAGGAATTTTTTTGACTACTTGAGTTGAGATAAGACCCGTTACTCTCTCCATAGTCACTCTTAGGTCTAGTTCAATCTATTTTGCCACGAGGTTACATTTCACTTTGGAAGATGTAAGTCTACATATTCTTTCTAGCATGATCATGGCAACGGGCAGCCTAGGTGGTTCAATTTGTTTTAAAGCAACCGATCACCCAGTGGTCTTTATAGTGGAAGATGTGAGTCCCCATGCTTTCTTCCTCAATTGATCATTGCAAAGCAGGCACTCCTTTGGTTGGATAGTTCTCCCCTAAGCTACTCCCTTTGGTTTAGTAAATCTGAGATAGGTCTAGGTTGATATAAGCTCCTTCTCAGTGTGATCCATCGCAAACCTACAGAATCCATAAAAATAATTAAAAAATGAAATTAATCTTGACTATCTTTGAGCTGATTTAAGTCCCCTGACATTCACTCAATAATTGCCCTAGGTCGGGTTAACATGCTACCTTATTAATATGTCACCCCAGTGGTTCCTTATTTTGGAAGATGTGAGTCCCCATGCTTTTTTCTTAACTTGACCATTACAAATCGAAAGGCAACCCCTTTGGTTGGATAGTCCTTCTATGTGGTTGGTAGACTACTCCCTTTGGATTGGTAAATGTGAGAATAAGGCTCATGGCCCCTACTGGTCGTCATCATAAATGATGGATCCATCAAAACAAATTAAAAAATGAAATTAATTTTGACTATCTTTGAGCGATTTAAGTCGGCATTCACTCAATAGTTAGCCCTAGGTTGGGTTTCTCTGTATGGATCACCCCTTGTCCCTACTTTGGAGGATGTAAGTTTATGCTTTCTTCTAGTACAATTTCATTGAAAGGAAATTCCTTTGGTTGGCTAGTCCTACTATATGTTTAGACTACCCTTTGGATTGGTAAATAAATCTGAGTTAGCCTAGCCAACACACTCGGTGTGATCCATGAAACCACAGTCCATCTCAAAATCTAAAATTTAAAAATCAAAACAAATTCAACTCTCCCCAGTCAAATCAAATCAAAGCAAACAAAACAAACAAATCAATCAAACTCCCTTGGTGGAGTCAAATCAAATCAATAATAAATCAATCAAACAAATCTCTTCTCCTTTGAGATGCAAGTCTTTCAGTTCCTCATCAAATTCTAATCTCTGGATTTCACAACCTTTCCTCCCAGTGGATGACTTGAACTTGCTCCCTTAATGGAAGTTCACTTTTCTATCCAATCAAAATAATCAATAAACAAATCAAATCAATTTCTCCCCAGTGAGACTCAAATCAAATCAAATATCTCATCATTAATCTCTCATGGATGACTTGAACATGTTTCCCCTGGAAGGTTGACATACTCATCCCTGGATTCCTCCACTCTCTTATGTCTTTGAAATGAGTAGAGTCACATTCTAAGCTCTGATTCTTTCTACACCTTGGGTTGGGGTATATCATTTTTTGTTAGTGCTTGTGATCGTTCGTTGTTGATCATTTGGTTAACCTATGCGGTGTACCTCACACCACACCTTTTGCATCCTTTGTTGACCTCATTTTTGATGAGCTCTCAACCTCTCCATCTTAGACTTCTCACACACTGAGTTTCCTTAGTCTTAAGACTAGTGATGTGAACTCTAAGAGACTTAGAAGGTTAGCCATGAATAGGTCATGCCTTGGGGTGTGTTCCTCTTTTTATGAGCTCTCAACCTCCATTTTAGGCATGATTCTCTTAGACTTTAATTCCTTAAGTTCACTTCAATTAGGTGGACACTCAACTAAACTAAATTAGCCAAATTCATGCTTGGGGTGTTAGGAAAGTTTGACCTATAAATGAAATTCCTCACTTCCTCTTTTTCAAGTGAAACTCCAAACTCATATCAACTTTAACTCTCAATCAAACCTTGAATCAATTCAATGGATTTTTTCAAATCAATTCCGCATAATTGAAACCCAAATCAAATTCCAAAATCTTTCCTAAGTCACTTTGATTTCCCACTTATGGACTTAGCTAAAATCAATTCAAACTCATGAAATTTTCTCACAACATATTTATATTCTCATTTATATTCACATATATAAATGAAATATAAATTCAAATCAATCAAACTAAACCCAAAATCAAATCCAAATTTCAAAAATCTTTCCTAAGTCCTTTGATTCCACCTTATGGATTTAATTCAAATCAAGTTCAAATCACTTCAAACCCATGAAATTTTCTTATAACCCATTTATATTCTCATTTATATTCACAAATAAATGGAATATAAATTCAAATCAATCAAACTAAACCCAAAATCAAACTCAAATTCAACCAAAATCCAACTAAGCTTTCAAGTCAAATCTTGAACTTAGCCAAGTCCAATTCAAATTAAGCCAAACTCTTGATTTTTCTTCATGATTCAATCAATCTTACAATCATGAATCCAAATATAAATAAAAACTTCAATCACCAAACCAAAATTAAATTCAAAAATCAAACCCAAGTCAAACTCATGTTCACCCTCTGAACTTGAAATTATCAAATGAATCAAAACCCATTTGACTTTAAATCTTTTGCAAATAGATTTATATTTCAATCATAAGTCCATATGCGAGTTCAATCAAACTCAAATCAAGCTTTGACCAAGCATTTGACCCAGGCTCACTTGACCCAAAGTGACCTAAAGTACCCTTATGAACAAATTCTAATCCTACCCAAAATTGGATTGAACTAAGCCCAACTAAGCCTCACATTGTGAGCAACAATCATCATGAGATGATCAATCTCAAATTGGGTCAAAATGAAGTCAAACCTAAGGGTTGACCAAGTCAACACTTAGCCAAAATGAAACCTAAACTAGCCAAAATCCACCATAGGAAATTGATTGAAACCATTGATCAAAATTCATTCATGATCAATGTTTGAACTTGACCAAGTCATCGAGCTAACC
This sequence comes from Cymbidium sinense, assembly GCA_021442155.1. Taxonomy (NCBI): domain Eukaryota; kingdom Viridiplantae; phylum Streptophyta; class Magnoliopsida; order Asparagales; family Orchidaceae; genus Cymbidium; species Cymbidium sinense. Next base: position 61,778,747 of record CM038222.1, read on the forward strand.
TAGCCTAATTGGCATTTAAGTTGACCCAACTTGACCTAAAAAATCAAAATATGTCAAAACTTGATCTAAGCCAAATTGATTAAAACCAATGGGTCAAGTTCTCCAAAATAATTGTTGAACTTGACCAAAGCCTCAATAGACCTACAATTGACCATGAACCCAACTTGACCTAAAGTCAAATTGAGCCAAAAATATAAACCAAATTGATTGAAAAAATACTGTCCATTTCAAATGACCAATTAACCAACCCATGACCTACAAATAGGTCAAATGGGTCAAATTGGTCAACTTGACCCATTTGACCTAAATGAAATCAAATGAGCCAAAACCAAATCTAAACCAAATTGAACCAAACCAAAGTTGGAAAAACATTTTGAATGGTCATATGAACTTGACCCAACCCTTGGTTTGACCCAATTTGGTCAACTTGACCCAAGTTGACCCATTTTGACCTAAATGGGTCAACATGAGCCAAATCACATCAAACAACTCCAAATTCAATGAAACTTGGCCAACCTATTTCAATCATACCAAACATATTCAAATTAAAACCAAGCAAAATGACCATTTTACCTCTAAGCCATAAGATAAATTTTGGCCAAATTCACTTGGAATTTGGTTAAATCCTCTTCATAACCACTTGGCACCCTCTTAGTGGACCAAGTGGATACTAGTGAGTGTGGTGCACCTAACCCATTATCTTTGGGTCAGCCCAACCTAGCTTAAGGCTAAAACTGACCACTTGCTTGATCATGGGCACATGGGATTGATTCCTCCACCCATTTCAAGCACATGACACTCTTCCACTACCTTCCTCTGGCCAAACCGAATGCAATGACACCTCAAACGGCCTAACAAACCCACTCAAGGAGCTCAATTGAATCAAAATGGCAAAGGGAGGCTCGACCATCCGATTCAGGGAGATATACTCCCCTAATTTCACTTGAATTCATTCTCATTGATTGAAGCATGGGAACTCAGAAAATTGATCTCTCAAGCTTCAGAGTGATTTTCCATTTCTCAATTTTTCTCTTAGAAAAATAGAGCTCAGTGAAATTCCAATAGCCAATACTCCATACCAAGCTAATTCCTCTTGCAAGCTTTTATGAGGGATCATCGAACTTGCCACACCTTCAAGCTCAAGAGAGGGAGTGCTCTTGACCAAGGCTCAATTAAAGGTGACTTGGCTAGGAGGATCACCCAATTTCAACATCAAACTTTAGCAAGCTTAGTCTCCACTAGGAGAAGCTTCTCAAGGAATCACTGATGATAGCCTCAGAGGTATCCATTAAAGAGCTTAGATTAGATGTGATGTTGTCCTTTGTGAAAGCAATTTATACTTCATGAAAATCTAACCGTTGGATGTGATCTCCCTTGTGTGGTGATGGTGTGGGTTGAATTTGATTTCAATCAAAGCTCAAACAAGCTCAGATCTTCCCTTGGAAGATGGACGGTGGCCATCTCCCATAGAGAAGATCAGAGGAGAATCATGGGCCGTCCATTTGCGCATTTTGGATGGACGACCATGATTAAAACACATAGATTTGACATTTTAATCCTTTAGAATTACATATTTAATCTCAACCGTCCCATCCTTGATTGGACAGATAAGGAGAAAACATAGCCACGTAATGCGGCTATGATGTGATAAGTTAAATAATCATATGCCACATGGAAAGCGCGTCTTTAGCCTCCCATGGCGGGATTATTATTTTAGTAATTAATTATCTAATTCAAAAACATATTTAAGTGTAGAAAAATCAAAAAATATGAAATAAATTGCATATGAAAGATAATTGAATGTAGAATATTATAAAATTTTGAGATTTTGAATAGTGTCATTTTCTAAATTTAGGTTTTATTGGGGTATAATTTTAATTACCTAATTATTCCATTAATTAATCTCAAACTCATGTGTATTTAGTGGGATGACTTCACCTCCCTAATTTTCTTGAGATTTATTAATTAGTGATAATTGCTGATTCATTCTAATTACTCTAATATAATTAAGCCTAATTAAGTGTGTGATAATTGGTTTAATCCATTGATTGAGTTAATTAAGGTTTGTTTAGTGAATAAAGGTTTGGGAAATAAATTTGGGATATTTTCTTAAGATATTCCTTAAACCCTCTTTCTTCCTTAATCCAAATTAATAAGGTTAATCCACTAATTTTACCTAATTAATTTGGTAAAATTCTAAAATCTTCTAGAACTTAATTAATCCATCTTGGGTAGATGCTTGGTGTTCAATAACCTAAGTGGAAATCAAAACCTAATCCACATGTGTGGGGTTATGAAAGTACTTAACTTAAATTTTAGCTTAATTAATCATTAATTGTGAGCCAAATGCATTTGGGCCCTTTTTCTTCTATTCATTGCTTTAAATTCTTTATGTGGTTTTATGTCTTATCATTGGCTCATAATTATTTGGTTAAATATGTAAAGATGGTATAGGTAAGGGGTAATTAAAACACTTATTGTACACATTAACCTAATCAAAATACAAAAATCACCTAATCACCTAAAAATTAAACAAAAATAATATATACATGTGGGAATGAGTTAGGACCAGCAAACATTCTTTCACATTTCCTAAATCAAACATAGAGCAAATTCAAAACAAAAATCACATTATACAAACTTTGATTCACTTTGAACTTTCTTATTTCATAGGATTGTCTTAAGGAATTAATTAGGGTGAATGAATTTACATTACTTTCATCACTTTATTTCTTTCCTAGCATGTTAAATGTGTATGTCATATGAAATTCATGGATTCATATCTTTTAAAAATCAAAATTAAAATACATTATTTCTTTATATCAAATTGCATGTTTTGCCTAAAGTAAAAAATATGAATGGCTATTATCACTATTAAATTCAAAATTATTTTCAAAACCTATAAATAAAATATCAAAACTGAAAGGTATGCTACTTATACTTTATTTATAAGCTTGCATGTGAACATAAAAATGTGTCTTATGTTTGCTTCCTTTCTTTCCTCTTAGCATGGATTTGAATAAGATTTGTAAAGTGTATAGTTCTTTTAAAAGAATATAACACTTGCTTAAAATTTATTCTTACCCTCTTCCATGTTATAATTTAAGAAGGATCTTTACATTCACATATATAAAGTAAACAATCAAACCAAAAATTAAGTGAATATAAACTTTTGCATCTTTCTTTTTCCATTTACTTTTTTTGTACATGCATATGTATTTAAGGAAAGTTGTATATTAGTCTGGACAACCCTGGGGTTGCGATGCTTTAAGTAGCCCTAAGTAGGTCTTGTACCTTACACCCACTAGTTTAATAATGATGTATTCACTGTCTTTCATACATACATGTGCATATGAATAAAGATAAAAGAATAACCCTTTTTCTACTTAATGAAAAATCATCATAAAAACATCTAAATTTTCTTAAGTAATATTACTTAGCATTCATAAGGTGTATAAACATTCTCATTTTCATGTATAGATATGCTTAGAATTCATCCATATGCATGTTATATATGTTGGGAAAGAAATGAAGTGATGTGTGTTTTGTGATATTACTTCACTTTACTTAATCTTAAAATGCCTTTCTTTTTGAATAAGTTTGTTTAAAAAAAAAAATCTAAACATAGGATTAATTAAAACACATAATAAGACATTCAATAAACTAAACTAAACATGAATCTACTTTAGAAATTACTTAAGGTAGGGAAGGAAAGAGAAGTTCTCTTCTCTTTTCCCTCTCTTTACAACTTAGTAATTAATTGTAGGATTCATTCAAACCTAAACAAAGCATAAAATAAAATTAACCCAAATCAACTAAACACTTAAATGAAACCACCCATCTAAGTTGAACATTTTCATACTTAGAAAATCCAAAACTTAATGCCATAACTAAGCATACCACACAAACCTTTTAAAGCACACACATTAGACTAAGTCACCACTTCTAACTTTAGGTTAGGGTGGTGCATGGTTTGATTTTTGCTTTTGGTTTATGATATTTTATTTTAGTTTGGATCTTAGGGTGAATGTGTATAGAATGAATGGTAAGACGATTTAGTCTAATCATTATAGATTTGTGCTTAAGACTAATAAAAATATAAAATTCTTTTTCTGTGTAGGTGCATACCCTAATCATAATCCAAAATAGTGGACTTGGTTACCCATGTGTGAGTGCTAAGTCCAATATACATAGATTTGCATGGTTTGTTTAGCTAATCTTTTTGCGTGTTAGTTAGATTTACTTTTCCTTTTCATGTAATTTTGAATTAGGATTTTGGAATGGGTGATTAGGATGAGCATTTGGTTATAAGACTATGTATTATACCATGTGAAACCTTTAAATTCCAACCATCAAAAGAAGGAACCAAGAAGAAAGAAAGAAGAAAGAAGAAAAGAAGACCCCCCTAACATGAATTTCTTACTTGATTGTAAATTAATTCATTTGTAATCCGGGTTGTATAAGGGTAGGTGCTACCAATTTATTTTGGGTTTGTGCGGTGTGCCCCACTTGGCCTTTTATTCTTTTGGGTTAGCTTTATAAATGTTTGATGTTTATTTAGCTTGCATTAAGATGCCATCCTTTTCTAGTTTCTTCCTTGCTTGATATATGTATGGATGACGATTAGGCTCTTAGGAAAATAAATCTTTTTACCAAATTAATCAAATTAAAATAAATAACTCATAACCTCACCTAAAGCTTAGTAAAATCAAGATAAAGAATTAGTAACCCTTTAGATGAGTACTTTTCTAACATCATGCATACAAGTATATTATTTCACTCTTGATTGGAGAGCTTCCACTTTTGCCAGAAAACTTGACTTGATCTGTGAGAGCCATGGTGGAAACACATCTCCTTATCTTGCTGATTTTGGCCCATAATCTATTTTCTCATGAATTAGGCATAAATAATTCTATAGGCTGAATCAAGTAATTGTCAAAAATGAAAAAAAATGTAATACAATTTGCATTAGATTTAGGACATTTGTCATACCCTTATATGATATAATTTCTTAGAGAGTGAGTTTAAGAACTTAGTCTCTTTCTAAATAACAATCTATCTTGCATAAACATAAGACTTGCCTACATGTATTTAAAATTATAGGAGGAGTTAGTTGGCAGCCACCTCAGGCGGTTGTAAGTCCAACAGGGTGGTTATCCTCTCTCTTGGAGGTAAACCAAATACCCATTTTGCCTTAGATTTAGGTCATGCTTTTGGCCTTCAAAGCTCTAGATTTAGGTTCATAGGTTGCTTCTCTTTGTCAAGCATAATTCTCACCTCTTAGGCATTTCCTTGTATTATGGGTAAGCCCTACATTTCTAATAAAATTCAACTCAAACAAATCAACAATTTCAAAATATAAAGCCCAACATAGGGTAGTTTGGGATGCTAGCTTCCCATAGCATCCCCACTTATTCATTTGGCTTTGATAAGAACTCCCTCCTCTTGATCGATCCACTTGACTTTTTAAAAACCAATCGATTGATAGTCCTACCTTTGAAATCTTTAGACAACAATCATTTACCTAATCGAGAATTCTATTCCTTAGGATGTAATTAACTATGAGCTTACCTGTAGGGAACTTAACCATTTAAAATAAACCCTGCTTTACTTTTCCATGTAAAGTAGGGGAATAATCTTTGGTATATTCCGAAGACTCATAGTCCTTAGAAGTCCTTATTGAGGTGATTAGGTCCATTATAGGGTGGTGATTTCTATCTTTCGAGATAGTACACCTTTCTTCAATGTCATACCGTCACAATAAGAACATGTGGATCTCATCCCAAAAAGATGATTTATTATATATATATATTCTTTTCTTTTCTTTATATATATAAATATATATATATATATATATTATATATATCTATATATATATATTTATATTTTCATTTATCCTCTCTTTTTTTCAAAGAGATAGATGACAGTCTCATAAAATTTTAAAGGTGTTAGGAAAATTTGCCTACCCTATAGCTTGAACCAAATCCTCACTTCTTTCCTTCAAGTCAAATTTCAAAACTTCAAATTGAAACTAACTTCAAACTCAAATCAATTCCAACTTATTTGATAAACTCCAAATTCAAACCAACTTCAAACTCAAATCAATTCCAAATTCAAACCAATTGACTCAAATCAATTTCAAATCCAAATTCAAAAATCAATTCCACAATTGATTTTCTCAAATCTAATCACTTCAAATCAAACCAATTCCAAATCAAAATTAAAATCAATTCCAACTTAATTGATTTTCTCATATGAATCAAAATGGTTTTCAAATCATTCAATTCCAAATGATTGAAACCATGATTGAATTCAAATCCAAAATCTTTCTAAGCCCTTTGATTCCATCTTTGGACTTAGCTCAAATCAAATTCAAATCTCAAATTCAAAGATTTTTCTCATAACCCATTTATATTCTCATTTATATTCACAAATATAAATGAAATATAAATTCAAATATAAAATCAATTCAAAACTCAAACCCAAATTCACCAAAATTCAACCTAAGCCTTTCAAGTCAAATTCTTGAACTTTAGCAAACTCAAATCAATTCAAACCCTTGATTTTTCTTCATGATTCAATCAATCCTTCAATCATGAATCCAAATATAAAATAAACTTCAATCATCAAAAAAATAAAATTCAAAAAATCAAACCCAAATCAAACTCATGTTCATTTGAACTTGAAATTGTCAAATGAATCAAAACTTATTTGACTCCAAATCACTTCAAATGAATTTATATTTCAATCATAAGTCCATATGTGAGTTCAACCAAACTTGATTCAATCAAGTCAATTGACCCAGCTCACTTGACCCAAAGTGACCTAAAAATTACCTTTTGAGCCAAATTCTAATCCTACCCAAATTGGATTGAACTAAGCCCATCTAAGCCTCACATTATGAGCAACAATCATCATAAGGTGATCAATCACTCAAATTGGGTCAAACCAAGTCAAGCTTAAGGGTTGACCAAGTCAACACTTAGCCAAAATGAAACCAAAACTAGCCAAAATCCACCATAAGCTGAATTGATTGAAACCATTGAGCAAAACTAATTCATGATCAATGTTTCAACTTGACCAAGTCGTCATTTGAGCCTAAACTAGCCCAATTGACCACTTGACCCAAGTTGACCCAACTTGACCTAAAAAGTCAAAATATGTCAAATTTTGATCTAAGCAATTGATTGTAACCAATGGGTCAAGTTCATTCTCACTTGTTGAACTTGACCAAAGCCTCAATTGGCCAACTAGACCCAATCTAGCCCAATTGACCATGAACCCAACTTGACCTAAAAGGTCAAATCAAGCCAAAATCAAATCAAACCAAAATTAATTAAAACCAAAGCTTGAAAAAATTTTTTAAATGATCAATGAAACCTAAACCAACTCACGACCTAACCCAATCAGGTCAAATGAGTCAAATTGCTCAACTTGACCCATTTGACCTAAATGAATTCAAATGAACCAAAACCAAATCTAAACTAAATTGAACCAAACCAATGATACCAAAACATTTCAAATGGTCATATGAACTTGTCCCAACCCTTGGTTTGGCCCAATTTAATCAATCGGTTAATTTGACCCAAGTTGACCCATTTTGACCTAAATGGGTGAACATGAGCCAAATGACATCAAATCAACTCCAAATTCCTTGAAATTTGGACCAACCTAATTTCAAACTATTCTAAATCTGCTCAAAGTGAAATCAAAGCAAATGACCATTTTACCCCTAAGGGTAACCTATGGTCCACTTGGAATTTGGTCATATCCTTTCATGGCCACTTGGCACCCTCTTAGTGGACCAAGTGGACATTAGTGGTGGTGCACATGACCCAATGGGTTTGGGTCATTGAACCCAAACCAAACCCATTGAATGAAAATTCTCCACATGGGATCACTCCTCCACTCAAATGAGCACATGGGAACTTCACCACTCCACTCCTTTGGCCAAATCGAATCACATGGCATCCAAAATGACCTAACAAACTCAATAAGTTTGATCGATTTGATCAAAATGGCAAGGAGAAGCTCGACCATCCGATCCTTATAGGGGAGATATACTCCCCTAATTTTCAATTTGATTGATTCACTCAATTGAGCTTAGGAACTCAGCAAGCTTCTTCCTCCAAGCTTCTTCTTCAATTCTTTATTTTTGATTTCCTCAAGCCAAAATAAAGCTCATTGAGAAATTCTACTCATCCATCACTCACCAAAAGCCAATTCTCTTGCAAGCACCCTCCCATTTGAGTTGATCCAAAGCTTCTTCTAAGCTTCCAAGGCATGGGAGGAGGGAGCTAGACCAAAGATGCAAGCCTAGGAGGAGGAGTTTGGCCAATTGGAGTATCTACCCAACCTCAAGCCCTCAAACCTTCAACAGGGCTTCATCTCCACTAGATTTAGCTACCTCGATGGTTGAGAGCACCGGTGATAACCTCCAGCGAGGTACTATTCAAAACCAAGCTTAGGCTAGATTTTCTTTGGTCCTTTGTGAAGAGAAGTGTGACCTAAACGTTGGATGTCTTGTTTATCCCTTCTTGATGGTGTGCGATCAATCCCTACTCAATCTGAGCTCAATCGAGCTTGGATCAAGCCATGGAGGATGGACGGTTGCCATTGCCCGCAGGAGAGGGCAGGGATGAATCATGGACAATCCATCTCGCATGTTTTGGATGGAAGGTCTTGATTAAAACACATGAGATCCCCTGATTTATACTATTGGAACTACGAGTTTAATCGGCTCGATCTTGATTGGACGGTCAAGAAAGCGCCATGACGATGCGATATAGGATGACAACTTAAATAACCAATCCTTCACGTGGAAAGCGCAGCGTCGTCCGTGATTATGGCGATATAGTTATATAAAGATTTAATTATCTAATAATCAAATCTTCAAAATATACATAAATAAATGTAAAAAAATCAAAATACAAATTCAAATGCATTTTTAAGATATTTCAAAGGGAATAATATAAAATTAAGTTTAATTAATTTTGAAAATAAATTTCATGCAATTTAGTTTTATTAGGAATATAATTATAATTACTCTCCTTTATTCTTGATTAATTCAAACTTCTATGTTTAATTGGGATGACTTACGCCTCCCTAATTTTCTTGGAATTTATTAATGGTTAATTAGGAGAATTGCTTGATTTGTTCCTAATTACTAATTAATTAAATGATTAATTAACCTATTAAATAGTGATAAATTCATTAATTAAGTTTGCTAATTACCTTAGAACAGTGAATGGACTTAGGGAATGAGATTAGGAGTTCTTTCCCAAATCTTTTCCCCTAAGTTTATTTCATTTGGATAAAAATCTAATTAAGGTGCAAATTAAATGGCTTAATTAATCAAAATTTTAAAATCAAATCAATTTGAATTTAATCAATTCCTTCTTGGGTAGATACTTAGGTGTTCAATAACCTAAGCTTAAGAAATCATATAACCCATATGTGTGGGAAGGGTTATGAAAGTACTTAAATTAAACCCTTTAGCTTAATTAATCATTAATTGTGAGCCAAATATTAGGCCCCTTTCTTTCTTAGGTGCATTCTTTGATTTAAATTCCCTTGTTTATGTCATACATTGGCTCATAATTATTTGGTTAAATATGTTAAAGCGGTATAGGTAAGGGGTAATTAATGGATTTAATGTACACCTTAATTTAAATAAAATATAAAATCAACCTAATGGTTCTAAAAATTAAACTAAAATAACATACACATGTGGGAGATAGGTTAGGACCAACAAACCTTTTTACATTTCCAAAATTCATATAAAACTCAAAACAAAATCAAATTCTCTTTAAAATAATTTTGATTCACTAAATAATCTTATTTCATAAGATTGTCTTTAGGAATTAATTAGGTGAATGAATTTACATGCTTTCATTACTTTGTTTCTTTCCTAGCATGCTAAATGTGTATGTCATATGAAAATCATGCATTAATGTCTTTTAAAAAATAAAATAAAATGAAATATTTTCTTTATGTTAAATTGCATGTTTTGGCTAAAGTAAGAATATGAATGGCTATTATCACTACTAAATCTAAAATTATTTTCAAAATTTATAAACTTAACATTACAAATGAAAGGTATGCTACTAATAATTCCTTATGAGTTTGCATGTGAATATAATATTAAGATGTGCATTATGTGACTTTCCTTCTCTTCTCTTTGAGCATAGTTTTGAATTGGATTTGCAAAGTGTATAGTTCATTTGAAGAGAACACAACACTTGCTAAAATCCATTCTTATTCATTCCTATGTTATTATTTAAAAAGGGTTTTCAAATTTGCACATGTAAATTAAACAATCAACAAATCAAACAAACATAAACTTTTTGCATGTCTCTTTTTCCATTCATTTATTTTTGTACATGCTCATGTATTTAAGAAAAGTGGTATATTAGTCTGGACATCCCAGGGTTGCTAGTCTTTAAGTAGCCCCAAGTAGATCTCATACCTTACACCCCTAGTGTAGAAAATAATGGCGTCATACTCACTTATGTCTTTCATACATGTAAATGTGCATATGAATAATGGATAAAAGAACCCCTCTTTTCTACTTAAAAAAATCATGCATACATGAAACATTCCAAATTTTTCTTAAGTAATATCTCTTAGCATTCATCATTAAGGTGTGCTAACACTTCCATTTGTATGTATAGCTATGCTTAGGATTCATCCATATGCATATTTCACATGTTGGAAAGAAATAAAGTGTTGTGTGTTTTGTGATAGTAATTCACTTTACTTAATCTTAAAATGCCTTTCTTTTTGAATAGGTTTGTTTAGGGAAAATTTGAACTTAGGATTAATTAAAGCACATAACAAAACATTCACCAAACAAAAATCAATAATGAATCAACCTTAGAAACTACTTAAGGTAGGGAGGAAAGAGAAGTCTTCTTTTCCTCTCTTTTACACTAGTAATTAATTGTAGGTTCATTCACCAAAATAAATCATTAAATAAAATCAACCAAATCAACTAAATCACTTAAATGAAACCACCCACTAAGTTGAACCCTTTCATTAGAAAATTTAAACTTTAAAGCCTAACTATGACACCAAAGCACAACCTTAAAATAAGTCACCATTTCTAGCATGAGTTGTGTGCATGGTTTGATGTTTGCTTTTATTTTGTGATATGATATTTTAGTCTGGATGTTAGGGTGTATGTGTATAGACTGAATGGTAGGATGATCTTAATCTAATCATTATCTTCTACAGGGGATTGTGCTTAAGGGATGCTGTAATAAAAATATAAATGCTTTTGTTGTGCAGGTTGCTTATACCCCTAAGCATAATCCAAAATAGGCCAGGTGAACTTGGTTACTCATGTGTGGGGTGATAAGTCCAATTTATTCATATACATGCTTGGGATTGTGTTGTTTGTTTAGCTAATCTCTATTTTGCAAGTTTTAGTTAGATTTACTATTTCCATTTTCATGTAATTTTGTAATTAGGATTTGGAATGATTGTTATGGGGATTAGGATGAATATTGGTCATAAGACTATGTCTTATATACCATGTGAAGCCTTTGGAGCAACCACATTCTAACTAACCAAAAGAAGAAAAAAGAAAGAAGAAAGAAGAAAGAAGAAAGAAGAAAGAATAAAGATGGAAGAAGATGAAGAAATGAAGAATGAAGACCCCCATAACATGAATTTCTTCTTGATTGTTATTAATTCATTTATAATCCGGGTTGTATAAGGGTAGAGCTTGGCTACCCAATTTATTTTTTTTGGGTTTGTGCGGTGGAGCTTGACCATAAATGGCCTCTTATTCTTTTGTGCTAGCTTTATAAATTATTTGATGTTTGTTTAGCTTGTGCATTAAGATGGCATGTTTTTCTAGTTTCTTCCTTGCTTTGATGAATGGCCTGGATGGTGATTAGGCTCTTAGGAAAAATAAATTTTCTATCAACTAATCAATTCAAATTAAAAAATAAACTCATAACCTCTAAAACTAGGTTATAAAACAAGATAAAAGAATTAACAACTCCTTAGCTGGATGTTGTATGTTTTCACATCATGCATAAAAAGCATCTTGTTTAACTCCTATTATGGATGGCTTTCACCTTTGCCAGAGAACTCAGCTTGACCTTTGAGAGTCGTGGTGGAAATACACCTCCTTTTTTTTTGCTGATTTTGGCCCATAATCTAATTTCTTATGCATTAGGCATATGAATCCTAAAGCCTGTGTCAAATTGATTGTCCAAAATGAAAATAAAACATAACAAAATTTGTATTATATTTAAGTCATTAATCATGCCATACATGATCTAGTCTCTTAGGGAGTGTGTTTAAGGACTTAGTCTCTTTCTAAATAAATAACAACCTAATTATCTTACAAAAGCACATGACTTGCCTACATGTATTTAAAATCGTAGGGGGAGTTAGTTGGCGGCCACCCCCTGGTAGTTGTAAATCCAACAGTCAGGTTGTTTATCCTCTCTTATGGAGGTAAACCAAACACTCTTTTTTGCCTTAGATTTACGTCATGCTTTGACCCTCACCAAATCTCCCTAGATTTAGGTTCAGAGGTTGCTACTTCCCTTTGCAGGCTACAAGCATAAATCCTCACATCTTAGGCATTTTCGTGATCTTGTGTCATAAAATTGTAAGTCCTAGATTTTTAATAAAAATTTAGCTCAAATAAATAATTCTCCTCAATTTCGAAAATATAAATCACAACCATAGGATAGTTTGGGATGCCTACTTGGCTTCCTAGTATCATAAGCATCCCCTACTTATCTTCCTTTGGTTTTGATAATAACTCCCTCCTCTTGATCAATCCCACTTGATCTTCTAAAAACTAACCAATTGATTGATAGTCCTATCTTTGAAATCTTTGGAGAAAATAATCATTTATCTTAATCAAGAGTATTCTTAAGGAATCTCATTCCTTAGGATGTAATTAACTATGGGGGCTTGCCTACATACGGAACTTAATGAACCCGATTTAAAATAAACCCTGCCTTACTTTTCCAAGTAGGGAATGAATCTCCAGTACATCTGAAGACTCATATTCCTTAGGAGTCCTTATTAAGGTGATTAGGTTCATTTGTAGGATGGTGACTTCCATCTCTCGAGATAGTACATCATTCCTCAATGCCATACTCGATCACTCTAATAAGGACATCTGTAGATCTACATGGTGTCCAACATAAGAAGTGTTTGAGAACACATTTTTTTGGTTCTTCATTTATTTCTTTTCTCTCTTCAGGAAAGATTAGATGAAGAATCTTGAAAATAATTCACCACATCGGCTAAGGGTGGATTCAGCAGAGGGGAATGAGGGAAGGAGGAAGTTCAACCAAGTGAAATTAAGGGAAAATAGAGAAGGATTTTTGGATAGGAAGAAATGGGGGAAAGGGAGAAGTGATTTTTTGGCTAAGAGAAAACGAGGGAAGGGGAGAAGTGATTTTCAATAAGGAAAATGAGGGAAGGGGAGAAGTGAATTTTGGATTGGAAGAAAGGACAAAAATGGAGAAGGACAAAGCTTGTTCTTCAATCTGAGAGAAAAAGAGAAAGATGAGGGAAGAGGAAGGAAAAGCACCTCTCTGCTTACTTCAATCAGAAAAATAATAGCAGTTAGGGACCAATCATTTTGAGGAGGAGGAAGGAGGAGGCAGTGGTTTGTGATTGAAGAGAAAGCGCAGTGAAGAGGAGATCAGTGATAAAAAGAGAGGAGGTCTCGTCTTACTGCGATTTTCTTAGTTTTAAGGGGATGGCATGAAGAGAACATTTGATCATATAATCAAGTGATGGAAGGGTCAAACAATTTGTTTGGAAGGAGATCGATACATAGGGTGAATTAGGCTTAATGGTAAACAAAAATTATTTAAATGATTAAATCAATCCCTAATTTAAATTTTTTTATGATGATATCATTATATAGTTCATATATATGTTTATTTAAGGTTATTCTGATGTTCTGGACACAACGACACATTCATTTCGTGATCAGAGGTCGTTTGGTTCACGTCGGTGTCCAATTAGTTCAATTTCAACTCAAAATATGTGTTATCACTTCCAATGCTTCGACATTCATGTAGACTTATTTGAATTGAGCATATATAATCTCATTTGATAGGTTTCAATGATTCAAAAGTAATGGTTAATCAAATTTATGAATGGAGGTCGTTTGAATATTATCTCAGCCTCCCCACTCTGATATGCTTATCATCACATTGATAGCTCGATCACTTGATTGGTTGATCGTTAGATTATAAAATATTTATATTCTGACCAATTTTGATGCTTTGAACGTGATAATAAAGTTTGTTCATGGATCAGAGGTCATTTGGGTATCATCATAGCCTTTTAACTCTAATATGCATGTCGGTACATTGACAGCTCGATCGCTTTGTTGTTAGATTATGTAATATTTATATTCTGACCTATTTTGATGTTTTGAACATGATGACAAATTACGTTCATCGATCGAAGCTCATTTGGGCAAATTTTGGCGATGTTTGGTGCCTCTTCGATTTGTGCTATGAAGCATTTGAAGTCGATCAAATTCATCTTATATGCTCAATTCCACTCATGTGGTATATATGAAGGTCAACAAATTCCCCCCAACAAATGTGATTCGTGCATAAAGTGAGCCATGTTTGTTGAAAACTGGTTGACCCTTTGGGCTGGCTACAGAATTTGGATCACTTCAGGATTTATTATTAGTATGATGTCTTACTTTGGACATGCTAAATGATGAGATTGACTGATTTATTAGAATTAACTTGTCAGATAGATAAGAGTTCTTACACCATCTACTATCTGCTTCAATGGCTTTGCTGAAGATCTCTTTCTTTATGTCATTATATATTTGAGTTTCCTCCAACCCTAGCTTTATACTTGGTCGAGTTTGATGGAGGAATTGGTCTGCTTATTTTGAGATTTGAAATTCCTTCTATCTTAGCTTTAAGCTTGACGAACTTGATGAAGGATTGACCTGATTTATCCACATTGACTTATCAGGAAATGTATGTACACCCTAAGTCTTGTTCTCGCTGCCTTGACAGACTCGTTGAAGGGTACATACAGATGACTCAGCCTCCTGGCTTATATAGGATCAATGTTGAGTTATCAGTCTAGCAATGTGTGCTTTAACAGACTGAATAACCATGGAATTCCTTTAGTTTGGCCATCAGCTTTGTATGAACTATGGAATTGTTTCCTCAGTCCTGTGCTTTCTACTCTAGCGAACTTGATGAGGTGATTCACTTTGATCTGTGCTTTATGCTTGATCATATCATTTAAGAATAGATCAAAATATCACCCTACAAGCAATATAGAGATTGACTTGAGGTAGCTATAATTTGAGAGTTTTCTCAGATTGTCTTAATCCATTGATCAAATGGAAAGATCTCTTGGATTTTGGTTGCTTGTAGTCACTAAGCTGGATATGGTTTGAGATTGAATAGCTATCATCATTGGACTGACGAACAGGGGATCTTACACCACGACATTTTTTTATAGCTTGTTGAGTGAGGAGAGCATCAACAACTCGACCACATTTGAGCTTATTAAGTTTGACCATTAGAACTTACTCGAGCCTTTGACTTAAGCTGTAATGGGTTGGTGGTTTGGTCATCAGACTAATGAACGGGGGCTCTTTCACTGCGGCCTTTTCTTATAGCTTGTTGAGTGAGGAGAGTGTCAGCAACTTGACCATTTATGGGCTTGTTGAGTTTGACCTTTAGAACCCATTCATGTCTTAGACTTCAAGATGTAGAGATTGATATTTTTTCAACTTAGTTGATTGAAGCTTCCAAAATTGAGAGTTCTTCTGACTTGAACTTCAAAATTTAGCGAATCTGGGAGATAAATTTTTTTGATATTTAGGGCTGTCTTTTCATGCATAGAAATATATTCTTTTTGTTCCTATAAGAACCTGCAACTTAATAATAATAATTATGGGTATATTCAGGGATTTCAGCATAAAGCTCAATGCCAACTTGAATTAGAATATATTGAGGATCTCATCTTATAACACGATGTCAACTCAAATAAACTTAACATAAAATAAAAATGCCCCTAAATTACAGGGGGAATTCTAAAGCACATTTAGAAGAACTTTCAAGATGAAATTAAGAAAATACATTAATATTTGAGTTGACATGCTCTTAAGAGGGTTTTAACATGTAACATTGATTTCATTTATGTATAGAAATCTAAAATGCCCCCTGTGTAATGGGGAAGCAGGTATATTTATTTAGGGATGGCATGAAGCATGATGTCGACCAAAATAAATATACTAAAAAAATGCGCCTATATTATAGAGGAATTTGTATTATACATCGAGAATGTATTTATCATGTATAATACTTTTTCAGGTATCGACCATTAATCAGCGGCATTATTCTTTCATCCTTTAGGTCAATGAGTTGGTATGCCCCTTTTTGATACACTTTTTCAATAATAAAAAGGTCCTCCCAATTAGGTTCAAATTTGCTACCAATTCTTCGATTAGGAATAATTGGTCTTCGCAGCACCAAGACCAATTCTCTTTTTTGGAATGTTCGAGGCCACACCATATGGTCAAATGCCCTGGACATCTTTGCTCGATAAACTTCCAGATTTTGGCAAGCTTGCAATCTAACTTCATCGAGCTTGTCAAGTTCTTCCATTCTCAAATGAGCATTTTGATCTTCAGTTAGATTGTATTGGATGGCTACTCGAAGTGATGGTAACTCAACTTCAAGTGGAAGAATTGCTTTAGTTTTAAATACTAATGAATAGGGAGTGGCTTTATTTGACGTCTTATTGGTAGTTCGATACGCCCATAATGCCTCTATTAGTTTGGTATGCCATTATCTCTTATTTTTAGTGAGGATCTTCTTGAGCAACTTAACTAATATCTTATTGAAAGCCTCTGCCAAACTATTTACCCTTGGATTATATATTGAAGAATATCACTAATCAATTTTGTGTCGATCGATGAATCTATAAATCTTTGTATTTTAAAAGCTATGTCATTATTAGAAATTATTTGATGCGACACTCTAAATCTATAAATCACATTATGTAAAGAAGGTAATCACTTGATCATCAATAACTTCTTTAAATGGGGTAGCTTAAGCCAACTTAGAGAAATAATCAATCGCTGTTAGAATGAAGCGGTGTCCAGCTAACGACGGTGGATCAATTAGTCCAATTACATCTATGCCCCAACATTAGGATGGCTAAGATGCTATTGTTGGGTGTAGTGGATTTGGAGGTTGATGGATTATATTCTCATGTACTTGACATTTATGTCACCTCTTAGCATGATCGATACAGTCTCTCACCATAGATGGCCAATAATAGCCCATCCTTTTGATCTTTACTACCATCTTGGGACCTGACTGATGTGCATCACAAAGTCCTTCATGAACTTCAACCATCACTTTGACACCTTCATCTGTATTTAGGCATCATAGCCACATTTGTTCAAAGGATCTATGATATAAAGTTTTGTTGATGATATAAAGTTTTGTTGATGAAAGCATAGATCAATATTCTCTTCTTGATTTGAGCTGCTAGTGATTTATTACTTGGTAATTTGCCTTCTTTAAAGTAATCAATGAAGGATTGCCTCTAATAATGTGTCTCTTCTACTACAAAGGCTTCATACTATTTTTCTGGGTAAATATCATGCTTAGCTATTCTTGTTATAACTTCTTATTGATTTTATGGAGAATGAGAACAGCTTTACAGGTTATCTCGTGTCAAATTTGATAACCCCTCACACGAGTTGGTACTTTTCTTGGATCTAGAATTCATCGAGTAAATATCCCGATCATGACATAATCACCATTTATAGTTGCCATTTTCTTAGCTAATTTTGCTAAGCAATATGCTTTGCTATTCTCGGATCGAGAGACTCAAGTTAATGTGATATTTGGTATTTACTTCATAAGCTCGAGAACTCGCTTGTGATAGAAAGCTAACTCAAGCTTGTTGATTTTATAGATGCCAAGTACTTAATTTATAATAAATGGAGAATCACCAAAAACATGCAAGTTTTGAATGCCTATGAAAATAGCTTCTTCAAAACCTGCTACCAATGCTTCATGCTTAGCTTCATTATTAGTTCTTAGGTCACATATGATCATCTTATTATCCTTCCTTATAGTGTTATGAAGATGATGCCAATTCCTGCTCTGGCCTTTGGAAAATTTAGATGTTGGATTTGTTTGATTGATGAGGCTCCATCAAAGTACATTTCTCAAATTTGTGATTTTTCTCTTTCATGATTGAGCATAATTTGCTCATCGGACAAATCATCGTTAAGAGAAGAGTCCGCAAGAATAAGATGTGTAGCAAGAAAATTTACCAAGACTTGCCTTTTTACTGCTTTCTGTGGAAGATATGTGATATCAAATTGTAAAAGAAATACTGCCCATCTTACCAAGTGACCTGTCAATGCTCTTGTCATCTGGTACTTCAGTGGATCGATCCTTGAGATGAGGGTAATCTTATGAGATAACATATAGTGACGGAGGTTTTGGACTGCAAAGATCAATGCCAAATAGTACTTCTCTATCGAAGAGTATCTCATTTCTACTCATATCAATCTTCGACTGATATAATAAAGAGCATTCTCTTAGCTCTCTTCATTGTGTTGTGCTAATAATGCCCCGAGAGACTCTTCTAATGTAGCTATGTATAGAATGAGGGGCTTCCCAGGAGTAGGCACTGCAAGGATTAGTGGATTTAATAGGTAGGTTTTAATGCTATTGAAGGCTTCTTGGCACTCTTTGTCCCATTTGAATGGAGCATCCTTCTTCATCAACTTTACAAATGGTTGACATCATCCTGATAGATTTGACATAAATCAATGGATGAATGCAAGCTATCCTTATAAAGAACGGAGCTGATGCAAACTCTTCAGTGGAGGCATCTCCACAATTTCCTTGATTTTAGCATGATTAATTTCAATTCTTCTGTGATGTACAATATACCCAAGGAATTTTTTGGAGGATACCCTGAATGCACATTTTAGAGGATTCATCTCATATTTTATGATTCTCTCTAATACAATTCTCAAGTCTTTGAAATGATTTTCATGATTTAAACTCTTCACCACCAGATCGTCAACATAACATTCCACCTTCTGGTGAATCAACTCATCAAAATTATGCATCATGGCTCTTTAGTATGTAGCTCCAGCATTTTTCAAACCAAAAGATAATGCCGTGTAGTAATATATACCAATTAACATCCTAAATGATGCATGATTCTCATCTTCAAGAGCCATCTTGATTTAATTGTATCCCAATGATCCATCCATGAATGAGAATGTCTTAGTTTGAGGCATTGTCCACTAGTAGTTCTGATATTAGAAATAAAAAGTCATCTTTTGGGCATGCCTTATTTAGGTCTTGAGAGTCATGTATACATGGATTTGACCGTTCTTCTTCCTAACTGGGATAATGTTGGCTATCCAATCTACATACTTCTCCTCCCGAATGAAGCCTGTTTCGATCAACTTGTTAGTTTCTGTAATTACCTGCTCTTCAATCTCCAATCTCATTCGCCTAGAAGCTTATTTAACAGGCGTCACATCTAGTTTAATGGCAAGTTTATGAACTGCTACATCAGGGGATAAGCTTGGCATTTCAGAATATGTCTAGACAAAGTAATCCCTGAATTCACAAAGTAGCATTTTTTAGCTCTTCAACTTTCTCATCAGGTAGAAGGGCATTGATGAAAGTTGAACATGGATCATCATCGCCTTAAGTTGATTTCTTTGAGTTCATCCATAGTAGCTGTTTGTCCACCATCTTTGAGTTCCTCATGTGCAAGCTTGGCTTCTACTTCTTCATCATTTGTAAGAAGAATTTCATGGAGATCATCTTCTTCATCACTATTACTTTCGATCTCAGCTTCTATTATGTTATAATAAATTTTATTTTGATGAGATTTGTGGGTGAACCCAAGACCTTTAGTGATAAACTTAATCACTTCTTTATGATGCTTGAGGACTTCTTTAGCTCCACATCCCGTTAAAGATTTGAGTTCTATTTTTAGTAGTTCCAATATGAATTCCAAGCTTATGCATCATTCTTCACAATTTATGTGGATAGTATATTGGTATTCTTATTGGAGCTATCTCATCAAAAATTTCATGTTGAGTAGGTTGATCAAAATTATGAGGCTGAGACTCTTCAGATTTGTAAAATAGAATTTCTATTCTGCCACTTTCACTCAATGGCAGCACATATAATATTATCAATTCTTCAATATTATGAACCTTCAGTGGAGTAATTTTTTTGAAGTACTACTGAGGGATGTATATACTTTTTAAGGAGTCCTCTAACACTACCAAATGTGCTATCCCTCTTGATGCGACCATCTAAACTCTATTTCCATAAGTAGATTCAAAGTCATAGTCTGAATCCGAATCACTTATTTCATACTTTACCTTTCTTGAAAGTTTATAAGTTCTCTTAGGTTTGATAGAAATATCTTCTTCTTCTTGTGTGTCACTTCCCAAATGAGGAACTAATTTGCTTGATTTAGGTATAGAATAAAGTGCTTTAGGGAGAGTCAGCATTGCCTTCTTTCTTCTTTTTTGCTTCTGCTCTTTCACATTATGAAGTTACTTTTTAGTTCTTGAAGTGGATGCTACCACTTTAAGAGGCTTTATTGGCTTTGGCTCTTTAGGAATAAAATATTTTGCATCTTCATAGATCTTTGCTTTGTGGATAGAGAATAGTTATAGGTTACATGAATTCTGAATTCCTTTCCATCCTTCTGGTACTTCCTACACTAATGCATAGTTGATGGGACCATGCCATACTCATGCAGCCATGACTGACCCAAGAGAGCTCTAAATGATGTATCAGCATCGATTACATGAAACTTAGTTCTGCATATAAATCTTGAAACTTGAGCGGGAGAATAAAAGAACCCAGGGTTTTCTGCCCTTTGTCATTAAAATCATGAACCATCAACTTATCTCTCCCAAGATGTTGGATATCAAGTGATAACCCTCTTAATGCTTTAGACTCATAAAATTGATAGAAGAACCTGAATCAATCAATATTAGGCTGATTAAGATGCTATCACTCTCTATGATAATATATAGAGGACAGTTGTGATCCGTTGTTCCCAACATAAGATCTTCTTCAGAAAATGTGATTGCTGGGAGATCTTGAGTTTGCAATGATTCAATCATGCATTTTTTTTTGGCAAAGTAAGCTTCATAACTTTCTGGATCTTTGAGAGCCTGTATCAAAGTTTCTCGAAGATCTTTTGACATTAACAAAGCCTCATACACACTTAATTGTGCAGGGATCTTTCTCAGATGAAATAGAATATTATAATCTATTTTTTTTGCTTGATTTAGGCTTTAGTTTAGGATTTTTGGGAATGATATCTTCGTTGACTTCAATTTGATTGCCTTTGTATTTATTTGAATTCCCCTTCTTTAATGATGGTGGTAAAAATTTACCACTTATCAACTGAACTTGAATCACTTTGTCTTGCTCAGATTCTTCTGAAGAGATAGTTTCTTCAAATTCACTTCTTATTCTGGAGGGTTGACCAAAAGGACTAGACTCATTTTTTAACTTCATATATTTTATATGTGATGATATCGATAAGTCTGTCTCCTCTCCATCAGGGAAACATAAATCTTCATCTGAAATGTAATCTTTTTGTTGAGTCATTAGATAAAATTTAGATGTTAACTCCTTAGGCTCTTCTTTCTTTTCTAAGAAGAATTTTGATGGGTTGGTCAAGTCTTTCTAACTACCCTTATTATTTTAGAGTAACTAATGCTGAAGAACATCTGATATCACATAAATGATTCAACATGTCTCTACTGACAAGATTCACCATTATCTTCTTCATTCGATTCAACAATATGAAGTTTAGGCATAAAGTTTGCAAGCCTAAATGATTATCTTGTCGGCTGGTGATATTTCTCTAAATTATTGATAATCTTTTGAGTTGTAGTTTTCTTCTCTTTACTTTTCTTTTTCTTAGTCGGCTTCTTTGATTTATGAGGCTTACATTTAGTAGACTGCTCCTCATGCCCTTATCAAAATGTCACTGAGAAGCCCAAATACTTAGTTTAGGCATCTCTTTTAAGTCTAATATAGGTTCAAGTGGTGATTTTCACTTAACAGGGACACTTACGCTTCAAATTTTCACGTTCTTCTTAGAGACTACTATTTCTCATTCTTCAATCTGAATTGATTTTTATTTCTTTTATATTTAATGGATGATAAGAAAGAATGTAATCATCCTTGTAGACTCTCTTTTTGTGTTGACTAGAACACTATCGGACAATGTAAATTCACCTCGCCGATACTTCCTTTTTAGCCAATCTTTGAAGACATAATAATCTTCAATAGGATGGTTGATCATCCGATGATAGGGACAGTAGCTTGGATTATTGACTTGATCAGCTTTTTCAGGCCTTTTAATTTCTAATACGTGTAAACTAGCTTTGACTGCTTGCTGAAATAATTTAGCCATACTGTCCCTTCTAAAGGAATATTCTTTGTTCATCTTTTTCTTAAGAGATGGTCGTATTCGCTCATCATCTCTTCTTGCTTATTTTGGACGTTCTCCACCACTTGAAAAAGTTTGAGGTTTATCATTGCCTCCCAATACCAACTTTAGTTGAGGATTAGAATGGACAAACTTCTTTCCATTATCATCATTGTACAATGGTTGTTTTCCTTTATCCATATTATAGATTACTCGCTTTTCACCGCTTAAGCTATAGGAAGTGACATGAGTTTCATTTCTTCTTGAGTCTGAATGCTTATTTTTTCTTAATTTATCTGTATAAATTTCAGACTTAAGGCAATTCAGCTTTTCAAATTTGGCTTGGAATGTTGTAATTGATGCCATACATAAAAATGGTGTCATTTTATCGTCCATATTACCCATTAGCAATTAGATCAGATGTTCTGCTTCCAATTATTGCTTACATTTCATACTCAGGTTACGCCAATGACTTATGAATTTAGTCACTGACTCATCTTTTCTCCTTTTCAGCAAGACAACTTTAGCAATTATTAATTTCTCAGTTGCACCGGCGAACCTCTTCATGAATATTTCCTCTAACTCAACAAAGGTTTTAACTAAATCATTCAACAATTTTGCATACCACTCAAAAGCAACTGAGGTTAGGCTGCTAACAAACTGACAAAAAAGTAATGCATCATTCCCCCCTGTGTTAGCATAAGTAGCCTTAAATTGAGCTAGATCTTGCTTTGGGTTATCAAGCCCATTGAAAGTATTAAATTTTGGCACTGAGTAACCTTTTGGGTATGACACTTGATCATATTCATCTGGGTAAAGGTGACCCTTACTCACCAACTTTTTAGCTTGCTCTAAAGCTATAACTGCCTTTATCTTTTCAATAATTATTTTTTTTCTATGAGCAATGCTAGTTCTAGTGTGCTAGCCATATTTTGAATTATCGAAAGAGGTAGTTGGTTAACTTCATTCCGCAACATGTACTCTAGGAGCTTGAGTGTACTAGAGTTTATTAGAGGTTGCATTATTAGCTACCTATTGATTAGCAGACAAAACATATGCTACATTTGATGTGATATACTTCTGCAACATATCCATCATGATATTCATTTGTACCATCAATGTCATTCATCTTGGTACTAAGCTATGCAATTTTCTTATCTTTGACTTCCATTTGACACTATATTTGTTCTTGCTTTCTAGCTAGTGCCATGGCATCAACAAGTATGAGCTATTCTTCTTCCTCTATTTCTTGTTATTATTTTGCTCCCTGCTCATCTTCAGGGGAAGAACTTGATTGTCCTTCTCCTTGTTCATTTGTAGGGACAGTTGTTGCTTGGGCTGAACACCGATGCTTATTATAAAAGCGTGTACCAAACTAATCATTTCCTAGTTCAACCATATAAATAACTTTAATACCCAAAATCTCTTTCTCATTTTGATCTTCTTCTTCTTCCTCTTCAGTAGAGATTGAAGATCCATCTTCTACTTACTTCTGTGAAGACTCTTCTTCATAAACATCAAATTCAGGTTCAAGTTCCCTGGATCCATGCTGTTGTTGATGGTGTTGAGCAAAAAGTTTATCTATATCTCTAACCATATTGATGACTTCCACTTCCATAGTGTCCTCTTCATCACCTTCTTTTTGCACATGAATTTTTGATCGACTGTGGTGAAATTTATTTTGAATTCTTCATCTAATCTTTCTGAAAGAGAAAAGAAATAAATGAAGAACCAAAAATATTTTCAAAATAACACTTCTTGTGTTGGACATCACATAGATCCATAGATATTCTTATTAGGGTTATCGAGTATGACATTAAGGAATGATGTATCTCTATCAAGTCACCATCCTACAAAATGACCTAATCACCTTAATAAAGACTTTAAGACTATGGTCTTGAATGTACGATTTTCCCCTACTTTACATGAAAAGTAAAGGGGTTTATTTTAAACTGGGTTTGTTAAGTTCTGGAGGCAAGCCCCATAGTTATATCCTAAGAATATGATAGGAATACTCTCGAAGGAAAATGATCATTGTCTCCAAAGATTTCAAAGATAGGACTATCAATTAATTAGTTTATTTTAGAAAATCAAGTAGATTGATCAAGAGGAGGAGTTATTATCAAGCCAAAGGAAGATAAGGGGATGCTTATGATACTAGGAAGCTAGTAAGCATCCCAAACTATCCTATGGTTGGGCTTTATATTTTTGAAATTGAGGGGATTTATTTGTTTGAGTTGAATTTTTATTAAAAATCTAGGGCTTACAATTCTATAACACAAGATCATGGAAATGCTTAAGAGGTTAGGATTTATGCTCATAGCCCACGAAGGAAAGTAGTAGCCTCTGAACTTGAATCTAGAAAGCTTTGGTGAGGGCCAAAGCACGACCTAAATCTAAGGCAAAAATAAGCATTTTGGTTTACCTCCACAAGAGAGGATAAACCACCTGACTGTTGGACTTACAACCACCTGGGGGTAGCTGCCAACTAACTCCTCCTACGATTTTAAATACATGTAGGCAAGTCATATGATTTTCCAAGATAGCTAGGCTGTTGTTTATTTAGAAAGAGACTAAGTCCTTAAACACACTCTTTAAGAGACTAGATCATGTAAGTCATGATTAATGACTTAAATCTAATGCAAATTTTATTATATTTTAATTTTATTTTGGACAATCAATTTGACACAGGCTTTAGGATTCATATGCCTAATGCATGAGAAATTAGATTATGGGCAAAAATCAGCAATAAAGAAGGTGTATTTCCACCATGACTATCAAAGGTCAAGCCAAATTCTCAGGAAAAGGTGGAAGCCCTCCATAATAAGAGTGAAATAAGATGCTTTTTATGCATGATGTGAAAACATACAACATCCAGCTAAGGGGTTGCTAAATCTTTTATCTTGTTTTATAACCTAAGCTTTAGGTGAAGTTATGAGTTATTTATTTTAAATTTGAATTGATTAGTTGGATAGAAAATTTATTTTTCTAAGAACCTTATCATCATCCAGGCCATACATCAATGCAAAGAAGAAGCTAAGAAAACATGTCATCTTAATGCACAAGCTAAACAAGCATAAACCAATTTATAAAGCTAGCGCAAAAGAATAAGAGGCCTTTTGTGGTGGGCTCTATCGCACACAAACCAAAAAAGGAGCTCTACCCTTATACAACCCGAATTATAAAATGAATTAATTACAATCAAGAAGGAATTCATGTTATGAGGGGTCTTCATTCTTCATTTCTTCTTTTTCTTCTTCTTTCTTGGTTTGGAATGTTTGCAAATTCACATGGTACATAAGACATAGTCTTATAACCAATGTTCATCCTAATCCCCATAACAATCATTCCAAATCTTTACAAAATTACATGAAAATGGGAAAAGTAAATCTAACTAAACTTTGCAAAAGAGATTAGCTAAACAAACAAACAATCCCAAGTGTATATGAATAAATTGGATCACCCCACATATGGGTAACCAAGTCCACTGTCTATTTGGATTATGCTTAGGGTATAAGCAACTTGCATGTAAAAAAAGTATTTATATTTTTATTACAACACCCCTTAAGCACAATCCCCTACAGAAGATAATGATTAGACTAAGATCATCCTACCAATCAGTCTATGCACTACACACTAATATCTAGACTAAAATATCACATCACAAAATAAAATAAAGCATCAAGCCATGCACCGCCCTAACATAAGACTATAAATGGTGACTTAGCCTAATGTGTGTGCCATTTAAGGTTTGTTTGACATGTATTAGCTAGGCTTTAAGGTTAGAGTTTTCTAAGTATGAAAATGTCAAACTTAGAGGGTGGTTTCATTTAAGTGGTTTAGTTGATTTGGTTGATTTTATTTCATGATTTGATTTGGTTTGAATGAACCTACATTAATAATACTAAAAGAGAGTGAGAACTTTCTTTCCTCCTACCTTAAGTAATTTATAAGGTAGATTCATTAATGATTTTTTTTACTAAATGTTTATTTTGTATTTTAATTAATCCTAGGTTTATTTTTTCCCTAAACAAACCTATTCAAAAAGAAAGGCATTTTAGGATTAAGTAAAGTGAATTATTATTACAAAATGCACAACACTTTATTTCTTTCCAACATGTATAACATGCATATGGATGAATCCTAAGCATAGCTATGCATGTAAATGGAAGTGTTATCACACCTTAATGATGAATGCTAAGAGATATTGCTTAAGGAAATTTGGAATATTCATGTATGCATATTTTTGTTAAGTAGAAAAGAGAGATGCTTTTATCCATTATTCAAATGCACATTTACATGTATAAAAGACATAAGTGAGTATGACACCATTGTTTTCTACACCAGGGGTGTAAGTTACAAGACCTACTTGGGGCTAATAGCCAACCCCGGATGTCACTAATATATCACTTTTCTTAAATACATGTGCATGTACAAAAAGAAATGAATGGAAAAAGAATCATGTAAAAAGTTTATGTTTTTCTTGTTTTGATTTGGTTATGCAATTTAAATGTGTAAATGTGAAGGTTCCTCTTAAAGGATAACATAAGAATGAATAGGAATGGATTTGTGTGTTCTTTCTTTCAAATGAACTATACACTTTGCAAATCCTATTCAAAACTATGTTAAGAGAGAAGAGAAGGAAAAGTCACATGATGCACACTTTATATTATACCCACATGCAAGCCTATAAGTAATTATAAGTAGCATACCCTTTATTTGTAATGTTTGATTTATAAGTTTTGAAAGTAATTTTTGGATTTAATAGTGATAATAGCCATTCATATTCTTACTTTAGTCAAAACATGCAATTTGACATAAAGGAAATATTTCATTTTTAATTTATTTTTCAAAAGATATGAATGCATGATTTCATATGACATACACATTTAGCATGCTAGGAAAGAAATAAAGTGATGTAAGCATGTAACTTCACTCACCCTAATTAATTCCCAAAGTCAATCCTATGAAATAAGATTATTTAAAGTCAAAGTTAGTTTAAGGAAATTTTGATTTTTTTTTGAGTTTGATTTGAATTTAGGAAATGTGAGAAGGTTTGCTAGTCCTAACCCATCTCCTCCATGTGTATATTATTTTAATTTAATTTTAGAACAATTAGATTAATTTTATATTTTGCTTAGGTTAAGGTGTGAATTATGTTCATTAATTAACCCTTACCTACACCTCCTTAACATAATTATTCAAACAATTAAGAGCTAACATATGATATGAAACCACATTGAATTTAAATCAACAATGCACTCTAAGAAAGAAAGGGCCTAATGCAATTGGCTCACAATTATTGATTAATTAAGCTAAGAGATTTAATTAAGTACTTTCATAACCCTTCCCACACATGTAGGTTGGATTTGATTTTAAGCTTACTTGGTTATTGAACAAGCATCTACCAAGGATTGATTAAGTGATTAAGTTTCTAGATTAAATTTTGAGTTTGGTTAATTAAGCTATTTAATGAAATGATTAAATCATTAATTAATTTGTAAATTAATTAGGTTTTCATTCAAATGAAATAGACTTAGGGGAAAAGATTTAGAAAAGGCATCCTAATCACTCCCTAAGTCTATCCACTGTTCCAAAGTGGTTAATAAATTTAATTAATGAATTTATCATCATTTAATAGGTTAATTAATGTTAATTGATTGGGGGTGATTATAGATGAAAAATTCCCTAATTAAATCATTAATAAATTCTAAAAAATTGGGGAGGAAGTCATCACCAAATATTTAGAAGTTTGGAATTAATCAATCGAATAATTAGGGAGTAATTAATATAATTACATTCCTAATAAAACCTAAATTGTATAAAATTTACTATTCAAAATCAGTTAAACTTAATTTTATATTATTTCCCTTTGAAATATCTTCAAAATGCATTTAAGTTTGTATTTTTCTAATTTTTCTACATTTAGTTATGTAATTTTGAAGTTTATGTGATTATCATTAAATTAATTATATAACTAATCATCCCACGGGATCACGATGGCGGCACTTTTCACGTTGCTGGATTTGTTATTTAAGTTATCAAATTGCTGGTTACATGCTTATCCTTTGTCAATCAAAGATGGGTCAAGTCAAGATCAAGCCTGCAGTATTAAAGGGATTAATCATGAGATCTCATGTGTTTAATCGGACCATCTATCCAAACATGCGGATGGACACCCATGATTCATCCCATTTTTGTGGGAGACGGCCACCATTCCAGGCTTGATGAGCTCACTTCAACAGAATGGGATTGATCACACACCATCTAGAGGAAAGAAGGAAGACATCCAATGATCAAATTGCAATGGGATGAATCTTTCACAAAGGACCAAGGAATCCTACACCTAAGCTTGGTTTTGAGGCATACAGGAGGCTATCAGGCATTCCCATGAGGTAACTGTCAGTGGAGATGAAGCTGTGAAGGTTTGAAGGTTTGAGGTTGAGTAGATCTTTCACTGGCCAAACTCCTTGGCTTACGACTTTGGTCTAGCTCCCTCCTTTGGAAGCTTGGAAGAAGCTTTGAATGAACTCGATTGGGTCCTTTGAGGGTGCTTGCAAAAGCAAATGGCTTTTGGTTGAGTGATGGATGAGTTGGAATTTTTAATTAGCTCCCCTGTTCTTGGCTTGAGGAAATCGAGAATGGAGAAATGGAAATAAGTTGAGAAAGCTTGGAGGAACTTGGAGAAGCTTACTCTGAGTTTCTATCACTCAATCGAGTGTGAATGATCTAAATTCAAGTGAAATTAGGGGGAGTATATCTCCCCCTACAAGGATCGGATGACCGAGCTTCTCCTTGCCATTTTGATTAAATTGATCATAATGAGTAGGTTGGTTAGGCCATTTTGGATGCCATGTGATTTGATTTTGGCAGAGGAAGGGAGTGGAGGAGTTTCCATGTGTTAAATGAGGTGTGGGATGTGATCCCATGTGCTCATTTTGAGTGGGGTGGTCAATTTTGGCCTTGGGTTGGGTTTGGTTGACCCAAACCCATTGGGTCATGTGTACCACACTCATTAGTGTCCACTTTGTCCACTAAGAGGGTGCCAAGTGGCCATGAAAAGGATATGACCAAATTCCAAGTGAAATTGGCCATAGGTTACCCCTTGACCTAAGGGTAAAATGGTCATTTGGCTTTAATTTCACTTTGGGCAGATTTAGAATAGTTTGAAATTGTGTTGGTCCAAATTTCAAATTATTTGGAGTTGATTTGATGTCATTTGGCTCATGTTGACCCATTTAGGTCAAAATGGGTCAACTTGGGTCAAGTTCATATGACCATTTAAAATGTTTTGGTATCATTGGTTTGGTTCAATTTGACTTAGGAAGGATTTTTGAATTTGGAATTCAATCATGGGTTTCAATCATTTGGAATTGATTTATTATTTGAGAAAATCCATTGGAATTGATTTAAGGTTTGAGGAAATCAATTATGTTGGGAATTGATTTGATTTTGAAGTTTAGATTTGGAGTTTGAAGTTGATTTGGATTTGAGAAAATCAATTAAGTTGGAATTGATTTGAATTTGAAGTTGATTTGAATTTGGTTGAGTTTTGAAATTTTACTTGAAGGAAGGAAGTGAGGATTTGATTCAAGCTATAAGGTAGGCAAATTTTCCTAACACTCCTAAGGCATGACCTATTCCTATGGCTAACTCTTATAAGTCTCTAGGTTCAGGTTGAGTGTTCACCTAATCACTAGAAATTCTCTTAAGAATAAGGAAACTCTTAGTATCTAAGAGGAGTCATATGTCTAAGATGGAGAGGTTGAGAGCTCATCCTAAAAATAAGGTCAACAAAGGGTGCCCAATAGGTATGGTGTGACTGATAAGGTACATCGAACGTATTGTGTTGACCAAAATGATCAACAACATCGAACAATCACATGGACTAACAGAAATGATCTACTCCCAACCCAAGGTGCAGAAGGAATCAAGAGCTTAGTGCAATGTGAGTCAACTCATGTCAAAGACATAAGAGAGTGAAGGAGGAATCCACTAGGGATAGAGTATGTGAACCTTTCGCTAAGGAAACAGTTCAAGTCATCCACAAGGGGAAGAGAGGTTTGATTTGATTTGAGTCTCACTAGGGAAAAATTGATTTAATTTGTTTGATTGTTTAGTTATTTTTTGTTTCAACTCCACTGGGGATACAAAAAAAAACTCTCCACTAGGAGAGTAAGTTCAAGTCATCCACTAAGGAGGAGCGATTGTGAAATCTACTGAGGGATTAGAATTCAAGATCCACATGGGGAATTAAAAGATTTGCATCTCATTGAGGAGAAGCAGATCAATTTGATTTGATTGATTGATTTGGTTTGATTGTTTGTTTATTTAGTTTGACTCCACTAGGGGAGATTGATTGAATTTATTTTATTTATTTTGACTCCACTAAGGGAGGAGGGTTGAGTTTGTTTCAAATTTTAATTTTTTTGGATTTTGAGATGGACCCTGTTGATTTGTGATGGATCGCATTGACTAGGGGCCGTGTAGGCCTAAGCCTAACTCAGGTTTACCAATCCAAAAGGGTAGTCTACCAAACACTTAGTAGGACTAGCCAACCCAAGGGATTGCCTTTTAGTGTGCAGCAGTTGCACTAGGAAGAAAGCGTAGTAGACTTACATCCTCCAAAGTAGGGATCAATTTTTGGGGTGATCCATTGGTGAGGCAAAGGATTGAACCCAACCTAGGGCTGGCTATTAAGTGAATGCTGCTGGGGGACTTAAATCAGCTCAAAGATAGTCAAAGATTAATTTCATTTTTAGTTATTTTTTATGGATCCTATCGATTTGTGATGGACTGAACTGAGTAGGGGCCATGGGCCTTAATCTAACACAGATTTACCAATCCAAAGGGAGTAGTCTACCAACCACATAGTAGGATTATCCAACCAAAGGGATTACCTTTTGGTTTGCAATGGTCAAGTTTAAGAAGAAAGCGTGGGGACTCACATCTTCCAAAATAAGAAACCACTAGGGTGACATATTAACAAGACAACATGTTAACCCGACCTAAGGCTGACTATTGAGTGAATGCCATTAGGGGACTTAGATCAGCTCAAAGATAGTCAAGATTAATTTCATTTTTAGCTTATTTTTGATGGATTTTGTTGGTTTATGGATCATACTGAGAAGAAGCTTATATCAGCCTAGACCAATCTTAGATTTATTGAACCAAAGCAGTAGCTTCCTGGCCGAGGGGAGAACTATCCAACCAAAGGACTGCCTTTCAATTTATAATGGTCAATTCAGGGAAGAAAGTACGGGGACTCACATCTTCCAAAATAAAAGACCACTGAGGTGATCGGTTGCTTTGGGCAACAAATCAAACCTGACCTAGGGTTGCCCATCGATTTGTGACTGTCATGCTAGAAACAATACGTCATAGACTTACATATTCCAAAGCAGAATGACTGGCAGGGTAACTTGCTTATGGCAGAACAGATTGAACCCATCCTAAGGGCTACTACGGAGAGAGTGCTGACCCGGGGACTTATCTCAACTCAGGTAGTCAGGTAATTCCTATAGGAGTTTTGCTATCACTGCCCTAAAGATAGGATGCCTGCTTGGGAAAAGGGTCCTTTTAGGGGCTTGAATTCCTAATCCATAAGTGAATATTTTGTTTGTTTATTTTGCTTGTTTATCATGGACCCTGTTGGTTTGTAAGGGATCATACTAAGAAGGAGCTTATATTAGCCTAGACCTATCTCAAATTTGTTGAACCAAGGGAGAATCTGTGCATCTGCTGAACAAATTCGCCAACCACAGGGGTAGTTACTAGGAATGGGGGACTTTCTAATCCAAAAGTAACTCGGGTAGTGTCTAAATGGGGTCGCAAAGGATGTGATCCAAGTAGAGTGCCCACACGGAGAGGGGTCACTAAGGGCTTGATCCAAAACCCTAGAGAAGATAATTTGTATAGGTATTCAGTGGCCAACTCAAGGAGAAAGCATGGGGACTCACATCTACCAAGAGTGGTGTATCCACCGGGTGAGTCCTATAAAGAAACATCAACCACCTCGCCAATTTGCAACAATCGCCTAGAAGAAAAGGGGGACTCACATCCTCATATAGATGATTGGGATATCATCTCCGAGTGTATATTCGACCTAGAAACTACTGGGTGAATGCCACTAGGGGACTTACATCAACTCAAAAGTAGTCAAGAGGAAAGGAGCCTCTAGGGGACTTACCCTAAACTTCAAATATAATTGACCTAGTCAGTACATGATAGTTAGTTCAAGAAGAAAGCTCGGGGACTCACATCTTCTTAAACAAAATCAACATGAGGTAGCTTACTGGTTGGGTAGTGAAGCCTACCAAACTAAGGCACTCCAGAATGGTCAAGTTAGAAGAGCGGACTCACATCTTCCAATCAAGTGACCACTAGGTTAACATACTAACAAGGTAGTATGTAAACCTGACCTAGAGCAGCTAATGAGTGAGCCACAGGGGGCTTGCTCCCACATCAAAATAGCTTGAGATAAAAGATTTGTGTTTGTTTTTTTGCTTGTGCTAAAGGGAATAGGATGCTGCTAGGGTTTTCTCACACCTACCCTAAACACGCTTAGGGAATTTGATTAAATGGTGTAACGAATGGCAACCGAGATTCCCACCAAAAAAAGATGTCGCTTGGGTTCTCTTACACCAAACTTAGTTGTACTAATTGAAATAAGATGCCTCTTGGGTGTCCTCATACCTATTCTAGTAGTGTCAAGAAATTATGTTTGATTGTGTTCGTGTTGTGAAAGAGGGCTATGATACCTCTGGGGTTCTCTTACACCTATCCTAAACTCGTCATGGCGGATTCGCAATATAAGCAAACAATGCTTCGAAAGCAGACAAGTCTTTGATAAATTGGAATGAAATTTGGTTCTTTTATCGATGATTATTTTCAAACATATTTTATGGGTAATATTTCTTTAAATAGAACATATTAATTGGAAGTATCGGGTGTTCCCCTTTATAATCAATAAGCTGATAAGATCCTCCTTGGTAGGCATTCTCTATGACAAAAGGGCCTTCCCAAGTATTTTCAAACTTGCCTCCCATCTTTATATAGGCAACAAATGGTCTCCTTAGGGCTAATACAAATTCTCCTACTTCAAAAGCCCTAGGGCGGACCAGCTTGTTGTGAGCTTGAATCATTTTGGCCTTGTACAACTCGAGGTTCTGGCACGCCTGTAGGCATCTCTCTATAGTGATCTTGCTACCCAATGCTATCCTTAGTGATGGGAGTTGAACTTCTAAAGGTAGAATGGCTTCGGAACCACATATTAAGGAAAATATTGTAGATTGAGTTAGAGTTCTGTATGGTGTGGTATGCCCACAAGGTTTCAACTAACTGCTCATGCTACCATCGTTTGTTATCATCAAGCATATTCTTTAGTATTTAGATGAGAGTTTTACAAAATGCTTCTGCTAGGCCCTTTTCTCTAGGGTAGTAGATGGTGGAGTATCTCCAATCTATCATGTCTTGGCTTGATCTTGATACTTTTGAATGCATATTATCGATATAATTCATCGAGGCACCAACCTATATATGATATGGTTCTAAAAATTGAAGCACATGGTGACTTTTGAGTGGGATTGCCTCACCACTTGAAAAGTAGTCGATGATAGCTAGAATGAACCGAGAAACCTTAAGAAGAGGATTAATAGAACCCATAATGTACAACACTCAAATGGCCATGAGGCCAATGTAGGATGTAGAATGTTAATGTGGGACCACACCATACTAATCGATGGCATCTTCTAGATACATCCATGCAATCTGAAATCATCAAAGGCCATTAGTATCCTAGTCTCTTGATCTTTGCTTTCATTTTTGGACCATATTGATGTGCTCCACATAGACCTAAATGTACCTCGATCACGATCCTACATGCTTTATGTTTGTCTAAACAATGTAACCACATTTGATCCATCCACGAGAGCATAGAAGAGAGTTCTCTGTTTCATCTAATGGGCTTGTGATTTTCT
Organism: Cymbidium sinense; assembly: GCA_021442155.1. NCBI lineage: Eukaryota > Viridiplantae > Streptophyta > Magnoliopsida > Asparagales > Orchidaceae > Cymbidium > Cymbidium sinense. The sequence goes on from CM038222.1 coordinate 61,813,225, forward strand.
TGAGGTAGTTTGCTGGTGTTCAAGTAATTTATGAATGGTTGCCTCCAATCCAGATCCTTGTCCTTATTGGAAACAACAACCTAAGAGAAAGTCTTTCGAAGAGTTCAATGTCAAAAAGGGATAGGACTTGTCTATTTTGGACCCTTATTGGAATGGACTCATCTTCCTGACATGCCAATTCTTTAGCAAGTTTGACCAAAGCATCGCTATCTATTCTCTGGGGAACTTTGATGGTGACTTTAGGATTTGGGCCAAAGCCTTCATGGTATACTCATGGTAATGACTTAGGTTTTAGAACCTTGTAGGACCCGACAATCTGGTTGATGACCAACTGAGAATCTCCATAGATGTTGATGCTCTTGATACACTATAATGGCTAACTCTAGACTGGCAATCAAAGCCTCATACTCAGCTTCATTATTGGTGCAAGAATTGGAGAGATAATATGAGAATATCATCACATCATGATCTGGAGTTAAGAGAACTATTCTTACCCCTGCCTTTCATGGAAGAGTTAATCGTGGTTCTTCTCCTTTATGAAAGGAAGCCGTACCATCAAAATACATCTCCCAATGATGATTGTCAACCTCCCCTAAGTTCATGATTTGTTCGTCAGGGAGATTATAACTAAGCAGAGAATCAACAGGAAGTGGGTGTGCTGTTAAAAAATCTCCTAGTGTTTATCCTTTCACCGCATAGAGGGGTACGAATGTGATATCAAATTGTGAGAGAATCATGGATCCAACATTAAACATTCGATAGCATTGGTATGAGATACTAGTGGATTGGTTCTGAAATCAAGTTCACCTTTTATATAGTGCCATAGCTTTTGGGATGCGAAGATTAAAGCTAGGCAATGATTCTTAATAGGTGGATAGTTCACTTCAGTAGGGATCAAACGATGACTAAGGTAGTAGAGCACTCTCCTTCCCTTCATAGTTGCTTGGGCCAACAAAGCACCAAGGGAGTCATCTAATGCAGTAGTGTAGAGGATGAGTGGCCTGCCTGGGATAGGGGCTCCTAGAACTAGCAGCTTCACAAAATACTATTTAATATCATCAAAGGCATGTTGACACTTGTCATCCCACTTGAACTTGGAATCCTTTTTGACAAGTGCTGAAAATGGCTTGCATCTTCTCGATTGGTTGGAGATAAAGCATCTTAGATACACCAACCATCCTTGAAAAGATCTGAGTTGAGTAAAACTTGTAGGAGGTGGCATTTCTAAAATAGCTTTGATCTTTTCTGAATCTACTTATTTCTATTCCCTGGTGTCGGACAATAAACCCAATGAATTTTCTTGAAGCTGCCCTGAATGCATAGTTCAGGGGATTCATTTTGAGGTTATATTATCTTAACCAGTCAAAAACTACTCTCAAGTCAAAGAGGTGGTCTTCCTTTTCTTTACTCTTGACTACTATATCATCAATATAGCACTAAACCCAATGATCAATGAGTTTATTGAAGATCTGAGTTATGGCCCGTTGATATGTAGTTGTGGTGTTTATTTTTGAGATGTGGGACACCACGCAAATCTTAGAGGTTACTTATTAAAGTGATTGGGTATGACATTAAGGAATGATGTACTATCTTGAAAGATAGAAATCACCACCATATAATGGACCTAATCACCTAATAAGGACTCCTAAGGCATGATGGGTCTTCGAATATACTAGAGATCTTTCTCCTACCTTACATGGAAAAGTAATGTTGGGTTTGTTTTAAGCTGGTTTCGTTAAGTTCCCTATGGAGGTAAGCCCTCATAGTTAATTACATCCTAAGGAATGAGAATTCCTTAAGAATACTCTTGATTAAAGTAGATAATTAGGGTCTCCAAAGATTTCAAGGTTAAGACTATCAAAGGATTGGCTATTTTAGAAAATCAAATGGGATAGATCAAGGAGAAGACTTATTTTTGGAATCCAAAGGGAGAAAGTAGAAAATATTCATGATACTAGGAAGCCTAGTGAGCATTCCAATCTACCTTATAATTGGGCTTTATATTTTTAAAATTGTAGAGAGTTAATTATTTGAGTTGACATTTTATTAGATTATTAGGGCTTATATTTTCACAATATAAGATTATGAAAATGCCTAAGAGGTGAGAATTTATGCTTGTAGCCTGAAGGAAACAACTACCTCAGATTCCTAAACTAAGGAGCCTAGGTATAAAATAAAGGCACGACTAAAATCTACAATGAAAATGGGTATATGGTTTACCTCCACAAGAGAATAAATCACCACATTGGACTTATTATCAGAGTGGTACCGCCTTCCTCCACGCTTTAAATTCATGTAGGAAGTCTTATGCAAAGATGGCTATTTGTTCATTTAGAAAGGAGACTAAGTCCTTAAATTTACTCCCAAAGAGACTAGAGCATGAGTGAATCCATGACTTAATCTAATGCAAATTTTATCAAATTTATTTGATTCTTTTGGACTTTTATTTTGACAGCTATGGGATTTTGTATGCCTAAATGCATGAGATTTTGATTATGGGTCAAATCAAGAGAGAAAGTGGTGTTCTTCCACCAAAGGATCTCATAGGTTAAGCCTTGATTTCTGGCAAAGATGGAAGTCCCCTCTTAACAAGTGTGAAATAATATGACATGCATGATATTATACATTCATCCATCCAGCTAAGGGGTTGCTAAAAAATTATTATCTTAATTTAATTCCCAGGCTTTTATGTGAGGTTATGAGTTATTTTAAAATTTTAGTTATGAGTTGTTAATGAAAAATTAATTTTATCCTACCGCATCCGGCCACACATTCAAACATCAGTCATAAAGAAATTATGAAAAGCATGTTGTTCTAATGCATAAATCTAAACACAACATCAAACAATTTTATAGACTACCGTAAAAGAATAATGACTGCATCGGTTCGTACATCCCGAAAAGAGAAAAAAAGATGGGTAGCCGAGCTCTACTCTTATACAACCCGGATTAAAAAAAATAGAAAAATAATACATGATATGGGGGTCTTCTTTTCTTCATTTCTCCCTTTTCTTTCTTTTGATTTGATTTGCTCCAAAGGCATCACAGGGCATCCCAAGGACTAAGCCTTCTGCCCACTGCTCATCCTAATCCCCATAGCACTAATCCTAATGCAAAATTACATCAAAAATAGAAAAGTAAATCTAATACATGCAAAATAACTAAACACACCATACAACCCAAGCAGTTATATGAATAATTTAGACTTATCACCCACACATGGGTAACCAACCACCTGTCCTAACATGGGTTATGTTTAGGGGCTAAGCAACCTACACAACAAAAGCATTTATATTTTTATTACATTGGCCTCTTAAGCACAACCCAAAAAAAAACATAATTAGCTAATAATACCTAACATCTAGTCTACTAAATATACACCCTCAAAATATTACATCACAAAATAAAACATAACATCATACATACAATCTAACTTAGCATTAGAAGTGGTGACTTAGTATTCTAATGTGTGTGCTTAAGGCTTGTGTGACAAGACTTTACTAGGCTTTTTCTTAGTTTAAGTTTGAATTTGGAGTTTGAATTTATTTAAATTTTACCTTTGGGTGATTTCAATTTAAATGATTTAATGATTTATTTTTCATTTTTATTTGAATTTTATTTAGTTAAAATGATGTTTAGGCTTTCAAGATTGAAGAGTAGAATGAATTTCATTTATAGATGGAACTCACCCTATTCTACATCCTGATTCCTAAGGAATTTAATTAAGGTCCTTAAGTATCTTAATTAGCCCATTTAAATTTATGTAATTTATTTGATTTGATTTAGAGTTTAGAATTTGAATTTATTTAAGCATTTGATTAATTGATTTTGATTTAGATGTTTTAGTTTAATTGCATCTTGATAATTCAATATTCTTAATATATAATGAAGTTTAAGTTTTTTTTAAGTTCATGTGTTTTTAGTTGATTAATTTTAGATTAGATGTTTTGATTTAATTGAATCTTGATAATTCAATATCCTTAGTATCTAATGAAATTTAAGTTTGTTTAAGTTCATGTGTTTTTGGTTGATTAATTTTAGATTAGATGTTTTGATTTAATTAAATCTTGATAATTCAATATCCTTTTAAATTAATATTTAACTCTTTTGTTTGATTATGGTTATGTGATTTAACTTTATGTTTATTTAATTTGATTGTGGTTCATTTATTTGTAGTTTTATCAGATTAGATTAATTGAGATTTTATTTTGATTTTAATTGGGTTTGATTCTTTTTAATTAGGATTTTATTTTTAATCACATCAATTTGTCATGTTCATCAAAGTTTGGTTTGCATTTTGATTTCATACATTGGATAGTTGATTAGTTTACCTTATTTAAGTAGGTTGAATAAGATTTAATTTGATCACATATTAAATTGATGAGAGTCTTTCTTAATTTAATTTAATTTAATTTAATTTGATTTGATTAGCTTTATTAGTCTATGGGTTTGCTTAGGTTCAATGTGATTATGTGATTAGTTTAATTAAGAAGTGTATTTATGTTAATTATAAAAGTTTGTTTAATTTTCAATTTGATTTCATATTTGTTTTAGACTAATGATGTAATTAATGACTTAATAATTTAGGTTTAATTTAGATTTTGATTAATATTTAATTGCATTTATGTTTGATTAAGCTTAGGTTTAATATGATTAATTTAATTAACTTAATTATTTTATTTAAGATGTGTGATTAATTATTAAATTAAATAAAGATTTGTTTAATCTTTAATTTGATTTCATATTTATTTAGGTTAATGATGTAATTAGTGAGTTAATAATTTAAGTTTAAATTAGGATTTGATTAGCATTTAATTGCATTTTATGTTTAGTTAAGCTTAAGTTTAATATGATTAATTTAATTGACTTAATTCGTTTATTTAATGTGTGATTAAATTAATTAGTGTAGATTAATTAGGTTTTTGATTTGGATTAATTTTAATGTGATTTATAAAATTAATTTAGTTTATTAAGATGATGGATTAATTTATTAAGTTTGCATTAATTAGGTGTTTGATTAATTAAGTTTGATTAAGGGTTTGTTTAATTAGAGATAAATGACTTAATGATTTATGTTTAATTTAGGTTTTGATTAGTGTTTAACTGCATCTTAATTATGTTTGATTAAGCTTAGGTTTAATATGATTAATTTGATTAACTTAATTAGTTTACTTGAGGGGTGTGATTATTAAATTTAATTAGGGGTTTGATTTAAGCTTAATTTTAGAGTTAGCTTTAATGTAATTTATTTAAATTAATTTGATTAATTAAGGTGATGGATTAATTTATTAAGTTTGCATTAATTAGATATTTGACTAATTAAGTTTGATTAAGGGTATTTAAAATTTTAAATCATTAGATTAATTAAGGGTTTGTTTAATTAGAATTTAATGACTTAATTTCTCACATGTGAGTGATTTTGTTTAGTTAAGTGTTTTCTTTAAGTTTGATTTCATGAAAGGATTAATTACCATCATTGTTATTAAGTGAATTAATTGTTTATTTTATTTCAATTAAGTTTGATTATTTATGATTAGAGTTTTATTTGATTTGATTCATTTATTATATTTGTTTGATTTCATTAACATGTTTAATTTAGTTATTAGGTTGAAATTTTATTGGTTAATTAATTATCTTATTCCAAATGGATGTGATTTAATCATATGTTAATTCAATTTACTTTAATTTTATTTGGTTTAATTTGATTAGTATCAAATGATTATAGTTTCCTAAATTTGTTGAATTTTAGGTTTGATTTAAGATTTAATCTTTTAATTGAGTTTTATTAACCTAAGTAGGTTTAAACATATTTAATTTAATCTCCTCTAAAGATGATATTTTTTGATTTGAGGTTTGATTAATGATTGCTTAAGTGCTATTTTATTTCTGATTTTGATTTAATATTTAAATTATTTTTAGATTATATTTTAATTAACTCCTTAATTGATTAAACTCTAATCTTAAGTATTTGTTTAGGGTTCATTAAGATTCAGAAGATCACATTATTTTCTTAAGAGTCCTAGATGTCAATTGAAGTGATTTAAGCCATTTTGAAGATTTTTGTAAATTTTTGAATTTTTATTTGATTTATTTTATTAAAATGGACCATCTGAAATTCAAAATATAATTTCTCTTAATGTAGAAGTTCTTTTCACTTGAATTTTTTATGGTAGGTGTGTTTTAACTTTAATTTCAATCCTTGAAAATTTCAACTTAATGAAATTTGATTTTTACTAAAACTTAAATTAAGCTCAAAATAGTTAGTAAACTTTAGGGATTTTGAGTTTGTTGGATTCCTCTCCAAAAGACAAATCCAAAGAGCCCTTGTTTCTAATTTTTGGTTAAGTATTTTATTTTTTATAAATTTTTAAAGTTTGAGGTGATTTAAATTATTATTATTATTATTTATAAAATGGAAATATGCTGATGTACCTTTGGGAAGGGAAAATGACGCTTTCACTGCCCATCCGATCTCGAGGATCATTCGATCACGACGCTCGATCGAGCGATCTTTCATCGACGACGTCCGCGCATCGATCAAGGCTCGACGATGATCCATGAGTGATCCGTCCGATCACGCGAACGATGATTAGACGGTCCGCACAGATGATCGGCTCGATCGCGATCCACGCGGCTATCAAGCCGCCCGATCGAACCGCACGGACGGTCCAAATCGATCCGGCGGCCATCAACGCGATCGATGATCGATCCCGCAAAACCGGGGATGGATGATGACCGAAGGCCGGGTGAATAGTATTTTCAGAGTTTTTTGGAAAAAATGAGGGTTTCTACGCCAAAACTTATCCAAATGGATCCATTTTCATTCTGATTCACACCGAAAAATTCTATTTTCTAATTGGGATGATTTAAAATAAAATTGCGGGATTATCTAGGGAAAATTCCTAAAATTGTGAGAAAATTAATGCAAAATACACGAGATCCTAAGGCCGGCTATGGTTTGGCAAAATTTACCTCACCGGGGATGATTTATGGTAGCGGTGAAGATTCAAGCGAACTCCTAGGTATGTGAGGAAGCTTTGGAGTGATCTTTGTTTGCCTTTCAAAATGCTCTGGAAGAGCAATTATTTGTGTTAGCTCAAAATGGCTCAAAGAAGTATGAATGGTGGGAGGAAGAGATCTCAAGCCTCCTTTTATAATGACCAAAAAATACAATTATTTTGAATTTTTGGCTCCAAATTAAGCCATCTTGGGGTGGTGAGATGGATAATTGATTGAGGACTTTGATTTTTTCTCAAAGTCCTCTCTGCCGCAATATGATCAGATTTATTCAATGCAAATATTGAGGAGTTAAGTGCATGTGATGAGGAAATTAAATGAGGTTGGGTGGAATCCTATGTGGGGGAGGATCCATGAGGGATTTAAATGGGTTGGGTTGGTTTTAGGCTAATCCCAAATGGTTTTGGGTCGAGTTTGATCAACCCAATGGGTTTTGGCTTGGTTTCAAGGGATTTGACCCAATTTGGGTCATGTCATTTGGGTCAAATTGACCCATTTGAAAATTGGCCAAATTAGCTTGGTTATGGGTTGATTCATATTCAATTGAAGAGATCAATTTGATATTTGGTTTGAATTAATTTGAGAAATTGACCCTTTAGGCCAATTTGGGCAAGGTTGGGTCAAGTTGACCAATTGGGCTCGATTGATCAAATTAGATTTAATTATAGCTTTGGTCAAGTTCAATAATCAATTTGGAATGAACTTGAGCCATTGGTTGCAATAAATTTGGGTTAGATCATGATTTGACCCGATTTGGTCCTTTAGGCCAATTTGGGTTAATTTGGATCAAATGACCAATTGGGCTTGGTTTGGCCCAATTAATTACAATTGATCATCCTAGGGTGATCAACAGTCATGGTGTAAGATTTTGTCAAGCTTGGTTCAATCCAATTTGGGTTGGATTAGAAGTTGGCTCAAATGGGTCCTTTAGGTCACTTTGGGTCAATTGGTTTGGTTTTGGTTTGATTTGAGTTTAGTTGAACTTATATATGAGCCCTAGATTGAAATATAAATTCAACGACAATCAATTTGGTGTCTAATGGGTTTTGGCTCAATTGAAAGTTTTAAGTCAAAAGGGCTAAGTTAGGCTGGACTTAAGTTGACTTGAATTTAGCTTGATGATTGTAGATTTTATTTATATTTGGATAAATAATCGAATGAATGATTGATCCGAGAGAAAATTTATTGGTTTTGACTTAATTTGGATAGAATTTGGCTAAGTCCAAAGAATTGGCTTAAAGGGCTTAGATTGAGTTTGGATTTGATTTTCGATATAGTTTTGGGTCATTTGAATTTGGTTTTCATTTATATTTGTAAATATAAATGAAGGAATAATTAATTTATAAAGAGATCAATTGAGTTTGATTTGATCTAAAGGGAGTTTTGGCTAAGCTTATGAATGTGGTTCATATGGCTTAGGAAGGGTTTTAGGATTTAAATTTGATTTTAGGTTTCAATCATTTGGAGTTAAATTTTGAAATCTTTTGAGTTTGAATTTGAATTTGAGATTTGGTTTGAGAATTGAGTCTAGGTTTGATTTGAGAAAGTGTATCTAAATTGGGTTTAGGATGATATGTAATTTTCTTAATACATAACCTTTATGATTAACACTTCTAAGTCTCTAGGCTTAGGTTAGGTGTTCACCTAATCATTAGAAGTGTCTTATGACTAAGGAGTTATTAGTGTTTAGAAGAGTCCTAAGTCTAAGAAGAGGAGGTTAAGAGATCACTCCAAAAGTGAGGTCAACAGTAGCACCAGCATTTTAAGACTGAAAGGCATGACCTTATAACAATAGATTCCGATTGGATTCCAAATGTAGTGTTTCTTTCATCCTCGGGGGCCATCTTGATTTGGTTTTAGTTAGATGACCCATCTATTAAGAAGAAAATTGCATGAGATGAGGCGATGTCCACCATTAATTCTGGTATAGGAAGAGGAAACTCATCCTTAGGGCATGCCTTATTTAAGTCCCTGAAATTGATGCATATGTGAATTTGGCCATTCTTCTTCTTAACTGGGATGACACTAGCTAACCAGGTTGGCTATTTTTCTTCCCTGATGAAACCAGCATCGATCAGTTTCTTAACTTCAGAAATGACCTGTTGTTCGATTTCTAATCACATGCATCTATGAGCTTGCTTGATAGGGTTGGCAGGTCTATTGCTAATTTGTGACCGCTATGTTAGGAGATAATCCGGCATCTCTTTCACTCCATGTAAAGGTCCCTTAAACTTAGTCAATAGCCTAACTAAGTCATTGGTTTCTTCTTCATTTAATAACGAACTGATGTATGTTGGGTGTGAAGTTTCTTCTGTCCCTAGGTTGATTTCTTTAAGCTTGTCTATTATTGAATGGATCTCCTCTTTAAATTCTGGTGTTGCATCTTTGATTTGGAGATCATCTGAATCATCTGAAGTTTCTAAACACACATTCTCATAAGAGTTAGTGTGGTGAAAAGAACCTATCGGCTCCAAATGATTGGCGACAACTAAGCGAATCATCATCGACCAACCCACTAATCAATCCTACCTAATCTTGATTATGCATCTTTCCTTTTTTATTTCATAGTTTCTCGAAGTACTCTAACCTGTGCTTAGACCATGAATAAGAAATCAAACCCTTCTTTGCAAGATTAAGAACACAAGGCAAGTATCAATCAAGAGGCAATTCCATTAATTCTTTATTTGAATTATTCTCAAGTCCTACATCAATTTTTGGACTTGAAGATGATGATCTTAATAGGAATCACTTTGGCTTGACATCCCTGGAAGACCGATGGGCTTCCTTAACTATTAAACCTTCAACTTTTTGAGAGGAAAATGAGGTTAGATCTAAGATTCCTAACTACTGCCTGATAGTTTCACATAAAGTTGATTTGAATACATTCATGCTTTGTCCGGAGGCCTGGTCTTTATCGCTGTCCAGCTCGGGCATCACCTCCAATGAAACTAGCTGAGAGGGGTTAGCTGGTATGCTAATCACATTAGACTCATCCTCCGATCTAGATTCTAAGTCTATATGAATAATATGGGTACTCCTATGAACTGGAACATAACCCCTATTGGCTGGTGGCCAACCAGGGGTCTCTCGAACCGCCTCCTGGAGGTCGAGAGCCATTCTACCCGCATGTCCATATGATGAAATGAACTATGGGTGGAATGTGATATGTAGCTCTACTTCTTCCTTGATATCCTTTTCTCATTCACTTGGATTTTCATTTTTCTTTTCCTTTTCTTCTTTCTTTTTTCTTTTCTTCTTTTTCTTTTGCATTTTAATTTGAATTTTGACCAAGTTCATGAGAAAAGGTGTTTTGAGGAAGATAGTAGGTCGCATCCTCATATATCTCAATCTCTATAACTGAAAATGGCTTTTCATCACCTTTGACACAGTATTCAATCCCATCCTTCCTGAACTTGATGCACTGATGGATGGAGGATGGAATCATCTTGTTCTAATGTATCTAATGTCTACCAAGCAAAGTAGTGAACAAAGTATTCAAATCAATGATATAGAACTTGGCTTCAGTCTTCCAGTCACCTATCTCCAAAGGTAACATTATGGAACCTAAAGCTCTCTCGCCTTATTCATTGAATCTTCTCAACATCATCCGATCTCCTCAGAGTGTGGAGATGTCGATCCTCAAATAGACAAGGGTCTTTAGGCTCATAATGTTCACCGATGCACCTAGAGAGATAAGAACCCTGGAAAGTCTGAATCTGCCCATGTCCACTGTAATGTGAAGGGAACGGTTGTGCACTATGTCCCCTAGAAGAAGGTCTCATCTGTGAAAGTGACTCTTTGGGCTTCTCTGGAATAATGTGCCTCATCTCCAATACCAATCAGCTGAGCTAAGCATATCTCTGGATCAAGAAGAGCCTTGATTAAAGATTCTCTCATCTCTTTGGATAAGATAAGGGCATCATATATGCTTAACTTAGATGAAAACTTTCTAAAGTGAGAAAGGACATTATAGTCCACCTTGGGCTGATCCTCCATAAGCATATCCATGAGTGGAGCATCCTATGGAGGGGCTTCTCAATCATCTGAACCAATGACTTATTTCCCTTATCTTGAGGTCGCCTCAGGAGGTAGAACCCACTCTGAGGTTAACATGATCTCTTGTGGCGTTAGTAAGATTCTACCGCTTAAGTAGGCTCACTACAACTTCTATGGGACCCTCAGAATCGGATGATTCTAAGTCTATCTCAAGAGGTGAACCCATAATATTCAGAGAAGGAAAATCTAACTCTAAATCAGAAAGAGAATGATCAGAGTTGTTATATTTATTGTTGTTTGAGAGTTTTCGAAGAGAGTAGAATTAGACAACCCATAAGTGACACAAATGTAATTTGAACTAGCTTTATTCCTGATCTCTTGAAGGAGGTACATAGTAGAAATCTAGTAAAGTAAAAGGGGTGAGAGAGATGCCCTCATCTACGATACAAGATGTCTACTATAGGAAGAGCTAAAAGTAGAGAGGTCGATGTAGTAGCTCCAAGATATCTGGAGGTTAGGCTGCGGCTACTTGGCTATCCCAGGCTGGCATGGGCTGCTGCTAAACTCCCACTTTTCCTAAGTTATCTTGGACAACTTGCAAACCTTCCTTGATGTTGGAGGTTCGAGCTACCTTAGGCACCAAGAAAATTTTCTTGATTTTGGACACAATTTTCTTAGAGGTATGGGATAAGGAGATATCTCAACCTTATTTGGTTTTGGAAGTATCAAACATCCCCAAGGATTATCTTAATGGAACTGGATGGTTTTTCCACAAGGTCCTTCGGGATAACTATGGTGCCTGTGTTGAAGCTATGCTCAAGCCAGTCCTTGAATGTAAGACAATCCTCCATAACATGACCTAGCATGTGGTTGTAGGGACAAAAGTTAGGATCATTACTTTTGCCCACTTCCTCTGGCCTTCTAGGTTTGGGTAGCTAAAATCAAGTTTCTTTAAGAGATTCTTAAAGATTTTCTTGATTCCTCTCTTTTAAATGAATATTGTTTGTTTAATTTATCCATAAGAGTAGTGGTCTCTGTACCGGTGGGTATGTGTGCTACCGTGGATATGGTAGGAGGAGGTGAAGGCCATAACTGTGGTGGCCTAGGGATGGCCTCGATGGTGGTAGAGGAGGTGGAAGTGACGGTGGTGGAGCTCGAGGTCTCATACTTCCTCTCGGCGCTTTCCTTATCTACTATCATCACCGGATTCATCTCAAGCTTTTATGGCTTTGGCTTTGTTGATTGATCCAGAAAAAATAACTGTTTGGCTTCTCCTTACAAGCTAGCCACCTTGTTGATTAGTTTCTCAAATGTCTTAATGGTAAAACCTTTGAGCATGAAGGCGATCGGGCCATGAATATTCTTCAACAAAATTTTAATGGCATGTTGTTCAGACAACTATGGTTTGTATCTCATACTCAAATTATGCCATCTGAGAATATAATCAATGAGGGACTCATTGAGCCACAACGAGATTGCTCATACCACCCTTTCGAGCTCCAAATCTCTTAATGAAGAGTTGCTCTAACTTAGCAAAAGTCTTCACTGAACTGTTAGGAAGTTCAGCATACCAATCGAAGGCTATGCCTGCTAAACTACTGATAAAAAGTCTGAAGAGTAAAGCATCACTGCCACCAACATTATAGTTGTTGGCTCTAAAATATACAATATGTTGCCTTGGGTTCTCGCTGCCATCGAAGCTCTTGAAAGAAGGTGGCACGAAACCCTTAGGATATTGGATGTCATCGAATTCCTCTGGGTAAGGTCTACCCTTTGGAACCAATGATCCTCCTCGGGCTTGAGCCAACGCTTCTCTCACTTGCTACTCAACCATGGTTTTGATGTCCTTTTTCTATATGGAGGTACTATCCACTACCTTCCCATACAAGCTGGTGCTTCCCTGCTCTATTGGAGGTAAAGTCTGGGCTGGATCCAAGACATGCAACAACTCTGGCTGACTAGTCTTTGCTATAGTAGGATGCACTACCAGGGCTTGGATCTGAAGTGCCAAAACCGCTGCTAGTATGTATTCAAGCTTCTTCCCCATCCTATCTATTTGTTCATCATTTTTCTTTAATTGTTGAAGGAGGTGTTGGGTCGAGTAGGCTATTTCTTTCTGCTCGGCCGCAGCACCTTCCAAACTCTACTGATCACGGAGGAGGGAACTGTTGACCTCATTTTTAGGATTAGCTCTCAACCCCTCCATCTTAGACATAGGACTTCTCTTAGATTTTAAGAGATCCTTAGTCTTAAGACACATCTAGTGATTAAGTGGACACTCAACCTAGCCTTAGAGACTTAGAAGGGTTAGCCATAGGAATAGGTCATGCCCTAGCTTGAACCACATTCCTTACTTTCTTCCTTCAAGTCAAACTCCAAATCAACATCAAACCTAAATCAATTCTAACTTAATTGATTTTCTCCAAACTCAATCAATGCCACATGATTGAAATCCATGATTGAAAACCCATGATTGAAATTCCTAATTCAAAATATTTCTTAAGTCCTTTAATTCCCTCTTAAGGACTTAGCCTAAATCATCTTCAAATCAATTCAAGTTCATGAGATTTTCTCATAACTCATTTATATTCTCATTTATATTCACATATATAAATGAAATATAAATTCAAATCAATCGAATCAAATTCAAAATTAAAATTCCTAATTCAAAATCTTTCTTAAGTCCTTTAATTCCCTCTTAAGGACTTAGCCTAAATAATCTTCAAATCAATTCAAATTCATGAGATTTTCTCACAACCCATTTATATTTTCATTTATATTCACATACATAAATGAATTATAAATTCAAATCAATCAAATCAACTCAAAAATTCAAGTTCAAATTCAATTAAAATCTAACCTAAGTCTTTCAAGTCAAAATCTTGAACTTAGCCAAATCAATTTCAAATCAAGCCAAACCTTTGATTTTTATTCATGATTCAATCAATCCTTCAATCATGAATCCAAATATAAACACAAACTTCAATCACTTAACCAAAACCTAATTCAAAAATCAAACCCCAAATCTATTCATGTTCTTCCTTTGAACATGAAATTGTCAAATGGATCAAAACCCATTTGACTTCAAACCACTTGCAAATGGATTTATATTTCAATCATAAGTCCATATAAAAGATCAATCAAACTCAAATAAAGCTTTGACCAAGCCATTTGACCCACTTAGGCTCACTTGACCCAAAGTGACCTAAAGTATCCCTTATGAGCCAAATTCTAATCCTAACCAAATTAGATTGAACTACACCTAAGCCTCTCATCATGATCAACAATCATCATGAGATAATCAATCAAACAAATTGGGTCAACACAAGGGTTGACCAAGTCAACACTTAGCCAAAATGAAATCCAACATAGCCAAAATCCACTATAGGCCAAATTGATTAAAACCCTTGATCCAAGTTCATTCATGACCAATGTATGAACTTGACCAAGTCAACATTTGAGCCTAACCTTGCCCAATTGGCTACTTGACCCAAGTTGACCCAACTTGACCTAAAAAGTCAAAATGTGTCAAAACTTGATCTAAGCTAAATTGATTGAAACTAATGAGTCAAGTTCATTCTAAATCACTTGTTGAACTTGACCAAAGCCTCAATTGGCCAACTAGACCTAACCTAGCCCAATTGACCTTGAACCCAACTTGACCTAAAAGGTCATATTGAGCCAAATTCAAACTTAATAAAAATTTATTGGAAACAAAGATACCAATCTACTTCATATGACTAACCAAACCTAAACCTACCCATGACCTAGCTCAAATAGGTTAAATGGGTCAAATTAGTCAGCTTGACTCATTTGACCTAAATGAAGTCATATGAACCAAATTAAAACCTAAACCAAATTGAATCAAACCAAAGTGACCAAAACATTTTAAATGGTCATATGAACTTGACCCAATTTGACCAATTGGTCAACTTGACCCAAGTTGACCCATTTTGACCTAAATGGGTCAATATGAGCCAAACCATACCAAATGAACTCCAAATCCAATGAAACTTGACCAAACCTATTTTCTCAACATACCAACATCCAAATTCAAAAATTAGCCAAATGACCATTTTATAATACGTAGCCAATTCCACTTGGAATTTGGTCAAACCTCTTCATACTCACTTGATACTTCTCCAGATAAAGAACACTAGGGAGGGTGGTGCATCAACCCAATGGGTTTGGGTCAGCCCAAACCCAATGGCCAAATCAACCATGTGCATGGAAATGGCCACATGGGAATCTTCTTACACTCAAATAGAGCACATGGGAGTTCACCATTCCACTCCTAGCCTAAAATGAACTTAAGGACATCTCAGCTCAAATAACCCCAATCAAGGCAATTGGATCAAAATGGAAAGCTTATGCTTGACCATCCATTGCCAAGGGAGATATAATCCCCATTCATTTGAATCTTGTGAGCCATGTGATTGAGTGTGAGGGAGTCATAGGAGCCATTTGCAGGTGATCCTAAGCTTCCTAGAGGGAGATTCAATTTCCATCTTCTCGATTTTCCTTAAGTGAAAATAAGGGAGCTCCATTGGATTTCCAACTTTCTCCACACTTAAACTCCACTCAATTCCTTCTTCAAGCTTCATCAGAGGACCAAGGCAAGTGCACCCATACTCATTCCCAAGCTTCAAAGGTAGAGGAGGAGTGCCCTAGACCAAAGATGAGCTCAAGCTAAGGAGGAGGTCCATAGAAGCAACCACTCAACCTCAACCTCCCAAACTTTTAACAAAGCTTCATCTCAACTAGATGAAGCTTCCCCAAGGGAAACAAGCACCGACGATAACCTCCGACAAGGTTAGCCATTAAATCAAGCTTAATTTCATTGAGTGTTGGTCCTTTGTGAAGAAAATCTTCACCCCATGAAAATCTAGCCATTGGATGTAATCTTCTATGCATGTTGATGGTGTGGGTAAAATTTGGGATCAATCCAAGCTCAATCGAGCTCGGATCATCCCCTAGAACATGGATGACCTCCATTATTCATAGGGGAGATCAGGGATGGATCTCTAGTCATCCATCCTCATGTTTTGGATGGACGGCCAAGATTAAAATGCACAATATAATTATTTTTAATCCTCGATGTGGTTTTAATCTCAGTCATTTGATCCTTGATCGGACGATTGAGGAGAAAGTGCATAGCGCCGCCGCCATGCGGTGCTATGATGCAACATTTTAATTAGCCTATAAGAGCGCACCCCGTGTAAAGTGCATGCCGCGTCAGCCGCATGCGTGGAACCCGTGGGATTAATGATATAATTGGGGTTTAAATAATTCTAATTAATCACCTATGCTTCTAAAATTCATATCTCAACATAGAGAAATAAAAAAATGAAATAAATTGCATTAGAAAGATAATTGAGTCTAGAATTTTATAAAATTAATTTTAATTAATTTTGAATAGTCCTTCTCTCTAATTTTAGTTTTTATTAAAAATATTAATTTTCTAATTACTCTTTAATTAATCTACTAATTAATCCCAAACTTCTTGAGTGCATTTAAGGGGATGACTTCTACCTCCCCTAAGTTTCTTGGGATTTATTGGTGGCTTAATTAGGGAAATTGCTAATTCATTTCCTAAATACTCTCTTAATATAATTAAGGTTAATTAAGGGTTTGATTAGTGATTTAATCCTTTTTTGAAGTTGATTATGGTCTATTTTAGTAAATAGGAGGAACCCCTGGTGTCTACCATGTGTACCCTTGCTGAATCCTCTAATAGATCATCTTCATTAGGATCAAAATTGACCTTCTCATCCTCTAAATTGGACCAGACATATCTTAAGATCTCCTACTTCTCCACTGATACTGAGCTACAATGTCATCTAGGGATCAGTCTAACTGAATAGGTACAAAAGATCGAGGTTGATCGATAGTAGAATCACTATCATGAACAAATGGACATCTAACCTCTATTGCTGCTGAAGAGTTAACCATATGAGGGCTACACTCATTAGAAGAAAGATGCTCCTGGCTGCTGCTAGATCTGGATGAGTGGTACTCATAGAAGGATCTATGGCCATGGGGGCGACTGAACTGTCTCCTCCTCCCTCTATTGCTATCTCCATACACTACTGCGGCGGTGGTGATGGAATGACTACTATACTTCGAGGTCATTTCCTTCTTCACCATGACTGGGGTAGAAGGTCGAGCAAAATTGCTCAACCTTGCCTCAGTAGGTGGTGTAGATGGGATGGGATCTCTTGGCTATAGCCGGATCAACAATGGGGATCTCTTCTCCCCGGATGCAACCTTTGGCCTTTGCTGAAATAGTGGATGATGGAACATGTACCAGAGATGGTGGGCGTAGAGTAGAGTGGTGTGGTGGAGGCAGCATTGACTCTCTCTGGATAGGAGCTCCTATCCTATGGTAGGTAGTACCCATCAATAAGATGCTATCGGTATGATTAGCTGGGTAGCATGCCGATCTAGAAAGTCAACATGGGCTAAAACTGCTATACCTCTGTCACTCGCTCCCATGTACAGCCTCCCAGCCCTCTCTCTCTGTCGCCCACATTGTGGGGAATGACTGAGTGTAAATCAAATTGTGTCTTGGACTCTGATCGTCTATAAGCTCCACCTACTTAGCATAGAACTAATCTGAGGCTGGCGTATGACCTCCTCCTCTCACTGGTAGGAGCCTAAAACTGTACTGTTGGCAGAGGTGAAACTAAAATCCTCCTAATATCCTCTCTATCAGATCTAGAGAGAGGATGTAACTTATTTTTTCTGACTAGTGGGGAAACCATCCTAGGAAACTCCTCATAGTAGGCGGTAGCCTCCAAGTCCGCCGGTGAGTGGGTGCTAGCTGTTGGGGGCAAAGGGGAAATGGGCATTGGCTATAGCTGTTGCTATGGGCGCCATAGCCTTTCTCTTCAATGAGGGGATCTACGAATCAGATGGTAACTCAACATGGATGACCGGCTTCTGCCCGGTCACCACGCTCCTGCTGACTGTCGTGAGGGTGTTCCCCTCAGATGTGATCCTAGCCCCCTCAAAGCCTCGGTCTAAGTGGATGATGTGGGCGAAGTCAAACTGCGGGAGGCTGGCCTAATCCAAGGCCAAGTCCATCCCTAAAGGAAATATGAACTCATATTTTTGTGCTGCCATTTGAAACTAAATTGACTGAATTGAAACTGACTAAGAACTGATTGAAAGTCTGTAATGTTGAGAAACAAACCCGAATCAAATTTTTGCTTTGTTGATTTTTTTGAATTTTGATTTTAGAATTTGAACCCACACTCAACAACTTGAAAGTGTTAAGTGGGGCTCAAATGAATTTAGAAGAGATTTTGAATTGATTGGAAAGGGGATTTTTTGAATGTAGAATCCATTTTTAACAAATTTGTGTATGTTGAAAATGGGTTCAAATGTTTTTGGAGTTTGATGCTTCCATAGGTTCATATTTAATTTCAATTTTTTGAGTTTGAGGTTTGAGTATGTTAAAGTAAAGGGTCAATTGATTTTGTTTTTATTTGAGATTTTTGGAATTTACTCACTTAGCAAATTTGGGTATGCTAAGTGAGGTGTTTGAAAATAATTTTCTTATTTTGTTTGCTTGTTTTGTGAATCAAGTGTGAATTTGAAAATGGAATCCTTATTTAGCAAATTTGGGTATGCTAAATGAGGAATCTAAATGTGTTTTGTTTTTTTAAGATTTTTGAAAATAGGATTTTTAGCAAATTTAGGTATGCTAAGGAAATCTTGTGTGTTTTGTTTTTATTGATTTTTTGAAAAAGAGGATTCTTAGCAAATTTAGGTATGCTAAGGAAATCAAAATTGTGTTTTGTTTTTGATGATTTTTGAAAAGAGAATTCTTAGCAAATTTAGGTGTGCTAAGGAAATCCAAATGTTATTTTTTTTTTTTGTTTTTGATTTTGATTTTTATTTTTGAAAAAGAGGATCTTCATTTAGCAAATTTGGGTATGCTAAATGAAAGATCCAAATGTTGTTGTATGTTTTGTTAATTTTTGAAAAAGAGGATTCTTAGCATTTAGGTATAATAAGGATATCCTATGTGCTTTATGTTTTTTTGAAGATTTTTGAAAATAGGATTCTTAGCAAATTTAGGTATGATAAAGAAATCCTAATGTGTTTTGTTTTTGTTGATTTTGGAAAAGAGGACTCTTTTTATATTTAAGTATGCTAAAGAAATCCAAATGTGTTTTGTTTTTTATGATTTTTGAAAAGAGATTCTTAGCAAATTTAGATGTGCTAAGGAAATCTAAATGTTGGTTTTTTTATTTTTATTTTTGATTTTGATTTTGAAAAGTTGATTTTCATTTAGAAAATTTGGGTATGCTAAATGAAAGATCCAAATGTTGTTGTATGTTTTCTTGATTTTGAAAAAAGGATTCTTGACAAATTTAGGTATGCTAAGGAAATCCTATGTGTTTTATTTTTTTAAGATTTTTGAAAATAGGATTCTTAGCAAATTTAGGTATGTTAAAGAAATCCTAATGTGTTTTGTTTTTGTTGATTTTGAAAAAGAGGATTCTTAGCATATTTAAGTATGCTAAAGAAATCCAAATGTGTTTTTGTTTTTGTTTTTGATTTTGATTTTTGAAAAAGAGGATCTTCATTTAGCAAATTTGGGTATACTAAATGAAAGATCCAAATGTTATTTCAATTTTGAAAAGTTGATTATTAATTTTGATTTTTGAAAAGATGTTTGTTAATTTTATTTTGAAAATGTATTTGTTGATTTGATTTTTGAAAATGTGATTGTTGCTTTTATTTTTCTTGAAATGAAATCTTCATTCAACAAATTGAATAAAGATGTTCATTTGTGCTTTTTGGAAAATATGATTGTTGCTTTTTTTTTTTGGAATGGGATTTGTTATTTCGCATTTTAGAAAAGATGATTGTTCATTTTGTTTTGAAAATGAATTCTTCATTAAATAAATTGAATGAAGATGTTCATTTGTGCTTTTTGAAAATATGATTGTTGATTTTATTTTTGGAAAGAGATTTGTTATTTTTCTTTTTGGAAAAGATGATTGTTCATTTTGTCTTGAAAATGAAATCTTCATTCAATAAAGATCTTCATTTGTACTTTTGAAAAATATGATTTTGGATTTTATTTTTGAAAAGAGATGATTGTTGAATTTTATTTTGAAAATGAAATCTTCATTCAATAAATTGGATGAAGATGTCCATTTGTGATTTTTAAAAATATGATTTTGGATTTTATTTTGAAATGATCCTACAAATAATAGTCATGAAGATTGTTAGATGAGGGTGATTTATAAATAAAATATTTTTTTTGCGCAAACATTTTATTATGTGCATTTTGAAAAAAGTATTTTTTTGGAAATTGATATTTTTTAAAGGTTTTATTTTTCTTTACTTTTGGAATGAACCTTTCCTTACCATAAAGAATGGTAAGAAGGAAGTCTTTAGTTATTTCTTTTATTAAATTTTTATTTTCACCTATTGGGAACTAATAGGTTTTAAGACCCACACGGAGTGAGGTCCTAAAACCTAAAGGATATTAGCTAGCTTAGCTTAAGGATGAAATAAACTAAGTTCCAACAAGAAGAAAGATAGTCTTGGATTCATAAAAAGTACAAACCCACTATCGATACTTGGAGACAGCGATCATTTACCAAAGATGGAGAGAGGAACCATCCCCAGCGGAGTCACCAGAAAAATCTATGGTAAATTTATTTTAAATTCTTCATTTAATCTTTCTAAAAGAGAAAACAAATAAATGAAGAACCAAAAATATTTTCAAAACAACACTTCTTGTGTTGGACACCATGTAGATCCAGATGTTCTTATTAGGGTGATCGGGTACGGTATTGAGGAACGATGTACTAACTCGAGTGACAGAAGTCACCATCGTATAAATGAACCTAATCACCTTAATAAGGACTCCTAAGGACTATGGGTCTTCGGAAAGTATTAGATATTCTTCCCCTACTTTACATGAAAAGTAAAGCATAGTTTATTTTAAATTGGATTTGTTAAGTTTCCTATGGAGGCAAGCCCCCATAGTTAATTACATCCTAAGGAATATGATTCCTTAAGAATACTCTTGATTAAGGTAAATGATCATTGTCTCCAAAGATTTCAAAGATATGACTATCAATCAATTAATTTATTTTTAGAAGATCAAGTGAGATTGATCAGAGGAGGGAGTTATTATCGAAGCAAAAGCAAGATAAGTAGGGGATGCTTATGATACTAGGAAGCCTAGTAAGCATCCCAAACTATCCTATGGTTGGACTTTATATTTTTGAAATTGAGGGGATTTATTTGTTTGAGTTGAATTTTTATTAGAAATCTAAGGCTTACAATTCCATAACACAAGATTATGGAAATGCCTAAGAGGCGAGGATTTATACTCATAGCCTGCAAAGGGAAGTAACAACCTCTGAACCTGAATCAAGGGAGCTTTGGCGAGGGCTAAAACATGACATAAACCTAAGATGAAAATGAGCATTTCAATTTACCTCCACAAGAGAGGATAAACCACCTGACTATTGGACTTACAATCGCCTAGGGGTGGCCTCCAACTAACTCCTCCCCTGTTTTTAAATACATGTAGGCAAGTCATATGCTTTTGCAAGATAGCTATGCTGTTGTTTATTTAGAAAGAGACTAAGTCCTTAAACACACTCCTAAGAGACTAGATCATGTAAGGCATCATTAATGACTTAAATCTAATACAAATTTTATTATATTTTATTTTTATTTTAGACAATCATTTTGACACAGGCTTTAGAATTCATATGCCTAATGCATGAGAAATTAGATTATGGGCCAAAATCAGCAAGAAAGGAAGTGCATTTCACCATGACTCTCAAAGGTCAAGCCAAATTCTCTGGCAAAGGTGGAAGCCCTCCATAACAAGAGTGAAATAAGATGCTTTTTATGCATGATGTGAAAATATACAACATCTAGCTAAGGGGTTGCTAAATCTTTTATCTTGTTTCATAACCTAGGCTTTAGGTAAGGTTATGAGTTGTTTATTTTTAATTTGAATTGATTAGTTGGATAGAAAATTTATTTTTCTAAGAGCCTAATCATCATCCAGGCCATACATTAAAGCAAGGAAGAAACTAGGAAAACTTGTCATCTTAATGTACAAGCTAAACAAACATCAAATAATTTATAAAGCTAATGCAAAAGAATAAGAGGCCTTTTGTGATCGGGCTCCATCGCCCAAACCCCAAAAATAAATTGGGTAGCTTAGCTCTACCCTTATACATCCCGGATTATAAATGAATTAATTATAATCAAGAAGGAATTCATGTTATGGGGGGTCTTCATTCTTCATTCTTCATTTCTTCTTTCTTCTTTCTTCTTTCTTCTTTCTTCTTTTGGTTGGTTGGAATGTGGTTGCTCCAAAGGCTTCACATAGTACATAAGATATAGTCTTATAACCAATGTTCATCCTAATCCCCCATAATAATCATTCCAAATCCTAATTGCAAATTACATGAAAATGGGAAAAAGTAAATCTAACTAAAAACCTGTAAAATAGATATTAGCTAAAGAAACCACATAATCCCAAGCATGTATATGAATAAATTGGACTTAGCACCCCACATTTTGGTAACTAAGTCCACCTAGCCTATTTTGGATTATGCTTAGGGGTATAAGCAACCTGGACAACAAAAACATTTATATTTTTATTACACGCCCCTTAAGCATAATCTCCTGCAGAAGAAAATGATTAGACTAAGATCATCCTACCACTCAGTCTATGTACATACACCCTAACATCCAGACTAAAATATCACATCATAAAATAAAAGCAAGCATCAAGCCATGCACTGCCCTAACATAGGACTAGAAATGGTGACTTAGTATAATGTGTGTGCCATTTAAGATTTGTGTGGCATGCCTTAGCTAGGCTTTAAGGTTAGAGTTTTCTAAGTATGAAAATGTTAAACTTAGAGGGTGGTTTTCAGTTAAGTGGTTTAGTTGATTTGGTTGATTTTATTTCATGATTTGATTTGGTTTGAATGAACCTACAATTAATTACTAAGTGTTGTAAAGAGAGGAAAAGAGAAGAGAACTCATCTTTCCTCCCTACCTTAAGTAATTTCTAAGGTAGATTCATTAATAATTTTTATTTTAGTGAATATTTTATTATGTATTTTAATTAATCCTAAGTTTAGATTTTCCCTAAACAAACCTATTCAAAAAGAAAGGCATTTTAGGATTAAGTAAAGTGAATTACTATCACAAAACACACAACACTTTATTTCTTTCCAACATGTGTAACATGCATATGGATGAATCCTAAGCATAGCTATGCATGCAAATGGATGTGTTATCACACCTTAATGATGAATGCTAAGAGATATTGCTTAAGGAAATTTGGAATGTTCATGTATACATATTTTTGTTTAGTAGAAAGAGAGATTCTTTTATCCATTATTCAAATGCACATTTACATGTATGAAAGACATAAGTGAGTACAACACCATTATTTTCTACAGGGTGTAAATTACAAGACCTACTTAGGGCTAATTAAAGCCTCACAACCCTGGGATGTCCAGACTAATATACCACTTTTTTAAATACATGTGCATGTACAAAAGAAATGAATGGAAAAAGAATCATGGAAAAAGTTTATGTTTGTTTAGTTTGTTTTGATTTGGTTATGCAATTTACATGTGTAAATGTGAATGTCCCTCTTAAAGGATAACATATGAATGAATAGGAATGGATTTAAGCAAGTGTTGTATTCTTTTCAAATGAACTATACACTTTGCAAATCCTATTCAAAACTATGTTAAGAGAGAAGAGAAGGAAAAGTCACATGATGCACACTTTATATTATACCCACATGCAAGCCTATAAGTAATTATAAGTAGCATACCCTTCATTTTTAATGTTTGATTTATAAGTTTTGAAAGTAATTTTTGGATTTAGTAGTGATAATAGCCATTCATATTCTTACTTTAGTCAAAATATGTAATTTAACATAAAGGAAACATTTCATTTTTAATTTATTTTTTAAAAGACATGAATGCATGATTTCATATGACATACACATTTAGCATGCTAGAAAAGAAATAAAGTGATGTAAGCATGTAACTTCACTCACCCTAATTAATTCCCAAAGACAATCCTATGGAATAAGATTATTTAAAGTGAATCAAAGTTGGTTTAAGGAAATTTTGATTTTGTTTTGAGTTTGATTTGAATTTAGGAAATGTGAGAAGGTTTGCTGGTCCTAACCCATCTCCACATGTGTATATTATTTTAGTTTAATTTTAGAACCATTAGATTAATTTTATGTTTTGCTTAGGTTAAGGTGTTAATTAAGTTCATTAATTACCCCTTACCTACACCTCCTTAACATAATTATTCAAACAATTGTGAGCCAACATATGATATGCAATCACATTGAATTTAAATCAACAATGCATCCTAAGAAAGAAAGGTCCTAATGCAATTGGCTCATAATTATTGATTAATTAAGCTAAGGGGTTTAATTAAGTACTTTCATAACCCTTCCCACACATGTAGGTTGGATTTGATTTCCTTAAGCTTACTTAGGTTATTGAACGCCTAAGTATCTACCCAAGGAAGGATTGATTAAGCGATTAAGTTTTTGGATTAATTTTTGATTTTGAGTATAGTTAATTAAGCTATTTAATGAAATGATTAAATCATTAATTAATTTGTAAATTAATTAAGTTTTCTTTCAAATGAAATAGACATAGGGGAAAATATTTAGAAAAGGCATCTTAATCTCATTCCCTAAGTCTATCCACCATTCCAAAGTGGTTAACAAATTTAATTAATGAATTTATCATCATTTAATAGGTTAATTAATCATTTAATTGATTAAGGGAGTGATTAGAGATGAATCAAGCAATTTTCCTAATTAAACCATTAATAAATTCTAAGAAAATTAGGAGAGGCAGAAGTCATCCCACTAAACATACCTGAGAAGTTTGGAATTAATCAATGAAATAATTAAGTAATTAACATAATTACATTCCTAATAAAACCCAAATTACATAAAATTTACTATTCAAACTCAATTAAACTAATTTTATATTATTCTTCTTTGAAATATCTTCAAAATGCATTTAAGTTTGTATTTTTTTGATTTTTCTACATTTAGTTATGTAATTTTGAAGTTTCTATTATTATCAGGTCATTAAATCCCTAATTATATAACTAATCTCATCGACGCCATGGGAGCGCTGCACTTTCCATGGCGATGGATTGGTTATTTAAGTTATCAATCATACCGATCACCGTGGTGCTTTTCTCTTAGATCATGATCAATCAAAGATCAAGATACCGATATTAAAGGATTAATGCAGGATCTTAATGTTTTAATCAAGCCAATCCATCCAAAATATGCAGGATGGACGGTCCATGATTCATCCCTGCCCTCGCCTGCTGGAGATGGCGACCATCTATCCCTTAGGACTTGATCTAACCTCACTTGAGCTCGATTGAGTGGGGATTGATCACACACCATGTAGAGGTAAGAAGGAAGACATCCAATGATCAAATTGCAATGGGATGAAACTTTCTTTCACAAAGGACCAAGGGTGCCAAGTGGCCATGAAAAGGATATGACAAAATTCCAAGTGGAATTGGTCATAGGTTATCCCTTGACCTAAGGGTAAAATGGTCATTTGGCTTTTATTTCACTTTGGGCAGATTTAGAATAGTTTGAAATTGGGTTGGTCCAAATTTCAAAGAATTTGGAGTTGATTTGATGTCATTTGGCTCATGTTGAGCCATTTAGGTCAAAATGGGTCAACTTGACCAACTGGTCAAATTGGGTCAAACCAAGGGTTGGGTCAAGTTCATATGACCATTTGAAATATTTTGGTATCATTGGTTTGGTTCAATTTGATTTGTATTTGGTTTTGGTTCATTTGAATTCATTTAGGTCAAATGGGTCAAGTTGACCAATTTGACCCATTTGACCTAATTGGGTTAGGTCATGGGTTGGTTTAGGTTTGGTTGGTCTTTTGAAATGTTTTGCAAGCTTTGGTTTCAATCAATTTTGGTTTGGTTTGATTTTGGCTCAATTTGATCTTTTAGGTCATGTTGGGTTCATGGTCAATTGGGCTAGGTTGGGTCTAGTTGGCCAATTAAGGCTTTGGTTAAGTTCAATAAGTGGTTTAGAATGAATTCGACTCATTGGTTGCAACCAATTTGGCTTAGATCAAGATTTGACATATTTTGACTTTTTAGGTCAACTTGGGTCAACTTACGTCAAGTGGCTAATTGGGCTAAGTTAAGCTCAAATGATGACTTGGTCAAATTCAAAATTGATCATGAATTGGTTTTGATCAATGGTTTCAATCAATTTGGCCTATGGTGGATTTTGGCTAGTTTAAGTTCCATTTTGGCTAAGTGTTGACTTGGTCAACCCTTAGGTTTGACTTGGTTTGACCCAATTTGAGTGATTGATCATCTTATGATGATTGTTGCTCACAATGTGAGGCTTAGAAGAGCTTAGTTCAATCCAATTTGGGTAGGATTAGAATTTGGCTCAAAGGATACTTTAGGTCACTTTGGGTCAAGTGAGCCTAAGTGGGTCAATTGACTTGATCAAGGCTTGAATCAAGTTTGATTGAATCATATATATTGACTTATGATTGAAATATAAACCCATTTCCAAGTGATTTGAAGTCAAATGAGTTTTGATCATTTGATGACAAGTTCAAGTGAACATGAGTTTGATTTGGGTTTGATTTTTGAATTTAATTTTGGTTTGATGATTAAAGTTTGTGTTTATATTTGGTTTCATGATTGAAGGTTTGATTTAATCATGAAGAAAATCAAGGGTTTGGCTTGATTTGAGTTTAATTTGAGCAAGTTCAAGAATTTGACTTGAAAAGCTTAGGTTGAATTTTGGTTGAATTTGGATTTGAGGTTTTGAATTTAGTTTTGGATATATGAATTTATATTTCATTTATATTTATGAAAATAAATGAAAATATAAATGGGTTATGAGAAAATCTATTGAATTTGATTTGATTTGAATTTAGGCTAAGTCCATAAGATGGAATCAAAGTGACTTAGGAAGGATTTTTGAATTTGGAATTCAATCATGGGTTTCAATTATTTGGAATTGATTCATGATTTGAGAAAATCCATTGGAATTGATTTTAGGTTTGAGAAAATCAAATAAGTTGGGAATTGATTTGAGTTTGAAGTTGGTTTGGATTTGGAGTTTGAAGTTTATTTGGATTTGAAAATTAATTAAGTTGGAATTGATTTGAATTTGAAGTTGATTTGAATTTGGTTGAGTTTTGAAATTTTACTTGAATGAAGGAAGTGAGGATTTGGTTTCAAGTTATAGGGTAGGAAAATTTTCCTAACACCCCTAAGGCATGACCTATTCCTATGGCTAACTCTTTTAAGTCTCTAGGGTTAGGTTGAGTGTTCACCTAATCACTAGAAGTGTCTTAAGACTAAGAAAACTCTTAGTGTCTAAGAGGAGTCCTATGTTTAAGATGGGGAGGTTGAGAGCTCATCCTAAAAATGAGGTCAACATCAATGTTTCTAGTGGATCTCTGGTTCAATGTATAGAACAAACACTTCTTCCATTAAAGGATTGCGATCAAAGTCAACCTTCTCTTGAATCATTTAATGAGGATCCCCAGAGGATTCTCCAGGGTGTCGGCCATCATGCCTTTCATCAGTGATATCCGTTCTTTTGGGTATCTACTTCTGATAAGTTATTTTTGAGGTGGATTTATGAATGTGTATCAGATGTCACATGTCTTTCTCTCTTCAGATTTTCATTACTAGGCCTTGGCCTCTATATCTGCTTACCCTTTTGCTGGGACCTTTCTGTAGCAGATTCTTGGACATGCGATCCAAGTGTCACACTCCGATGCTCACCACGTGAAACATACTTGGATTGATGATTAGTCACCATAAGAGATGGATACCTCCTTGGTGGAGCTTCAATATTTTCAATCATCACAGGCCTTTAAAATTTTTATCAAGCCTCTTTCCTTGGCTACTTTAAGAACTTTATGTATTCTAGAGGATAGTGTTTCATCGTCCCTATGGTGGTGGAGCTTCATTGTTGAGTCAGAAAGTTTGCTTCACCTACCAGTGAAATATTCTTTTTTACCCATTTTAGACTATCAAAATTGTTATGGGTAGGAATACTCGCTTATGGTAGCAGTATTGCTTGTTCTCTAGGTCATTTGAATGGGATCTGCTGAGCCCTCAGCTCAACATTTCTTCTTCTTCTTTGCCTTTTGGTTAATTTGCTTCTTGATGAGAAAACTTCATGATCATGCTTTCCAGGTACAAAGGTTTTATTGTAAGCAATACCATGAGGCATTAAAGACATAGTTTTCCCATTGATGGTTCTTTTCATCATGGGGACTTCAAATTGACCCAATCTTTCAAATATTAAAGTTCTCTGTCGAGAGAACTCCCTAACAATGATTGGTTGTTGAACTGGTTGGCGAGCATGATGAGTATGAGTTGCAGTAACCTGAGGCCTTCCAACATGGCCTTAGATGAGTGCACCATAGGTGGGTGCTTCAAGAGTTACAGTTATGATAGCTGGAAATTCAAGATACCAAATTGAATGGTAGCTCCAACATCTTCTATGTTGATGATGACATCAAAAGTGAAAGATGGGGATTAGTAAATAGTAATTATTATTTCACCCCATACTTTCAAAATGTAGAGGTACTACAGAACAAAATAATAATGTAATAAAGATATACACTACAAAATAATTCATTCGACATAAAGTCTTATACATTACTAATTTGGATTTATTACACATTTAAATCACCATTTTTTGTTTTGAATTTTCAAATATTTTATTGCTATTATAGTATATATATGACTAGCGATGAAGAGAATCTTGTCCCAGCGAGTTGCGAAATCATGGGCTCCAAAATTCACCACCGACCTCTCGACAAATAAAGAGAGTATGATTTAAGTGTATCAGTATAATTTTCAGAAGACAGATGGAATAGTAGATAAGACACTACCCAGAGATTTTATCTTCATTTGGTGAGGACTTTAGATTTGTTTTATGCATAGTTATTATTTGAGAGAACTTTCAATTAAGGTTAATCATTAGATCGTTGAATGTGTAGTGTATAGTAGAAACATGTGGAGTTTTGATTTTTAGATTTATTAAATTCATTATATCAACTTTAATGCAGATGGTTGGGGGAATGATGATGTGTTTGATAGATCTCATAGTTTTATTATCTTGGGCTATCATGGTCCCTAGTCTACTTAGTCAGAGGAGGTAGTTGACCCAACCTAACCGAAAGATCTTTATCAGCAACACATGGGTTACGTCATCCAAGAAAGCCTTATGACTGGGGTGTTTATCAGGAAGGACTTAAGTCTACTTAGATGATAGAGGGCTTTTATCAAATATATCATATGATTCACAACTCAAAGGAAGAGCCATTGAGGAGCATCAGCTATGATCATAATATAATGGTTGGTGGCGGCACGATGGGACTCACGGTAACTACATCATGTGAGTCTCTGGCCAGCCACATATTAGAGGACTCGAGCCATGTTCTTACTAGCATGAGATTGATTGAGAGTGAACATAGTAGAACACTTGATTTGACATTGGCTCCTTTGTGAGCTAGAGTTTTTTTAATTTGTCACATTCAACAAATCGTTGCGGATGGTGGATTAGATTTTAGCTTTAAGCTTTTAGAGATTGAATTTCATTTAAGCATTTTTAGATTGATACTTAATTTGAGTTAATTTGATTTGAAATTAGAATCATATTTTGATAGGAGTATCCCCTTCGGTTGAAATCACCATTCAACACAGCCATCATCAGGATAGTTAATTGATTGAATCAAATATATTTGAGAACTTTAGATCCTACCAACTCTGTTTAGCTCCTAACAAAAAATTAGATCTACTATCACATGATAAAATCAACTTCTCAGACATTTTAATAAGTTGAAATTCTTATAATAATTGGATTTTTAGGTTTTTTGTCATCAAATCTTGAACAAACAGTGAAGAGCATCCTCAACACTAAATTTAAGCATTCAAATGTTCAAGGCATCTTATATTTAAGAATGCATAATTTTAAAGCATTGAATTTGAGTTTTAATCCTACTTCATAATATGTGCAAGAGTTTAATTGAATCCTTAATTAACGCCTTTTATTCGCTTGTACGATGTCTTGTGAATCTAGTGGCATTTTGGAGCAAATTAGATTTATATTTGCACTCAAAATATTGTATCTTTGCTTGACCTTTTAACATACATTTAACTCTACATTAGTCATCACATTCAATTTTTGTTCTCCCCAAGCATGCTATTATATCTTTTTTTAAGCAAGCTTATCCAAATTGAAGCTCTTTTCAAATATGAGTCAATTATTCCCTAAGAAGTCTTGACCATACTTGCTAATAAGTTATTTAGTTTCAGTGAGAATCTCTTATGAAGCTCATTTGATCCTATTAGTTTTGAAGATAGACACTTAGATATATCACAAAACTCATTATATTTCAAAATTAATTTTAGATGCAAGACCCAAATAGTTCTTTTAAAGGCTACATTCAAGAATGATCATGAGTTGCTCAATTGAATTTGTACTTATAAGAAAGCTACCAAATTACTTACACATTTTTACTTTCAATATGGAATTAACATTTGAATTTACCACCAATCATTTGTCCTTTGGTATTCAATTGAAATCCTTTTTTTTTCTTTTGACATCAAATGCGATTATTCAAGTGTATTATTCACATTGATTACTTGTTTATGAATTTAACACTTTGAATATCCAAAGCGAAGCTTTGTTCATACAAAAATACTTTGAATCCAATATGGATTTATCCCCGAATCCACATCAAGTTTCATGATTATTTAAAAGAAGCTAACTTTAGATTTATCATTAGTCTCTCATGATTTTATTATTAACCTCCTCAAGCTTCACTTACATTTAATTTGGATATCTTCATTTATTTCAACATATAAAGCAATAGGCTCAAGCATTCATTTGGTGGTAAACTGAATGAATGAATTTAGTTGTAGCTACTTGATGTTCTCTTTTGTTGAAGCTAGAGATTTAGATATTTAAGCTTCAGTATAGATATTCTTGTTTATCATGTCAAATGTATGATTTTACCAATGTTTAGTTCATATAGGAGAAAGATTTATATGAGTTTTAATAGGCCTTCTAAAAAATGATACTTGCAACTTAGGCGAAAGCATGACTTAGAAAAATTAAGAGCTCACTTAAAGATTATTCAAAAAAGATTAACAAGCCTCCAAGAATTAATTTTCTTGCAAATAGAATATGAAATCATTGAACTTTAAAATCACTATAGATGATGTGAACTTTATATACCTTTTCATTTCCACAAAAGAATTTATAATGACTCTTATTGTATTTGAATTCTTTCAAAATCTTGTGAAGCTCTAATTGTCCATAGAAGAAGTGAAGAAGATTGAGCCTCCAGATTGTTTCAAATGTCATTTAGTTTCATTCTTATAAATCTTCCTTTCAAATTTAATATGTGCACTTATATTTATTTTATGCCTTTATAACTTCATATGTTATGATCTAAATTTTGATTTAAGTCTTTTATTTAATTCCATTTAAATTCTTTGATTATCTCTTTTTTTTCTTTTTTTTCTAAGTGCAAAAATTCAACAAAATTTTGGCAGCATTTCGGCATAGGAGAGCGACATCTAATAATTTTTTTTGGCTTACTCGGTACGTCCTGATGAGTATAGCGAGTGGTGTCTTACGTCACCATATCAAAATTTCATCTCGTCATGCACTGATGAGCATAATGAGGCCTTCAACCTCCATAAAGACAAGCATATATACATACATATTCTACACATTCATTCACACATCCATCCAAATCCATCATTTTTTTAGAACGAATAACACAAAAATCAACAAACACAAAAAAGATGAAAGAATGATGGAAATACAAAACTTAGAAAAAAACCCGATGATGATGTTCCTCTCCGGCTATGGAAAAGTGAATGGGAAGGGTAATTCGATGATATGCTGATTAGAAGGCTATCAGAGGAATCACGATGATGAGTTTCCTCTCAACTCATAAAGACTAAGATGGATTCATAAAGGTAATGAGGGAAGGAGGAGTTCAATAAATAAATTGAGGGAAAATGGAGAAGGATTTTGATAGGTGAAAAAGAAAGTCTTAAAGGAAAAATGAGGGAAGGAGAAGTGATTTTGCCAAGGAAATGAGGAAGGAGAAATGATTTTAGATGGAAAATGAAATGGAAGGAGGAAGCTTTATTCAATCATGTTGAAAAATCAAAGAGAGAAGATGAGGAAAGAGAAGGAAAGCTCCCCTTTTTCTAAATAGAATACAATAGCTTTGGTTAGGGTCAGTTTTAAGGAAGGAAGGTTAGTGGTTTGCGATTGAAAGCCATTGAAAGCGGTGAACAAGGAAGAGGATCAAGAGAAGGTCTCAATAGTGCCTTTCTGTGATGGATCATGCGATTTTAAGGAAGATGGCATGAAAAGGGAACAATTGATCATGCAAATCAAGTGATGGAAGGGGTAGGACAACTGGTCGGCTTGAAGGAGATCTAGATCCATACAGGTGAATTAGGGCTCAATAGCAATTTAAAGAAAAAAAAACTTTATTTAAATGATTAAATCAATCCCTAATTAAAATTTTATTTTATGATGCTATCATTATAAAATTAATATATATGTTGATTTAAGGTTATTTCGATATTTCGGACACAACGACGTAGTCCTTTCATGATTAGAGGCTGTTTGGTTCATTTCGGCGTCAAATTAGATCAATTTTAGCTCAAAATGCATTATCACTTCCAATCGCTCTACATTTGTGCAGACTTGTCTATTGAGCATGAATAATCTCATTTGATAGGTTTGATGCTTTAAACTAACGACACAATTAATTTTATGAACAAAGGTTGTTTGAATATCATCGCAGCCTCTCGACTCTGATATGCGTGTTGACACATTGATAGCTCAATCGCTTGATCAGTTGATCGTTAGATTATACAATATTTATATTCTAACCAATTTTGATGCTTTGAACATGATGGTGTAGTCCGTTCATCAATCGAATGTCATTTGGGATCATCATAGCCTTTTAACTCTGATATGTGTATCGACACATTGATAGCTCGATCGCTTGATCAGTTGATCGTTAGATTATACAATATTTATATTCTGACTAATTTCGATGCTTTGAATGATATGAAAAAGTTCATTCATCGATCAAAGGTCATTTTATTGGTGATGTTTGGTGCCTCTTCACATTTGTGCTAGAAGCATCCAGTTGAATTCATCTTATAAGCTCGATTCGGCTCATGTGATATATTTGAAGGTCAATATAATTTTACATGAAAATCCAACTCATGCATAGATAATTAGAGAGAGTACTGGGTAGAGTTGTTAAGGGGCTATTTATTTTGAATACATTGAGATGGAAAATAAAGCAAATGCAGTGATTTCATTTTTTTTTGCATTTGGCATGATGTAAAGTAAAATTTTAAAGTGATGTAATAAATTTAGAATTCACTAGAAGGTTATATTTTGGTATATTTAGAATTCATCCAGATTTGAGAAATTTTAAATACATTAGCTAATATAAAGTGTTATGGTCGCTTGCCGATAATCGGCCATCAACAACGATGGCGGTTGAAATACTTTACATTATATTTATTTTACCAAACAAAAAAAATAAGCTCATGTATTTACAGAGCTCAACCAAACAACCTAAAGTAATCCAAATACATTGTATTTTTTTATGCTTTATTTTACTTTGTATTCTTTATGAACCAAAGCTCTAAGTGAACAAACTTCAAAAAAAGTGAGAAAAATCATGGGACATTGTGGTGTTTTATTTTTGAGATTTATGTGTTGTGTCTATTTATGTGAGGGGACACCACGCAGATTGTGATGTACTCATTAGGGTGATTGGATATGACATTAAGGAATTTTGTACTATTTCGAGAGATAGAAGTCACTATCCTATAATGGACGATCACAATTGGTATGATGGGTTGAAATCAGATCTTACTTTACATGAAAAAAGTAAAGCAAGGTTTATTTAAATTTTTGTTAAGTTCCATGGAGGCAAGCCCCATAGTTATTACATCTAAGAAATGAGATTCCTTAGGAATACTCACGATTAAGGTAAATGATCGTTGTCTCCAAAGATTTGATAGGAATATCAATTGATTATTTTATGAAATCAAATGGGATTCTCAAAGGAGAGAGTTATTATCAAAACCAAAGGGAGATGAGTAGGGATGCTAATGATATTAGAAACCTAGTTAGCATCCCAAACTATCCATAGTTGGGCTTTATATTTTCAAATTGAGAATTATATATTTGAGTTGAATTTTTTATTAGAAATCTAGGGATAATTCCACAATAAATATTATAGAAATGCATAAGTGAGGATTTATGCTTGTAGTACAAAGAAAATAAACCTCAAATCCTAAATCTAGGAGCATTGAGGGCCAAAGATGACTTCTAAGGCAAAGTGGGTATATGGTTTACCTCACGAGAATAATGATTGTTGGACTTACAATCGTATGGGGTGGCCGCCAACTAACTCCTATGATTTTAAATACATGTAGGCAAGTCGTATGCTTTGCAAGATGGTTAAGTTGTTATTTACTTAGAAGGGAAACTAAGTCCTTAAACTCTCTCTAAGAGACTAGATCATGAAGGGCATGAATAATGACCTAAATCTAATGCAAATTTTGTCAAGTTTTTTTTTATTTTTGACAAATTTGACATTTGGGATTTATATGCCTAATGCATGAAAAAATTAGTTATGGGCCAAAATCAAAAGGAGGCGTGTTTTCACCATGGCTCTCAATGAAAGCCATTTTCTGGAAAGGTGGAAGCCTCCATTAGTTAGAGTGATAAATAAATTTATGATTTTGGAATTGTGAAAAAAATTTTTTTAAGCTATTTTAAAATAAAATCACCTTAATTTATAAAGGTTATTTCTCTTTAGTATGATTGGAAAATTTTGTTTTCTTGTTTCATGTAACCTATACTGCAAAGTTATAAAGAAAAATGAAAGAATATATCTATCCCTACATAAGTGATTTCTAAGGTAAATTTGAATTTCCTTTGGTGAATGGTTTATTTTTAATTAACCCTAAGTTTAGATTCATTCTAAATATCCCATTCAATAAGAAAAGCATCTTAGGATTAGTTAGTGGATTACTATCACATAACACACAGCCATTCATTTCTTCCCACCATGAATATCATGCATATGAATAATCCTAAGCATACCTATACATGCAATGTAAATCTTAGCACGCTTTGATGATGAATGCAAAGAGATGTGTTTTGAAAATTTTGGATATCCCATTTATTGATTGAATCATTAATGCATGTCTTTGTTATGTATAAAAGAGAGATTTTTTATCCATTAGTTAAATGCACATCCATGTATAAAAGTTAAAAGTGAGTATGCAATTTTTTTTTCTACAGGGCATAAGGTTCAAAACCTACTTAGGCTACTTAAAGCCTCATGACCTGGGATGTCGGTGATATACCATTTTTCTTAGATACATGTAGATGTACAAAACAAGGAGGAGAAAACCCATGCAAAAAATTATGTTGCACTTATTTAGTTGTATGATGTACATGTGTAATATGAAGATCCTTTCTAAGTCTTAATCTAGAGATGCATAGTAATAGATTTAGGCAAGTGTTATGTTCTTTTCAAATGAACTATATACTTGGAAATTCTATGTGAAACCATATTAAGGGTGTGGTTAAAATTTTCATTCTTCATCTATCTTTCTTTTGAGGAAAAATAAATGAAGAACAAAAATAACAACTTTCTTGTGTTGGAGACCATGTAGATCCAAATATGATCTTATTAGCGTGATCAGATATGACATTGAGGAATGATGTACTATCTCGAGAGACAGAAGTCACCATCCTACAATGGACCTAATCACCTTAATAAGGACTCCTAAGGACTATGGGTCTTCGGATGTACCAAAGATTCTTCCCCTACTTTACATGGAAAGGTAAAGCGGGATTTATTTTAAATTAGGTTCGTTAAGTTTCTTATGGTGGCAAGCCCCCCATAGTTAATTATATCCTCAATGAGATCTCTTAGGAATACTCTTGATTAAGATAAATGATCATTGTCTCCAAAGATTTCAAAGATAGGACTATCAATCAATTAGTTTATTTTTAGAAGATCAAGTAGGATTGATCAAGAGGAGGGAGTTATTATCAAAACCAAAGGAAGCAAAGTAGGGGATGCATATGATACTAGGAAGCCTAGTAAGCATCCCAAACTATCCTATGGTAAGCATCCCAAACTCTGATTATGGTAAATGTTTGTTTGAGTTGAATTTTCATTTGAAATCTAGGGCTTACAATTCTACAACACAAGATTATGGAAATGCCTAAGAGGTGAGAATTTATGCTTGTAGCCCATGAGAAGTACCTCCAAACTTAAATCTACGGAGCTTTGGCAAGGGCTAAGGCATGACCTAGATCTAAGGTGAAAATGGGTATTTGGTTTACCTCTACAAGAGAGGATAAACCACAGTTGGACTTACAAGCTGGGTGGCCATGACTAACTCCTCTATGATTTTAAATACATGTAGGAAGTCTTATGCTTTTGCAAGATAGGTAAATTTGTTGTTTATTTAGAAAAAGACACTAAGTCCTTAAACACTCCTAAGAGACTAGATCATGTAGGGCATGATTAATGACTTAAATCTAATGCAAATTTTGTTATTTTTTATTTTTATTTTTGGATAATTGATTTGACACAGGCTATGGGATTCATATGCCTAATGCATGAGAAATTGGATTATGGGCCAAAATTAGCAAGAATGATGTGTGTTTTCACCATAGCTCTTAAAGATCAAGCTAAGTTCCCTGGCAAAGGTGGAAGCCCTCCATAACAAGAGTGAAACAAGATGCTTTTTATGCATGATGTGAAAACATACAACATTCAACTAAGAGGTTGCTAAATCTTTTATCTTATTTTATAACCTAGGCTTTAGATGAGGTTATGAGTTATTAATTTTAATTTTGAGTTGATTAATTGGATAGAAAATTATTTTTTCTAAGAGCCTAATCACACATGCCATTCATCAAAGCAAAAGAAGGAAAATATGCCATCTTAATGCACAAGCTAAACAAACATCAAATAATTTATAAAGCTAATGCAAAAGAATTAAAGGCCTTTTATGGTCGAGCTCCACCACACAAACCCAAAAAGAAATTGGATAATCGAGATCTACCCTTATACAACCCGGATTACAAATGAATTAATTACAATCAAGAAGGAATTCATGTTATGGTGGTCTTCATTCTTCACTTCTTATTTCTTCATTTCTTCTTTCTTCCTTCTTCTTTCTTCTTTTGGTTGGTTGGAATACGATTGCTCCAAAGGCTTCACATGGTGCATAAGACATAGTCTTATGACCAATGTTCATCCTAATCCCTCATAACATTCATTCCAAATCCTAATTACAAAATTACATGAAAATGGGAAAAGTAAATCTAATTAAAACTTACAAAATAGATATTAGCTAAACAAACCACACATCACAAGCATGTATATGAATAATTTGGACTTAGTACCCCACAAATGGGTAGCCAACTCCACCTAGCCTATTTTGGATTATGCTTAGGGGTATAAGCAACCATGCACAACAAAAAGTATTTATATTTTTAATATAATGCCCCTTAAGCACAATCCCCTGTAGAAGATATGGTTAGACTAAGATCTCCCTACCATTCAGTCTACATACACCCTAACATCCAGACTAACACATCACATCATAAAATAAAATCAAACATCAAACCATGCACCGCCCTAACATAAGATTAGAAATGGTGACTTAGCCTAATGTGTGTGCCATTTAAGGCTTGTGTGGTATGTCTTAGCTAAGCTTTAAGGTTAGAGTTTTCTAAGTGTGAGAGATTCAACTTAGAAGGGTGGTTTCACTTTAAGTAATTTAGTTGATTTGGTTGATTTTATTTGATGATTTGATTTGGTTTGATTGAACCTACACTTAATTGCTAAGTGTTGTAAAGAGAGGAAAATAGAGAGAACTTCTCTTTCCTCCCTACCTTAAGTAATTTCTAAGGTAGATTCATTAGTGATTTTTCTTTAGTGAATATTTTATTATATGTTTTAATTAATCTTAAGTTTATATTTGCTCTAAATAAACCTATTCAAATAAGAAAGGTATTTTAGGATTAATTAAAGTGAATTACTATCACAAAACACACAACACTTTATTTCTTTCCAACATGTGTAACATGCATATGGATGAACCCTAAGCATATCTATACATGCAAATGGAAATGTTAGCACACCTTAATGATGGATGCTAAGAGATGTTGCTTAAGGAAATTTGGATGTTTTTATGATGCATGATTTTGTTAAGTAGAAAAAGAGAGATTCTTTTATCCATTAATCAAATGCACATTTACATGTATGAAAGACATAAGTGAGTATGACCATTATTTTCTACACCAGGGGTATAAGGTATAAGACCTTCTTAGGGCTACTTAAAGCCTCATGTCCAGATGTCGGACTAATATACCACTTTTCTTAAATACATGTGCATGCGTAATAAAAAATAAATGAATGGAAAAAGAGTCATGCAAAAGATTTTTATGTGTTTGTTTGATTTTGGTTGTTTAATTTACATGTGCAAATGTGAAGATCATTCTTAAATGATAACATAGGAATGAATATGAATGGATTTAAGCAAGTGTTGTGTTCTTTTCAAATGAACTATACACTTTGCAAATCTATTCAAAACTATGTTAAAAGAGAAAGAAGGAAAAGTCACATAATGCATCTTATGTTATACTCACATGCAAGCTTATAAGTAATTATAAGTAGACCTTTCATTTGTAATGTTTGATTTATAAGTTTTGAAAATAATTTTGGATTTATCAATGATAATAGACATTCATATTCTTACTTTAGCCAAAAAATGCAATTTGACATAAAGGAAACATTTCATTTTAATTTGAATTTTCAAAAGGCATGAATGCATGATTTCATATGACAAACAACATTTAGCATGCTAGGAAAGAAATAAAGTGATGCAAGCATATAACTTCATTCACCCTAATTAATTCCTAAAGACAATCTTATGGAATAAGATCATTTAAAGTGAATCAAAGTTGTTTAACAAAATTTTTAGTTTTATTTTGAATTTGATTTGAATTTAGGAAATATAAAATGGTTTACTGGTCCTAATCCATCTCCCACATGTGTGAATCAATTTAGTTTAATTTTTAGAACCATTAGATTGATTTTATATTTTGTTTAGGTTAAGGTGTACATTAAGTTCATTAATTATCCTTACCTACACCTCCTTAACATAATTATTCAAACAATTATGAGCCAACATATGATATGCAACCACATTGAATTTAAATTAGCAATGCACCCTAAGAAAGAAAAGGCCTAATTGAATTGGCTCATAATTATTGATTAATTAAGATAAACAGTTTAATTAAGTACTTTCATAACCTTCCCACACGTGTGCATTGGAAATGATTTCCTTAAATTTACCTTAGGCTTTTGAACACCTAAGGGTCTACCCAGCAAAGGATTGATTAAGTTAAGATTGATTTTGGAAATTTGATTAAGCTAATTAAGAATTTGATTAAAGGAAGGGGTTTAGGGAATAGCTTCAAGAAAATATCCCAAAATTATTCCATAAACCTCCTAATCACTTAAACAATGCTTAGTTATCTTAATTAAATGATTAAACCACTATTCACATGCTTAATTACCCTTAATTATATTAATTGAGTTATTAGAGATTCATTAGTTAATTTTCCTAATTAACCCATTAATAAATTCCAAGAAAATTAGGGGGGGAGAAGTCATCCCACTAAATATGCCTGAGAAGTTTGGAATTATTTAATGAAATGATTAGGGAGTAATTAGGGTTATTAAGATTTCAAATAAACTCTAATTAAAGAAAATTTATTGTTTGAAATGCATTATAAACAATTTTATATTATTCCTCACTAAATTATCTTTAAAATGAGCCCTCATTTATAGTTTTCTAATTTTTCTACATTTAGTTATATATTTTTGAAGTTTCAGTGATTATTAAGTAATTAAATCCCCTAATTATATAACTAATCTCGTCGGTGCCACATGGACCGCTGATGCGGTGCGTGCTTTCCATGTGGAACGATGGTATTCATTATTTAAATTATCAAATCGGTTGCACAGTCAACCGATGGCGCTACGTGTTTTCTCCTTGGACCATCCAATCAAAGATCGGACGGTCAGGATCAAACCTACAATTTTTAAAGGGATTAATCATCAGATCTAATCAAATTAATCAGGACAGTCCATCCAAAACATGCGGGATGGACGGTCCATGATTCATCCCTGCCCTCGCCTACGGGAGATGGAGGTCATCCATCCTCCATGGCTTGATCCAAGCTCACTTGAGCTCAGATTGAGTAAGATTCAACCCACACCATCAAGAAGCAATAAAGAAAACATCAAATGGTCAAATTCACTTAGGATGAAAATATCCTTCATAAAATACCAAAGAAAATTCTCCCTAAGCTCAATTTTGAAGCATACCTCATCGGAGGCTATCACCGGCGCCCAACTGATCGAGGTAGCTTTGTCTAGTGGAGACGAAGCCCTGTTAAAGGTTTGAAGGCTTGAGGTGGAGTGGATCTTCCTATTAGCAAAACTAAGCTCTAATGGCTTACGACTTTTGTCTGGCTCCTCCTTCCCGTTGCTTGATTGCTTGGGATTTGATTTAGGTGACCTCGATTGGGTCCTCTAATGGTGCTTGCAAGAGAAATTGGGCTTTGGTAAAGTGTTGAGCAAAGTGGAATTCTCACTCACCTCCCTATTTTCAGCTTAGGCAAACCGAGAAATGGTGAATTCAATTGAGCTTGAGAGACCTTGGGAGAGCTTGGCAATGCTTCCTTTGAGTTCCTTGGGTTCAATCGACAACAAGTGATCTAAAATGAAGTGGAATTAGGGGGAGTATATCTCCCCTACTTAGATCAGATGGTCATGAGCTCACATTCCATTTTGATCAAATTGATCACATGGAATGGGTTTGTTAGGCTGTTAGGGGTGCCATCTGATTCAATTTTGGTAGAGAAGAGAAGTGGAGGAGTTTCCCATGTGTTAAATGAGGATGTGAGGGATTCCATGTGGAGAATTTTTCATTGGATGGCCAATTTTGGCCTTGGGTTGGGTTTGGCTGACCCAAACCCATTGGGTCATGTACACCACACTCATTAATGTCCATTTGGTCCACTACGAGGGTGCCAAGTGGCCATGAAAAGGATTTAACCAAATTCCAAGTGGAATTGGCCATAGGTTACCCCTTGACCTAGGGGTAAAATGGTCATTTGGCTTTAATTTCAATTTAGGCAGATTTGGAATAGTTTGAGATTGTGTTGGGCCAAATTTCAATGAATTTGGAGTTGATTTGATATCATTTGGCTCATGTTGACCCATTTAGGTCAAAATGGGTCAACTTGGGTCAAGTTGACCAATTAGTCAAATTAGGTCAAACCAAGGGTTGGGTCAAGTTCATATGACCATTTGAAATGTTTTGGAACATTGGTTTGGTTCAATTTGATTTGTATTTGGTTTTGGTTCATTTGATTTCACGTAGGTCAATGGGTCAAGTTGAAGCCTTTGAAGTATCCACATTCCAACCAACCAAAAGAAAGAAAGAAGAAAGAAGAATGAAGACACCCATAATAATGAATCCTTTCTTGATTGTAATTTATTCATTTATAATCTGGGTTGTATAAGGGTAGTGCTCGGCTACCCAATTTATTTTCGGTTTGTGCGGTGGAGCCCAACCACAAATGACCTCTTATTCTTTTGCGCTAGCTTTATAAATTATTTGATGTTTGTTTAGCTTGTGCATTAAGATGACA
This sequence comes from Cymbidium sinense, assembly GCA_021442155.1. NCBI lineage: Eukaryota > Viridiplantae > Streptophyta > Magnoliopsida > Asparagales > Orchidaceae > Cymbidium > Cymbidium sinense. The sequence continues at coordinate 61,855,156 of CM038222.1, forward strand.
TATTTTTCTAGTTTCTTCCTTGCTTTGATGTATGGCCTAGTTGACGATTAGGCTCTTAGGAAAATAAATTTCTCTCTAACTAATTAATTCAAACTAAAAATAAATAACTCATAACCTCACATAAAGCCTAGGTTATAAACAAGATAAAAGATTTAGCAATCCCTTAGTTAGATTTTGTATATTTTCACATCATACATAAAAAGCATCTTGTTTCAATCTTATTTTGGAGGGCTTTCACCTTTGCCAAAGAACTTGGCTTGACCTTTGAGAGTCATGGTGGAAAACACCTCCTTTTCTTGCTGATTTTGGCCCATTTCTTATGCATTAGGCATATGAATCCTAAAGGCTATGTCAAGTTGATTGTTCAAAATGAAAATAAAATATAACAAAATTTGCTTTAGATTTAAGTCATTAATCATGCCCTACATGATCTAGTCTCTTAGGGAGTGTGTTTAAGGACTTGGTCTCTTTCTAAATAAATAATAGCCTAGAAATCTTACAAACGCATATGACATGCCTACATATATTTAAAATTGTAGGAGGAGTTAGTTGGAAGCCACCCCCAGGAGATTGTAAGTCCAACAGTTGGGTGGTTTACCCTCTCTTGTAGAGGTAAACCAAATAGCCATTTTTTCCTTAGATTTAGGTCGTGCTTTGGCCCTCACTAAAGCTCCCTAGATTTAGGTTCAGAGGTCACTACTTCTCTTTGCAAGCTTCAAGCATAAATCCTCACCTCTTAGGAATTTCCATGATCTTGTATCATGGAATTGTAAGCCCTAAATTTCTAATAAAGATTCAACTCAAATAAATAATTCCCTTTAAACTTCAAAAATATAAAACCCAACCATAGGATAGTTTGGGATGCTTACTAGGCATCCTAGTATCATAATCATCCCCCACTTATCTTTCTTTGACTTCGATAATAACTCCCTCCTCTTGATCAATCCCACTTTATCTTATAAAAATAAACCAATTGATTGATAGTCCTATCTTTGAAATCTTTGGAGATAATGATCATTTACCTTAATCTAGAGTATTCTTAAGGAATCTTATTCCTTATGATTAATTAATTATGGGAGCTTTCCCTGTAGAGAACTTAATAGTTTTAAACCCTTACTTTTTTTCATGTAAAGTAGAGAAGAATCTCTAGTACAAGACCCATAGACCTTAGGAGTCCATATTCGTTATTATAGGATGGTGACTTTATCTTTGAGATAGTACATCTTTTTCTCAATATTGTACCTGATCACCCTAATAAGAACATCTAGATCTATGTGGTGTCCCAACATAGGCATATATTTCTATTTTCATTTACCTCTGTTTCAAAAAGGGATTAGATAAAGGTGGAGATAGATATATTTCAACAATAATGTTCACCGATGCACCTGGATCAGAACCCTAGAGAGTCTAAATCTACCCATGTCCACTGTAATGCAGAGGGGACGGTTGTGCTCCATGTCCCCCAAAAGAAGGTCTTCATCTGTGAAAGTGACTCCTTGGGCTTCTCTGGAATAATGTGCTTCCTCTCTAATAGCGGTCAACTGAGCCAAGCATATCTCTGGATAAAGAAGAGCCTTGATTAATGATTCTCTCATTTTTTTTGGATAAGATAAGGGCATCATATATGCTTAACTTAGATGATAACTTTCTTAGGTGAGGGAGGACATTGTAATCCACCTTGGGTTGATCCTCCATAAGCATATTCAAGAGTGGAGCATCGTGGAGGGGCTTCTCAATCATCTGAACCAATGACTTATTTCCCCCTTTCTTAAGGTGCTGCCCTAGGAGGTAGAACCTTGCCACTATGGAGGTTGATTTTGGTGATCTCTTGTGGTAGGTTAGTGGAAGATTTTACCTACTCATCAAGCTCACCAACAGCTTATCCTTTGGGACCCTTGGAATCAGATGATTCCAAGTCTATCTCAAGAGGTGAACCTGTAGTATTTAGAAAAAGAAAGTTCAACTCTGAATTAGAAAGAGGAGATCAGAGCTGTTATAATTATTATTTAGACTTGGGGAGTTTTCAATAAGACTAGAGTTAGACAACCCATCAAAAGTGACTGTTGATTTCTTGATTTTGAAGGAGGTACATAGTGGAAATCTAGTAAAGTAAGAGGGGTGAGGGATTTGATGCCCTCATCCATTGATACAAGATGTCTACTAGAGGAAGAGCTAGTAGAAGTGTGCTAATGTAGTAGCTTGGATTGAGCGGACTTGGTTGGTGGTTGCACTACTTGGCTATCCTGATCTGGTGTAGGCTGCTGTTGCTGCTGAGCTCCCCTTTCCCCCCAAGTTGTCTTTGGAAACTTGCAAACCTTCCTTGATGTTGAAGGTTTGAGCTACCTCAAGAACCTATAAGGAAAGTTTCTTGATTTTTGATACAATCTTCTTAGAGGTTTGGGATAAGGAGATATCCCAACCTTCTTTAGTTTTGAGAGGATCGTAGGTATCCCCAAGGATTACCCAAATGGAACTGGATGGTTGTTCCATAATGTATTCCTTCAAGATAACTATGGCGCCTGTCTTGAAGTTATGCTCAAGCCAGTCCTTGAATGTAAAGCAATCCTCCAAAACATGATCTAGCGTGCAGTAGTAGGGGCAAAAGTTAGGATCATTTCTCTTGCCCACTTCCTCCGGCCTTCTAGGCTCGGGTAGTTGAAAATTAAGTTTCTTTAAGAGATTCTTAATGATTTTTCTAATTATTTCCCTCTTAAATGAATATGGTTTGTTTAGTTTATCCATAAGAGTATGTGGATGGTAGCTACCTAGTGGCGGGTATGTGTACCATTGTTGCTATGGATATGGCTGAGGAGGAGGCAGTGAAGGCCATGGAGGCTGCTGTGGCGGCCAGAAGGATGGCCTCGATGGTGGTAGAGGAGATGGAAGTGATGGTTGTGGAGCACGAGGTCTCTCATACTACTCTATGGCAGGCTGCTTCCCCTTATCTACTACTATCACTGCCCTTGGCTTTTTCTCATAAGCTTTTTGTAGCTTTGGCTTTGTTGATTGATCTGGAAAAGGCAATTTTTTGGCTTCTCCTTGTAAGCTAGCCACCTTGTTGATTAGTTTCTCAATTATCTTGATGGTAAAACCTTTGAACATGAAGGTGACCGAGCCATTAATATTCTTTAGTAAAATTTCAATGACATGTTGTCCAGACAGCTGTGGTTCACATTTCATACTCAAATTATGCCATCTGAGAATATAATCAATGAGGGACTCACCAGGGTGTTGTTGAGCCATAACGAGATCGCTTATAGTCACCCTTTGTTAAGCTCCAACAAACCTCTTGATGAAGAGTTCCTCCAACTCAGCAAAAGTCTTCACTGAACTGTTGGAAAGTTCAATATACCAATCAAAGGCTATGTCTGCTAAGCTAATAAAAGAGAATAAGAGCATCACTACCAGATTGCATGCAAATGTGTTATGTCGCCATGGTTCCACCATCGAAGCTTTTGAAGAAGGTGACACAAAACCCTTAAATACTGGATGGTATCAAATTCCTCTGGATAGGGTCTACCCTTTGGAACCGATGATCCTCCTCTTGTGCCAAGGTTTCTCTCACCTACTGCTCAATAATGATTTTAATGTCCTTTTCTTATATGGAGGTACTATCCACTACCTTCCATACAAGCTGGTGCTGCCCTACTCTACTGGAGGTAAGGTCTTGGTTGGATCCAAGATATGCAACAACTCTAGCTGACTAGTCTCTGTGATAGTAGGATGCAATGTTGAGGCTTGGTTCTGAAGACCCAAAACTGCTGACGACAAGTCTTCAAGCCTTTTCCCCATCCTATCTATTTGTTCATCCTTTTGCTTTAATTATTGAAGGAGGTGTTGGGTCGAGTAGGTTGTATCTTCCTGCTCAGCTACAACACCTTCCAAAGTTTACTAATCATGAAGGAGGGAACCCCTGGTGTCTACCATGTGTACCCCCACTGAATCCTCTAATAAATCATCTTCATTATGATCAAAATTGACCTTCTCATCCTCTCAATTAGACCAGACATATCATAAGATTCTTCTTCCACTGGGATACTAATAGGTACAAAAGATCGACCATAGGGATCACTTTCATAAATAGAGAGGCATCTAACCTCCCTACTATTGGAGAGCTGATCTTGTGAGGACTACGCTCAATAACGGATAGATGCTCTTGACTGCTGCTAGATCTGGATGGAGTGGTACCCCTAGGAGGATCTATGGCCATAGGGATAATGGAACTGTCTCCTCCTCCCTCTACTGCTGCAATCTCCATAGCCTGCTGCAATGGTGGTGGTGATGGAATGACTACTATACTCTGAGATTGCCATTCCCTCTTCACCACAATTGGGTCAGAAGGTCAAGCAGGAAAGCTTGGCCTCACCTCAGTCAGTGGTGTGTGTAGATAGAATGGGATCTCTTGGTCATAGCTGGATCACCAATGGGGCACTCTTCTCCCTGGATGCGACTTTCATGGCTTTTGCTAGAACAGTAGATGATGGAACCTATACTAGAGATGGTGGGCGTGGAGTAGAGCGGTGTGGTGGAGGCACCACTGACTCTCTCTGAGTAGGAGCTCCTCTCCTATGGTGGGTAGTATCTCGAAAATACTATCGATGATCATGGGTATCGATGGGGAAAGTCCACAAGGTGAGGCCAACTATGCACCATGTCTCCCAGTAGATCTAATAATACCGGGCCTCCACGGCCCTCTCTGTGAATATGCCCACTGGGGATGACTAAATGTAAATCAAACTGAGCCCTGACGTCGTAAGCTCACTAGGTAAAAAGTGGCATACAACCTTCCTATCACCGATAGGAGCCTCAAAAAACCGAGATGAAATTGAAATCCTCCTAATGTCTTCCTCTCCATCTAAACTAGAGAGGGGATGGAACTTATTCTCTATGATGAGAGGATACACTATCCTAGGTAACTCCTCTACTGTAGACTGAGTGGCTACCTCTAGCTCCGTGGCTATGTGGGTATGATACCACTTGATTATGTAGTTCTTGTTTCACACCGAGTCTGTGGGATGAGCAATAACAAGACACCTTATAGGTAGACAATCTTGAATCGGGAGCCTGAGGAAGCCAACAGTGGGTGCTAGCAGTAGGAACAATCAAGGCAATAGCAAGCTGGAACGCCACAACCTTCCTCTTTAGTGAGAGAATCTCTAAGTCAGATGGCATATCAACTTGGATGATCGGCTTCTGCCCGATAACCATGCTCCTACTGACTGTTGTGAGAGTGGTTCCCTCATAAGTGATCCTAGCCCCCTCAAAGCCTTGGTCAAAATAAATGAGGTGGGCGAACTCAGACTGTGAGAGGCTGGCCCAATCCAAAGTCAAATCCATCCCTAAAGGAACTATGAACACATACTTTGTGCGCCTAAACTAAACTAATGAAAGCTGAAGTCTAGAAAAATAAACCCAAATATACTTTAATTTGTTTTAGAATTTTGAACCCACACTCAACAATTTGGATATATTAAGTGGGGCATTTTGAATTTGGAGAGATTTTGAGATTGATTGGAAAGGAGATCTTTTTTTGAATGTTGGGTTCAAATATTTTGGAGAGATTGATGCTTCCTCAGGTTCATATTTGAATTTGATTTTTAAGTTTGAGGACCCTTTATTTAACAAATTTGAGTATGTTAAAGTAAAGGGTTAATTGATTCTATTTTGATTTGTGATTTTGGAATTTACTCACTTAGCAAATTTAAGTATGCTTGGTGAGGTGTTTGAACATAATTTTCTTCTTCTGTTGTTTGCTTGTTTGTGAGTCATGTGTGAATTTGAGAATGAAATCTTTACTTAGCAAATTTGAGTATGCTAAATGAAGAATCCAAGTATTTTATTATTTTTGAAAAGAGGATCTTTACTTAGCAAATTTGGGTATGCTAAATAAAGGGTCCAAATGTATTTTATTTTTGATGATTTTGAAAAAGAGGATTCTTAATAAATTTAGGTATGCTAAAGAAATCCAAATGTGTTTTGTGTTGATGATTTTGAAAAGATGATTCTTAGCAAATTTAGGTATGCTAAAGAAATCCAAATGTATTTTATTTTTGATGATTTTTTTTTGAAAAGAGGATTCTCAGTAAATTTAGGTATGCAAAAGAAATCGGATGTTTTGTTTTGATTTTTTAAAAAAGAGGATTCTAAGTATGCTAAATAAAAGGAATCCGATGTGTTTTGATTTTTTTAAAAAAGGGGATTCTTTACTTAGCAAATTTAGGTATGTTAAATAAAGGATCCATGTGTGCTTTTGATTTTTTATTTTTGATTTTGATTTTTGAAAAGAGGATCTTCACTTAGAAAATTTGGATATGCTAAATGAAAGATCCAAATATAGTTTTTTTTTAAAAGGGAATTTTTTACTTAGCAAATTTAAGTATGCTGAAAGAACCAATTTTTTATTTTGATTTTTTTTTTTTTGAAAAGGAATTCTTTACCTATGGGTTATTTGATTTTTTTTTTTTTTTGAAAAGAGGATTCTCTACTTAAAAAATTTAGGTATGTTAAATAAAGGATCCATGTGTGTTTAAATTTTGAAAAGATGATTGTCAGTTTTATTTTTGAAAAGGTGATTATTGATTTTATTTTGAAAATGAAATCTTCATTCAACAAATTGAATGAAGATGCTCATTTGTGCTTTTGGAAAATATGACTTTGGATTTTACTTTTGAAAATGTGATTGTTGATTTTATTTTGAAAATGAAATCTTCATTCAATAAATTAGATGAAGATGTTCATTTGTACTTTTGGAAAGTATGATTTTGGATTTTTATTTTTGAGAAGGTGATTGTTGATTTTATTTTTGAAAATGAAATCTTCATTCAATAAATTAGATGAAGATGTTCATTTGTGCTTTTGAAAAATATGATTTTGGATTTTATTTTTGAAAAGGAGATTATTGATTTTATTTTTGAAAATAAAATCTTCATTCAATAAATTGGATGAAGATGTTCATTTGTGCTTTTGGAAAATATGATTTTAGAATTTATTTTTGAAAAGGTGATTGTTGATTTTATTTTTGAAAATGAAATCTTCATTCAATAAATTGGATGAAGATGTTCATTTTGCTTTTGGAAAATATGGTTTTGGATTTTATTTTTGAAAAGGTGATTGTTGATTTTATTTTGAAAATGAAATCTTCATTCAATAAATTGGATGAAGATGTTCATTTGTGCTTTTGGAAAATATAATTTTGGATTTTATTTTTGAAAAGGTGATTGTTGATTTTATTTTTGAAAATGAAATCTTCATTCAATAAATTGGATGAAGATGTTCATTTGTGCTTTTGAAAAATATGATTTTGGATTTTTTTTGAAAAGATGATTGTTGATTTTATTTTTGAAAATGTGATTTTAGATTTTATTTTTAAAAAGAGATCCCACATATAACAATCATGAAGATTGTTAGATGAGGTTGATTTATGAAAATTTTGTGCAAATATTTTATTATGTGCATTTTGGAAAAGTACTTTTTGGAAGTTGATGTTTTATAAAGGATTTATTTTTCTTTATCTTTGGAATGAACCTTTCCTTGCCATGAAAATGGTAAGAAGGAAGTCTTTAGTTGTTTCTTTTTATTAAATTTTTATTTTCACCCATTAGGGAATGTAATAGGGGTTTTAAGACCCACACGGAGTAAAGTCCTAAAACCTAAAGGATGTTGGCTGGCTTAGCTTAAGGATGAAATAAACTAAGTGCCAACGAAATAGAAAGAAAGTTTCAGATTCATATAAAATACAAACCCACTATCGATACTTGGAGACAATGATTATTTATCAAAGATGGAGAGAGGAACCATCCCCAGTGGAGTCACCAGAAAAATCTGTGATGAAAATTTTCATTCTTCATCTATCTTTCTTTTTGAGTAAAAATAAATGAAGAATAAAAATAACAACTTTCTTGTGTTGGACATCATGTAGATCTGTAGATGTTCTTATTAGGGTGATCAGGTACGACATTGAGGAATGATGTACAATCTCGAGAGACAGAAGTCACCATTTTACAATGGACCTAATCACCTTAATAAAGACTCCTAAAGACTATTAATCTTCGGATGTACTAGAGATTCTTCCCCTACATTATATGGAAAGGTGAAGCAGGATTTATTTTAAATCGGGTTCGTTAAGTTCCCTATGGAGGCAAGCCCCATAGTTAATTATATCCCAAAAAATGAGATCCCTTAGGAATACTCTCGATTAAGGTAAATGATCATTGTCTCCAAAGATTTCAATGATAGGATATCAATCAATTGGTTTACTTTTAGAAGATCAAGTGAGATTGATCAAGAGGAGGGAGTTATTATTGAAACCAAAGGAAGATAAGTAGGGGATGCTTATGATACTAGGAAGCCTAGTAAGCATCCCAAACTATCCTATGGTTGGCTTTATATTTTTTAGAAATTGAAGTGATTTGTTTGTTTGAGTTGAATTTTCATTATAAATCTAGGGCTTACAATTCCATAACACAATATCGTGAAAATGCCTAAGAGGTGAGGATTTATGCTTGTAGCCCGCAAAGGGAAGTAGCAACCTCTGAACCTAAATCTAGGAAGCTTTGGTGAGGGCCAAGGCATGACCTAAATCTAAGGCAAAAAATGGGTATTTAGTTTACCTCCACATGAGAGGATAAATCACCCGACTGTTGGACTTACAACCGCTTGGGGGTGGCCGCCAACTAACTCCTATGATTTTAAATACATGTAGGCAAGTCTTATGCTTTTGCAAGATAGCTAATTTAGAAAAAGACTAAGTCCTTAAACACACTCTCTAAGAGACTAGATCATGTAGGGCATGATTAATGACTTAAATCTAATGCAAATTTTTGTTATGTTTTATTTTTATTTTTGGATAATTGATTTGACACAGGATATGGGATTCATATACCTAATGCATGAGAAATTGGATTATGGGCCAAAATAAGCAAGAAGGAGGTGTGTTTCCACCATAGCTCTCAAAGGTCAAGCCAAGTTCCCTGGCAAAGGTGGAAGCCCTCCATAATAAGAGTGAAACAAGATATTTTTATGCATGATGTGAAAACATACAACATTCAGCTAAGGGGTTGCTAAATCCTTTATCTTATTTTATAACCTAGGCTTTAGATGAGGTTATGAGTTGTTAATTTTTAGTTTTGAGTTGATTAATTGGATATAAAATTTATTTTTTTCCTAAAAGCTTAATCACATTCAGGCCATTCATTGAAGTAAGGAAGAAACTAGGAAAACATGTCATCTTAATGCACAAGCTAAACAAATATCAAACAATTTATAAAGCTAGCGTAAAAGAATAAGCAGTCTTTTGTGGTCGGGCTCCACCATACAAACCTGAAAAGAAATTGGGTAGCTGAGCTCTACTCTTATACAACCTAGATTACCAATGAATTAATTACAATCAAGAAGGAATTCATGTTATGGGGGGTCTTCATTCTTCACTTCTTCTTTCTTCATTTCTTATTTCTTCTTTCTTCTTTCTTCTTTCTTCTTTTGGTTGGTTGGAATGTAATTGCTCCAAAGGCTTCAAATGGTGCATAAGACATAGTCTTATGACCAATGTTCATCCTAATCTCCCATAACATTATTCCAAATCCTAATTGCAAAATTACATGAAAATGGGAAAAGTAAATATAACTAAAACCTTCAAAACAGAGATTAGCTAAACAAACCATACATCCCAAGCATGTATATGAATAAATTTGACTTAGTATCCCACACATGGGTAACCAAGTCCACCTGGCCTATTTTGGATTATGCTTAGGGGTATAAGCAACCTACACAACAAAAAGAATTTATATTTTTATTACAGTGCCCCTTAAGCAAAATCCCCTGCAAAAGACATGGTTAGACTAAGATCGCCCTACCATTTAGTCTACACACATACACCCTAACATCTAGACTAAAATATCACATCACAAAATAAAATCAAGCATCAAACCATGCACCGCCCTAACATAGGACTAGAAATGGTGACTTAGCCTAATGTGTGTGCTATTTAAGGCTTCTGTGATATGTCTTAGCTAAGCTTTAATGTTAGAGTTTTCTAAGTGTGAGAGATTCAACTTAGAATGGTGGTTTCACTTTAAGTAATTTAGTTGATTTGGTTGATTTTATTTGATGATTTGATTTGGTTTGAATGAACTTACACTTAATTAACTAAGTGTTATAAAGAGTGGAAAAGAGAAGAGAACTTCTCTTTCCTCGCTACCTTAAGTAATTTCTAAGGTAGATTCATTAGTTATTTTTCTTTAGTGAATATTTTATTATGTGTTTTAATTAATCCTAAGTTTAGATTTTCTCTAAATAAACCTATTCAAATAAGAAAGGCATTTTAGGATTAATTGAAGTGAATTACTATTACAAAATACAAAACACTTTATTTCTTTCCAACATGTGTAACATGCATATGGATGAACCCTAAGCATATCTATACATGGAAATGTTAGCACAGCTTAATGATGGATGTTAAGAGATGTTGCTTAAAGAAATTTGGATGTTTTTATGATGCATGAGTTTGTTAAGTAGAAAAGAGATTCTTTTATCCATTAATCAAATTCACATTTACATGTATGAAAGACATAAGTGAGTACGGTGCCATTATTTTCTACACCAGGGGTATAAGGTACAAGACCTTCTTAGGGCTACTTAAAGCCTCACAATCCCGGGATGTCCAGAATAATATAGCACTTTTCTTAAATACATGTGCATGTACAAAAAGAAATAAATGGAAAAAGAGTCATGCAAAAGATTTTTATGTGTTTGTTCGATTTTGGTTGTTTAATTTACATGTGCAAATGTGAAGATACTTATTAAATGATAACATAGGAATGGATTTAAACAAGTGTTGTGTTCTTTTCAAATGAACTATACACTTTGAAAATCCTATTCAAAACTATGTTAAAAGATAAGAGAAGGAAAGTCACATAATGCACATCTTATGTTATACTCACATGCAAGCTTATAAGTAATTATAAGTAGCATATATTTCATTTGTAATGTTTGATTTATAAGTTTTGAAAATAATTTTGGATTTAGTAGTGATAATAGCCATTCATATTCTTACTTTAGCCAAAACATGCAATTTGACATAAAAGAAATATTTCATTTTAATTTGATTTTTCAAAAGACATGAATGCATGATTTTATATGACAAACAACATTTAGCATGCTAAAGAAACAAAGTGATGCAAGCATATAACTTCATTCACCCTAATTAATTCCTAAAGACAATCCTATGGAATAAGATCATATAAAGTGAATCAACATTGTTTAAAGAAATTTTTAGTTTTGTTTTGAATTTTATTTGAATTTAGGAAATGTAAAAAGGTTTGCTGGTCATAGTCCAACTCCCACATGTGTGAATCAATTTAGTTTAATTTTTAAAACCATTAGATTGATTTTATATTTTGTTTAGGTTAAGGTGTACATTAAGTTCATTAATTACCACTTACCTACACCTCCTTAATATAATTATTCAAACAATTGTGAACCAACATATGATATGCAACCACATTAAATTTAAATTAGCAATACACCCTAAGAAAGAAAGGATCTAATGTAATTGACTCATAATTATTGATTAATTAAGCTAAAGGGTTTAATTAAGTACTTTCATAACCTTCCCACACATGTGGGTTGGAAATGATTTCTTTAAATATACCTTAGGCTTTTGAACACCTAAAGATCTACCCAGCAAAGGATTGATTAAGTTCAGATTGATTTTGGAAATTTGATTAAGCTAATTAAGATTATTAGTGGACTAACCCCTAAGTAGATTTGGATTAAGGAAGGAAGGGGGTTTAGGTTTTGAGGCAAATTCATTAGGATGAAATTTCCCTTCATAAAGGACTAAAGAAAATTCTCCCTAAGCTCAGTTTTGAGGCATACCTCATCGGAGGTTATCACCAGTGCTCCCAACTGTTGAGGTAGCTTCGTCTAGTGGAGACGAAGCCCTGTTGAAGGTTTGAAGGCTTGAGGTGGAGTGGATCTTCTTATTGGCCAAAGTGAGCTTCAATGGCTTGCAGCTTTCATCTAACTCCTCCTTCCCGTGGCTTGATTTGGGATTTGATTTGGGTGAGCTCGATTGGGTCCTTTGATGGTGCTTGCAAGAGGAATTGGGCTTTGGTAAAGTGTTGAGCAAAGTAGAATTCTCACTCACCTCCCCTATTTTTGGCTTAGGCAAACTGAGAAATAGAGAATTCAATTGAGCTTGAGAGACCTTAGGAGAGCTTGGCAATGCTTTCTTTGAGTTTCTAGGGCTCAATCAATATCAAGTGATCTGAAATGAATTGGAATTAGGGGGAGTATATCTCCCCCTACTTGAATCGGACGGTTGTGAGCTCACATGCCATTTTGATCAAATTGATCACATGGAATGGGTTTGTTAGGTGCCATGATTGATTGTAGAATGGAGGAGCCATGTTAAAATGAGGATGTGAGGGATTCCATGTGGAGAATTTTCCATTGGGTTGTTGATTTTGGCCTTGGGTTGGGTTTGGCTAACCCAAACCAATTGGGTCATGTGCACCACACTCATTAGTTCATTTGGTCCACTATGATGGTGCCAAGTGGCCATGAAAAGATTTGACCAAATTCCAAGTGGAATTGGCCATAGGTTACCACTTGACCTAGAGGTAAAATGGTCATTTGGCTTTAATTTTAATTTAGGAAGATTTAGAATAGTTTGAAATTGGGTTGGGAAAAATTTCAAAGAATTTGGAGTTGATTTGATATCATTTGGCTCATGTTGACCCATTTAGGTCAAAATGGGTCAACTTGGGTCAAGTTGATCGATTGGTAAAATTTGGTCAAACCAAGGGTTGGGTCAAGCTCATATGATCATTTGAAATGTTTTGGTATCAATGGTTTGATTCGATTTGATTTGTATTTGCTTTTGGTTCATTTGATTTCACTTAGGTCAAATGGGTCAAGTTGGCCAATATGTACCCATTTGAACTAATTGGGTTAGGTCATGGGTTGGTCATTTGAAATGTTTTGCAAGCTTTGGTTTCAATCAATTTTGGCTTGATTTGACCTTTTAGGTCAAGTTGGGTTCGAGGTCAATTGGGCTAGGTTGGGTCTAGTTGACCAATTGAGGATTTGGTCAAGTTTAACAAGTTATTTAGAATGAAATTGACCTATTGGTTGTAATTGATTTGGCTAAGATCAAGATTTGGCCCATTTTGACTTTTTAGGTCAAGTTGGGTCAACTTGGGTCAAATGGCCAATTGGGCTAGGTTAGGATTAAATGATGACTTGGTCAAGTCCAAACATTGATCATAAATTAGTTCTGATCAATGGTTTCAATCAATTTAGCCTATTGTGGATTTTGGCTAGTTTAGGTTTCATTTAGGTCAAATGTTGATTTGGTCAAATGCTAGGTTTGACTTAGTTTGACCCAATTTGAGTGATTGATCATCTTATGATGATTTTTGCTCACAATGTGAGGCTTAGATGGGCTTAGTTCAATCCAATTTGGGTAGGATTAGAATTTAGCCGAAAAAGGTACTTTAGGTCACTTTGGGTCAAGTGAGCCTAAGTGGGTCAATTGACTTGATCAAGGCTTGATTCAAGTTTGATTGAACTCACATATAGACTTATGATTGAAATATAAATCTATTTGCAAGTGATTTGGAGTCAAATGGGTTTTGATTCATTTGATAATTTCAAGTTCAAAGGATGAACATTAGTTTGATTTGGGTTTGAGTTTTGAATTTAGTTTTTGTTTGATGATTGAAGTTTATGGTTGAATTTGATTTGTGATTGAAGGATTGATTGTTTGTAGAGAAAATCCAAAGGCTTGGATTGATTTGAGTTTGATTTGGCTAAGTTCAAGAATTTGACTTGAAAGGGTTTAGGTTGGATTTTGATTAGATTTGGATTTGAGATTTGAATTTGGTTTCAATTATTTGAATTTATATTTTTATTTATATTTGTGAATATAAATGAGAATATAAATGGGTTATGAAAAAATATTTCGAATTTGATTTGATTTGGATTTCATTTGAGCTAACACATGTAATTTGGAATCAAAGTGACTTAGGGAGGATTTTTAAATTTGGAATTCAATCATGAGTTTCAATCATTTGGAATTGATACATGATTTGAGAAAATCCATTGGAATTGATTTAAGGTTTGAGAAAATCAATTAAGTTAGATTGATTTGAGATTTGATTTCGAATCAAAGTTGATTTTAATTTGAAGTTGATTTAGATTTGAAGTTGATTTGAATTTGGAATTGGTTTGAATTTGAAGTTGATTTGGATTTAAAGTTGATTTAAAGAAGGAAGTAGGGATTTGGTTCAAGCTATAGGGTAGGCAAGTTTTCCTAACATTCCTAAGGCATGACCTATTTCTATGGTTAACTCTTCTAAGTCTTTAGAGTTAGGTTGAGTGTTAACCTAATCACTAGAAGTGTCTTCAGACTAAGGAACTCCTAGTGTCTAAGAGGAGTCTTATGTCTAAGATGGAGAGGTTGAGAGCTCATTCTAAAAATGAGGTCAACAAAGGAAAGAAAGAGAACTTCATAGTACACATTTTATGTTTTCATCACATGCAAGCTTATAAATATTTATAATTAATATCACTTCATTTATAATCTTTGGTTTATAAGTTTTGAAAATAAATTTTGATTTAATAGTGATAATAGCCACTCATATTCTTGATTTTAGCCAACACATGTAATTTGACATAAAAGGAAATATTTTATTAATTATTTTTTAAAAGAAATGAATGCATGATTTTATATGGAAACCAATATTTAGCATGATTGGAAAGAAATAAAGGAATGTAAGCACATGACTTCATTTACCCTAATTAATTCCTAAGGACAATCATACCAAATAAGATCATTTAAAATGAATCAAAATTCTTTAAGGAGATTTTTATCTTTAAATTTGATTTGACTTAGGAAATATGGGAAGGGTTTGTTAGTCCTAACTCATTCCCCTATGTGTGAATTAGTTTTAATTTAGAAACAATTAAGTTGATTTTATGTTTTGCTTAGGTTAAGGTATGAATTAAATGGATTAATTATCCCTTAGCTATATCACCTTAAGTTTAATTAACTAATTAATAATAAGCCAATATGATATGCAACCACATGAAAAGTAAATTTGCAATACTCCTATGAAATGAAAGGGGCCTAATGCAATTGGCTTATGATTGATAATTAATTAAACTTATGGGATCTCACTTAATTACTCTTATGATTTTCTCACACATGTGAGCCAATCATAATTTCATTATCTCTCATGATTTGAAATCCAAGGAGCTACCCAAGTTCAATTAAAGGTTGTTTAGGTTGGGTGAATTGATTTTAATTTTGATTTCATTAGGACATTAATGAATTAATTAAATGCTTTAGTTATGCTTTGATAATGATGAAATTAACTTAGGATCAAGGCCTCATTCCAATCCTAAATCATTCAATCATTCCACTAGGTTTTGATTCCCTCATTTTGAAGATCTAATTACTTGATTAATCAACTAATCATTCCATTAACCCATTAATTAATTTAACTAAAGAATACTTTGAAAATAAATTAAGAAAAATGTCCCCAACCATATTTCCTAAATGATCTTGCTGTTTAATAGGGATAATTATGTTCAAGTGATTAATCAAGCTACTATTCATCTTTTAATTACAATTAATTTGATTAAGAGTGATTAAGGCTTACTCAAATAATTTTCCTAATTAAGTAATCAATAAAATCCTAAAATAGGGAGGTGAGGTCATCCCAAACATCCACAAAATTTGAGATTAATTGAATGCTTAATTAAAGTATAATTAATTATATTTTTGATAAAACCATAATTAAAGTCACATTATTATAATTTTCCTAATTTCTTCTCTGAAATATCTTCAAAATGAGCTTGAGTTTGCATTTGTTGGATTTTTCTATAATTAGTTATGATTTAGGAATTTTCATCATTAAAATCAGATTAATTAAGCATAATTAAACCCCTAATCCCATCATGTGGCATGACACAACTCGCCAATGGCAAGGGATTGTTATTTAAGTTATCATCACAAAGTCAACAAGGATGCATCATGTCCAATATAACATTAGGGCTTACTCAAATGATTTTCCTAATTAAGTAATCAACTTTAGATCGGATGGCCAGGATTAATCCCGTAGTTTAGGAGAAAATTAGAAGGATCTAAATTTTAATTTGATCAGGACCATCAATCATTGGAAGGACGGTCCTGATCTATCTCTTCTCAGTGGTGAGAGATAGTCAATCGATCGTCAGAGAGCTCATGAGCTCGAATGGAGTCATCCCACACCTTTGGGGAAGCACAAGCAATACATCTAACGGTGGAGATCGTGTGACATAATGATTTTCTTCACAAAGGACCAAGAAATTTTTAAGCTAAGATTGATTTCAATGGCATACCTTGACAGAGGCCATCACCAGCGCTTCTAACGATTGAGGTAGCTTTTTCTAGTAGAGATGAAGCCTTGTTGAAGAAATCTGGTCTTGATTTGAAGTGGTTTACTCAGTTGACCAAGCTCCTCTTCAATGATGATCTCTTGATCAACTCTTAGCTCACCATAAAGCTTGATTCAATCATTTTGACTCAATGAGATGGTTGATTAATTTCGGTTGAATTGAGTGAATTGGTTTCAGAAATTCCCTCCCCTATTTTGGCTTTAAGTAAAATCGAGAGGAAGCAAGGGTGCTTGGAAATGGTTGAGGAAAGCTCTAGGATGCTTGGCAACTCCTAAAGCTCTGAGGAATGAATGGCTTGTGGTTTTAGTGAGAATGAGAGGGGATATAAGTCCCCCTCCTTGGATCGGTGGAAGGTTGATTTTCCATTTTAGCTCAATGGCTTGATTGGTTGATCGGTTTGAGCTTGAAAACATCCACATGGGTCATTTTAGGTGGAGGAGTGATGGAGAGTGGCTGATCATGTGATTGGTGAGTGGATTTGATGAGCCAAGTGTTCAAAGATGATTGGGGAGGTTGATTTGGCCTTTCCTGGGTCATGGTTGACCCAAGTTCATTGGGTCATGTTCACCACCCTCTTTGGTGCCCATGTGGACCAATAGATAGGTGTAAAGTGGCCTTGGGAAAGAAATGACTAAATTCTAAGTGAATTTGATCATGTGTTACCCTTTCACCTAAGGGAAAAGTGGTCATTTGGCTATGAGTTTGATTTGGCATATTTGAAATGATGAAAAAGTGGGTTGGGCCAAATTTTAAGTGATTTGGAGTTCATTTGATTTGATTTGCCTCAATTTGACCTATTTAGGCCAAGTTGGGTTAAATTGGGTTAGGTTGACCAATTGGTCAAATTGGGTCAAACCATGGGTTAGGTCAAGTTCAAATAATCATTTGGGGCCTATGGGTATCATTGGTTTGGTTCAATTTGGTTTAGATTTGGTTTTGGTTCATTTAGGTTCATTTAGGTCAAATGGGTCAAGTTGACCAATTTGACCCATTTGACCTAATTGGGTTAGGTCATGGGTTGATTTATGCTTTGTTGATCATTTGAAATATATTACAAGCTTTAGTTTCAATCAATTTTGATTTGGTTTGATTTCAAGTTAATTTGACTTTTGTTAAGTAGGTCAATCATTAGGTTATCTAATTTCAATTGAAACTTTGGTCAAGTTCAACAATCAATTTGGAAGCTTACTAGTTGGACAGCGAAGACTTCCAAACTAACAAGGCGCTTGTTGGTTTGCAATGGTCAAGTTGGGAAGAAAGCACGGGGACTCACATCTTCCAACAAATGACCACTGGGGTGACATACTAATGAGGTAGCATATAGACCCGACCTAGAGCAGTTAATGAGTGAGTGCCACAGGGGGCTTGTTCCCACATCAAAATAGCTTGAGACAAAAGATTTGTATTTATTTTGTTCATATGTCAAAAGGAATAAAATGCCTCTGGGGGACTCTTACACTTAAACTAAAACATGCTGGGGAATTTAATGAAATGGTGCTGGATAAAGAGATTCCAAGAAAAGATGTTGGGTTCTCTCACACCTATCTTAGTTGCTAATCAAAATAGATGCCTCTGGGTTCTCTTACACCTATTCTAATAGCATCGGAGAATGTGTTTGGGTTGTGAAAGAGGTATAGGATGTCACTGGGGGACTCTTACACCTACCCTAGATACGCCATGGTGGATTCGCAAGATAAGCAAACAACGCTTCAAAAGAAGAGAAGATTTGATGAATGGAATCAAATTTTTGTTCTTTTTATTAATGATTATTTTCAAACATGATTTATTTCATGGGTAATATTTCTTTAGATAGAGCCCATTAATTGGAAGCATTAGGTGTTCCCCTTTACAATCAATAAGCTGATAAGATCCTCCTTGGTAGGCCATCTCTATGACATAGGGGCATTCCCAAGTGGGTTCAAACTTGACTCCCATCTTTCGATGGGCAACAATTGGTCTGCTTAGGACTAACATAAGTTTTCCTACTCGAAAAGACCTAGGGCGGACCAGCTTGTTGTGAGCTTGAATCATTTTGGCCTTGGCAAGTTGAGGTTCTGGCACACCCGAAGGCGACTCTCCTCCAAACCTTTGAGCACTTCTAACCGTAATTTTGCATTCTGCTCTGTAGTGATCTTGTTACCCAATGTTATCCTTAGTGACATGAGTTGAACTTCTAAAGGTACCATACACTAAAAATGGGGTAGAAGTTGGAGTTTGGTATTTGCGGTAGGGCCCACAAGGCTTCAACTAACTTTCACTACATTTATTATCATCAAGATATTTTTTCAAGATGGATAAGAGTTTTGTTGAATTCTTCTACTAAATTATTTGCTCTAAGGTAGTAGATGGTAGAGTATCTCCAATATATACCATGTCTCCTGGCGAAGCTGTTGATCTTCATACTTTTGAATGCAGTACCATTATCAGATATAATTCATCGAGGCACCCCAAACCTATATATGATATGGTTCCTGAAAAACTAAAGCATGTGTTGAGCTATGACCTCTCTGAGTGGGATGGCTTCCACTTGGAAATATAGTCAATCGCAGCTAAGATGAATTGATGCCCTTGGAAGAAGGAAGATCGATCAGACCTATAATGTCGGTACCCCAACACTCAAATGGCCATGAAATCAATGTAGGGTGTAGAATGTTGGGTGGTTGATGGAGGACCACACCGTGTACCTGACATTGATGGCATCTCTTAGCTATATCCATGCAGTCTGTAATCATCAAAGGCCAGTAGTATCCAAGTCTCTTGATCTTCATCTTCATCTTCAGACCGGATTGATGTGCTCTGCATAGACCTGAGTGTACCTTGATTACAATGTCACGGGCTTCATGTTTGTCCAAACAACATAACCACATTTGGTCAAAGGACCGGTGGTACAGGGTGCCATCAACAAGAGCGTAGGAGAGAGCTCTTTGTTTCACCTGATGGTCTTGTGACTTTTCTTGAGGTAGTTTGGTGTTCAAATAATCTATGAACAGTTGCCTCAATCTAGCTCCTTGTCTATTTTGGCAACAACCTCCCTTCAAGAGAAAGTCTCGATGAGTTCAACATCAATAAGGATAGACTTGTCTATTTTTTGAATGGACTCATCTTCGACATGCCAACTCTTTGGCAAGTTTAAAGGCATCTACTACATTCTCTCAGGGAACCTTGTAGATGAATTTGACAATGCATGGCATACTCATAGTAATAAAGCTTGGTTTGAGGACTGGTAGGACCCATAACGGTTGATGACCAACTGAGAATCCCCAAAGATGTTGATGCTCTTGACACTGATAGTGATGGCTAACTCCAAATCGGCAATCAAAGCCTCATACTCGGCTTCATTGTTGGTGCAAGGATGGAAAGATAGTATGAGAATCTCATCACATCATGATTTGGAGTTAGGAGAACTATTCCTACCCCTACCTTTCCTGGAAGAATAGATCGTGGTGCTTCACCTTTAAGAAAAGAAGCAGCACCATCAAAATACATCTCCCATCGGTGGTTGTCGGTCTCCCCTAAGTTCATGATTTGTTCATTAGGGGAGATCATCAAGGGAGAATCGAGGAAGTGGGTGTGTTGCTAAGAAATCCACTAATGCTTATCCTTTACCGCGAATGAATGATATCAAACGAAAGTATCATGGACCACATGCCAAATGTTGATAGCGTTGGCCATATCATGAGGTACCAGGATTTGTTCGAGATCAAGTTCACCTTATGAGAAAGCTTGTAGTCAGCGAGAAAGATCAAAGCTAGGCAATTTTCAATAGGTGGATAGTTCACAAGATGAATCGATGATGCTTGAGGTAGTAGAGTGCTTTCTTTCTCTTTATCATTGGCTTCAGAGTGAGAGAGTCATCCAATGCGAGTGTAGAGGATGAGTGGCTGATAGGCTAGCTATGGCTTTCACCAAGTACTGCTTGATGTCTTCGAATGCATGCTAACACTTGTCATCCCACTTGAACTTGGCATCCTTTTTGACAAGTGCTGAGAATGGCTTGCATCTCCCTGATAGGTTGGAGATAAAGCATCTTAGATATGCCAACCATCCTTGAAAGGATCTGAGTTGAGTTAAACTCTTAGGAGGTGGCATTCCTAAGATAGCTTTAATCTTTTCAGGATCTATTTCTATTCCCTAGTGTTGAATAACAAACCCAAGGAATTTCCTAAAGCTACTCCGAATGCACACTTCAGGGGATTCATTTTAAGGTTATATTATCTTAACCACTCAAAAACTACTCTCAAGTCAAAGAGGTGGTCTTCCTTTTCTCTGCTCTTGACTACTAGATCATCAACATAGCACTCAACCTGATGATAGATAAGTTCATTGAAGATCTGAGTCATGGCCTGTCGGTATGTAGCACCAGCATTTTTAAGGTCGAAAGGCATGACCCTATAACAAAATATTATGATCGGTGTTCGAAAAATGGTGTTTCTTTCATCTTCAGGAGACATCTTGATTTGGTTATAGCCAGATGACCCATCCATGAAAGAAAACACTGCATGAGATGAGTCCACCATTCCATTAACTCGGTATAGGAAGAGGAAACTCAACTTAGGACATGCCTTGTTTAAGTCCCTAAAATTGATGCATACAAATTTGGCCATTCTTCTTCTTAACGGATGACACTAGCTAACCAAGTAGGATATTTTTCTTCCGATGAAATCGCATCGATTTAGAAATGACCTGTTGTTCAATTTTTAATTGCATGTGTTTAGGAGCTTGCTTAATAGGGGTAACGTTAGGATCTTTTACTACCTTATGCACTGCTATGTCAGGAGATAAACCGCGCATTTCTTCATAACTCCTTGCAAAGCAATCTTTAAACTCCCAATAACTAAGTCATTTTCTTTCTTCTTCATAAATGAACCGATGTATGTCGTGGATTTTCTTCTATCCAGGTTAATTTCTTTAAGCTTGTCTATTATTGAATGAATCTCTTCAAATTCGGTGCCTCTTGACTTGGAGATCATCTAGATCTCGATTTCTAAACACACATTCTCATAAGAGTTGGTGTTGTGTGAAAGAACATCGACTCTAAATGATTGATAATAACAAGTAGTAATCTTCATCATCGAGACACCAATCCTAAATCCTAGTCCTCTTGATTGTGCTTGTATTGTTCCATAGTTTCTCAAAGTACTCATGCTTGGATATGTAGAGGAATTAAACATTTTTTGTATAAGATTTTGAACACAAGGCGAGTAAAAGTCAAATGGTAATTCCATTAATTCTTTAAAAGTATCCTCCTCAAGTTCTACATCAACTTCAGGAATTGAGGATGATGATCCCAAAAAGAACCTCTTCTGCTTCATGTCACTGGAAGACTTAGGGACTTTCAAACCTTCAACTTCGAGATGTAAGTGAGGTAAGAGCTAAGGTTCCCAACCCCTAATAGTTTCACATAAACATTCAAATACTTTGCTTTGCTTGGAGGCTCGCCTCTATATAGATCAAAGTCACCTCCAATGGAACTAGAGGGGTTGGTATAATCACATTAGCTCATCCTAAATGGATTCAAAGTACTCTGAACTAGAACACGACCTCTATTGGCTAATGGCCAACTAGGGGGTCTCCCACCTCTAAAACTACCTTTGTTTCTGCCTCTGCCTGGTGCAGGTTGATCCATCCTACCCACATGTCCATATGATAGAATGAACTGTGGGTGAAATGTGATATGCAGATCTATTTCTTCAATTCCCCTTTCTTGTTTTGGACTTTTTTTTTTCTTTTTTCTTTTCTTTTCTTCATTTTCTTTTCTTTTGTTTTTTTTCATTTGAGTTTTGTCCAAGTTCACAAGAAAGGGTGTTTTGAGAACGATAGGTCACATCCTCATAAATCTAAACCTCTTTAACTAAAAATAGTTTTTCATCTCTGATATGGTATTCAATTCCATCTTTTCTGAACTTAATGCACTAATGATCTTGTTCTGGTGTATCCAAGGCCTACCAAACAAAGAAGTAAATGAAGTATTTGAATCAATGATGTAGAACTTGGCTTCAGTATTCTAGTCACCTATCTCCAAAGGTAACACTATAGAACCTAAAGCCCGCTCACCTTGTTCATTGAATCTTCTCAACATCATCCAATCTCCTGAGTGGAGATGTTGATCACATAAAAAGGGTCTTAGACTATAATGTTCATGCACTGATCCATGAGAACTATGGAGTCCAACTGCCCATGTCAACTATGATGTAGGGGATGGTTGTGCTCCAAGTCCCCTAAGAAGGTCTTCATCTGAAGGTGATCCCTTGAGCTTCTTTTGCATAATGTGCTTCTTCACCTATAGGTCTGAGCTAAGCATCTCGGATCAAGATAGCCTTGATTAGTGATTCCTTCATCTCTTTGGATAAGACAAGGGCATCATATATGCTTAGCTTAGATGGAAACTTTGTTAGATGAGAAAGGATGTTGTAGTCCATCTTAGGCTGGTCCTCCACAAGCATATCCAAGGGTGGAGCATCCTGCAGAGGGGATTCTCGATCCTCTGTACCAATGAATTGTTTCCCACTATCTTGAAATGATGCCCTAAGAGGTAGAACCTTGCCACTACAGAGGTTGAGTTTGATCTCTTGTGTGGGGTGGTACTGCAACATTCTCACCTACAACTTCTCTGGGACCCTCAAAAGATGATTCCAAGTCTATCTCAAGAGGTGAACCCATAGTATTTAGAGTTGGAAAGTCCAACTCTAATCGAGAAAAGGAATTTATTATAATTATTTTGACTTGAAGAGTTAGGAATAGAAGAAGACAACCCATCGTGACAGTGACGATGTAATTCACACTAGCTTTATTCTTCAATTTCTTGAATTGTTTGGAGGTACAAAGTAGAAATCAAGTAAAGTGAGTGGGTAAGGGATTTGATGCCCTTATCCGCTGATATAAGAGTTCTACTAGTAGAAGAAACATAAGAGCTAGCTAAAATGGAAGAAGTCACCGGTGTGAAAATTGTAACTAAAGGTCGGAGACATGGATTGTGCTAATGGGCTATCGGTCGACATGTCAGCCGAGCTCCCCTTTCCTAGAGTTGGCTAGCAACTTGCAAACCTTTCTTGGTGTTGGAGATTTGGTTTGACTCACGTAATAAAAGCTTCTGATCTTTTGGATGATCTTCTTAGAGATTTTGGATAGATAAATATCCTAGCCTTCTTTAGTTTTGGTAGGACCACATGTATCCCCAAGGATTATCCTGATGGAACTGGAAGGTTGTTCCACAAGGCATTCCTTTGGGATAACTATAACACTGCTTTTGAAATTATGTTCAAGTCAGTCCTTGAATGTGAAGCAATCCTCCAAAACATGTCCTAGCATATAAGGGAAAAAGTTTGGATCATGACTTTTGCCTACTTCCTCCTCTCTAGGCTCTAAAAATTAGGTTTCTTTAAGAGATTCTTAAATTTTGATTACCTCCCTCTTAAAAGAATAAGGTTTGTTTAACTTATCTAAAAGAGGGTGGACCATATACACCGGCATGGTCATTGCTGGTATGGTGAGTGGGTCTGGTGTGGAGGTTATGGAGGTGGCAGGGCCTTGGTGGCAAAGGAGGTGGAGGCTTGAGGTCTCTCGACTAATCTCTAGTTCCCTTTATCAATGCTACTACCCCGAGCTTCTTCTCGTAGACTTTTTGTGACTTCTACTTAGGCAACTGATCTTGAAAAGGAAACTGTTTAGCCTCTCCATGTAGACTAGCCACCTTGTTGATTAGCTTCTCAAATGTTTTGATAATGAAGCCCTTAAGCATGAAGGCGACCGGGTCATGGATATTCTTCAAAAATCTCAATGGCATGTTGTTCAGATAACTGTGGTTCACACTTCATACTCAGGTTATGCCATCAGAGAATATAATCAACAGGGACTCACGGTGTGTTGTGCTACAACAGATCATTACAAGAACCCTTTGTCGAGCTCCAAAGAAACCTCTGATGAAGAGTTTCTAACTAGCAAATGTCTTTATTTATAGAACCAATCAAAGCAATACCCGCTAGGCTACTAATAAAGAGGCAAAAAAGCAAAGCATTGTTGCCACCTGCATTGCAACAACTGGCCCTGAAGTGTGTTATATGATGTCTTGGGTTTCCACTGCCATGAAAGCTTTTGAAGGAAGGTGGCACGAAATGCTTGGGATATTGAATAGCATCAAATTCCTCTGGGTAGGGTCTACCCTTTAGAACCAATGATCCTCCCTGGGCTTGAGCCAACGCTTCCTTCAATTACTGCTCAACCATAGATTTTATGTCTTTCTCTTTTATGGAGGTACTTTCCACTACCTTCCTATACATGCTAATGCTACTTTGCTCAACGAAAGGTAAGGTCTTGGCTGGGTCCATGGCTTGCTGCTCCTTGAGAAGAGATCCTCTAGTGTCTACTATGCCGACTCCAATAGAGTCTCCCAACAAGTCATCTTCATTGGGATCGAAGCTAACTTTCTCTTCATCTAACCAATCATACCCCAAAATCTCCTTCTTCTTTACAAGATAATGAGCTACTATCTCCTTCAAAGAATGATCTATGAATGAGACAATGATCTAGTAATCATTATCATGCACCGAGAGGCACCTCCTGCCACCGGAGAGTCAATCTACTCACCGGATGAATGAAATTGACCGCTAACTATAAGAGGGTAATAATCTTAGATGTTCCACCTGCGCTAGACTATCATCTGCAATATCTGAAATAACTGTCACCATCTCCACATCCTACAGTACTGGCAGAGTTGGTGAAGGGACAACCATGATGCTTCAGGGTCGCCACTCCTTTCACACTGCCATTAGGGCAGAAGGTCGAGCAGGAGAGCTTGACCTCACCATAATGGGTGGTGTATAAGGGGTAAGATCCTCATCAATCACCAGTCTGCCCCTCATGGCCTTCATGGCCTTTCGGAACAGACAACCTGACCGGTGATGATGATGAAAAGGTGAGGTGTGGAGACACCATTGACTCTATGCACAGTGAGCTTATCTGATGACTAGTCCTAGTAAGAAGGATGTTGTCATTATGGTCGGTATGCGCGAAATGGAAAATCAATAAGATTGATGCATCAACGGATGAACGCCCTCCTTCCGGGTAATATGTTGTATGGGCCTCCTAGGCCTTCTCCTGGTGAATCTGCTTCCCCACACTGGGAATGATGGATTGAGATCAAACCGGTTCCGACTCAATGTCAGTTCTACCCACCGGCGTAAGACATCGAGGCAGACCTCCTACCCCGAACTTACGATACTACACCACTGGTGGAGGGGATGATAAAATCCTCCTAGCATCCTTTCTGTATGACCCAGAGAGAGGATGGAACTGGTTTGTTGTAACCAATGATGAAGTTACAATGGGAAACTCATCAACAATGGGCCGGCCCATCTCCTTATGATTCGGTGTACCGCTTGATCATGCAGTTCTTATTCCTACGTTCTAGACCCATACTCAAAGTAGGGGAGGCAAGCCTTGAGACCAGGGGAGCCTTACCCTTAGAGGGTACTAGCCTCATTGTAAACATGAGAAACCATAATACACTGGCTAGCAGCTTTAATGGTACTGCCATGAAGCTGTGGGACTACCACCGCTTTCCGCCAGGAGAGACCGAAGTATCAATCCGATGACCGCTTCATGGTCCTACTAACTGTGGTGAGAGGAGTGCCCTCACAAGTAATCCTTGCTTCCTTGAATCCCCTACCAAAGTGGATCAAATGTGTATGGTCCAGTCGGGGGAAGTTGGTCCAAAGCTAAATCCATACCATGGGGAAGTAAAATGAACTGTGAACCGCCATTTAAAAATAATTGTAAAAGACTAAACTAAACCATATGTCAGTAAATGCAGGAATATAGTGAAATGAGTTTGTATCAGATTTTTGCTTTTATAGATTTTTGAATTTGAATTGAAAATTTGAACCCTCATCCAACAACTTGGAAGTGTTAACTAGGGTTCAAAATAGATTTGAGAATTTTTGATTGAAAGAGGAATTTTGAATATGAATCCAACTTCAACAAATTTGGGTATGTTGAAAGATGGATTTAAATATTTTGAGAAGGATGCTTCCATAGGTTCATGTTTGTTTGAATTTAGATTTTCTTTTGATTTGAGGACCCTTTCCTTTAACAAATTTGGGTATGTTAAAGTAAGGGTCAATTGATTTTATTTTTGTTTGATGATTTTGAATTTTACTTACTTAGAAATTTAGGTATGCTAAGTGAAGTGAAAGTGATTGTTTTTTTTTGATTTTGGAAATTTGGAATTCTAGAAATTTAGGTATGATAAGTGAATAATCAAATGTGTTTTGTTTGATTTTGAAAATTGGAATTGCCACTTAACAAATTTAGTGGTAAGAACTCAAATGTGTTGTTTAATTTTTCAAAATTAGAATTTTAACAAATTTAGGCTAAAGAACCCAAATGTGTTTTGTTTAATTTTGAAAATAGGATTTATGCTAAGGAAATCTAAGGTGTTTCATTTTGTTTTGATTTGTTTGAAAGTGGAAACTTTACTTTAGCAAATATGGTATGCTAAGGTTGAAATCCCACTTAGTTTTGTGAAATGGAAATTTCACTTAGCAAATTTGAGTATGCTAAATGAAATTCCAAATGATGTGTTCAAAATTTTGTGTTTTTAGTTTGAAAATGAAATTTCTTAGAAAATTTGGTATGCTAAAGAAAGAAGTTCCAAAGGTGCTTTGAAAATTTTGATTTTGAATTTGGAGACTAAAATTTGAGTATGCTAAATGAAGTTCCAAAATGTGTTTGAAAATTTTATTTTGATTAGATTAACTCACTTAGCAAATTTGAGTATGTTAAATGAAGTTCCAAAATGTGTTTTTTTTTTTTTTGGGTTTGGAAACTTCACTTAGTAAATTTGAGTATGCTAAATGAAGTTCCAAAATGTATTTTGAAAATTTTGATTTTGAATTTGAAGACTTCACTTAACAAATTTGAGTATGCTAAATGAAGTTCCAAAATGTGTTTTAAAAATTTTGATTTTGGATTTGGAGACTTCACTTAGCAAATTTGGGTATGTTAAGTGAAGTTCCAAATTTGTTTTGAAAATTTTGATTTTGGATTTGCAGACTTCACTTAGCAAATTTGGGTATGTTGAGTGAAGTTCCAAATGTGTTTGAATTTTGAAAATATGATTGTTAAGTTTTGGATTTTGAAAGAGGATTTCATTCAACAAATTTGGGTATGTAGAAAAAGTCAATCTTATTTTGAAATGTGAAATTTTTTTGTGATTATTGCTTTTTGAAGAGAATTCCAACTCATATGTGAGATATGTTTAAGTGGAATTTCCAAATGTTGTTACTTTTTATTTAGGAAATGGAATTTTCATTTAATAAAATTGAGTATATTAAATGAAGATGTTCATATGTGCTTTTGAAAATTTTATTTCTAATTTTTATTTTGATTTTTGGAAAGATGATTGTTCATTTTATTTTGAAAATGAGATCTTCATCAAAATGAATTGAAAGAAGATGTTCATTTGTTTTTAAAAAGTTTAATTTTATTTGAAAATGAAACTCTCATTCAATAGGTGTGAGTGTATTGAATGGAAAGATTTATATGTGCTTTTTGAAAACTTAATGATTGTGCTTTTTAGAAAGATGATTGTTTATTTTATTTTGAAAATGAAATCTTCTTCAAAGTGAATTGAAAGAAGATGTTCATTTGTGCTTTTGGAAAATTTTGTTAGTTGTATTTTTGAAAATTCCTATATGTAACAATTATGAGAATTGTTAAATGAGGGTGATAAAATTTTGTGGAAAGTATTTTATTAAGTGCATTTTTGAATGAGGTGCTTTTTGAAAAGCAAAATTTTTATGGAAAATTTATTTTTGTCTTTATTATTTTAGGATGAACCTTTCCTTATCATAAAAATGATAAGGAGGAAGTCTTTAAATGTTTTCTTTTTATTAAAATCTTTTAATTTTTTACCTATTGGAGAACCCAAAGGGGGTTTTAGGACCAACACGGAATGAGGTCCTAAAACCTAAGGATATTGGCTAACTCAACTTAGAATGAAATAAGCTAAGTGCCAACGGAAAGAAAGATAATCTTAGATTCATACCAAAATACAAACCCACTATCGATACTTGGAGATAATGATCATTTACCAAAGATGGAGAGAACCATCCGGAGTCACCAAAAAATCGAATAAAATTTCTAAATGCCTTCAAACTGGTGAGAAAGAAGAATATAAAATTCATCTTTTTGGATGCCAATAGATCCATTGTGCTTATTCGATGAGTACGCCATCATCAAGGAATAGTGTACTATCTCAAAAGATAGAAGTCACTACCCTTTAATGGACCTAATCACCTCAATAAGTACTCTAAGGATGATGGGTACATGTATGTAAGATTCTTCCCAACTTTACATGAAAAAGTAAAGCGGGTTTATTTTAAACTGGTTCATTAAGTTCCCTATAGGGCAAGCCCCATAGTTAATTACATCCTAAGGATGAGATCCTTAGGAATATTAAGATAAATGATCATTGTTTAAAGATTTCAATAGGAAAAGGACTATCAATTGATTAGTTCATTTTGAAGATCAAATGGGATTGATCAAAGAGAGGAGTTATTGCCAAAAGGAAGATAAGTAGGAGACACCCATGATGCTCGAAAACCTAGTGAGCATCTCAAACTATCCTATGGTTGGGTTTTACATTTTTGAGATTGATTTAATTTGTTTGAGTTAAATTTTTCATTAGAAATTTAGGGCTTATGATTCCATAACACAAGATTATGGAAATGCCTAAGAGGTGAGGGATTATGCTTATGGTCCATGAAAGAGATAAGCAACCTTAGAACCTAAATCTATGGAGTTTTGGCAAGGGCCGAAAGCAAAACCTAAATCTAAGGCAAAAAATTGGTAATTGGTTTGCCATAAGAGAGGACAAATCACCCAGCTTGGACTTACCACTGGGGTGGCAACCAACTAACTCTCCTATGATTTTAAATACATGTAGGCAAGTCATATGCTTATGCAAGATAGCTAAGTATTTATTTAGAAAGAGATTAAGTCCTTAAACTCACTTAAAGAGACTAGATCATGGGCATGCTTCAAATGACCTAAATCTAATGCAATTCAAATTTCATTTTATTTTCATTTTTGGACAATTATTTTGACTCAATAGTATTTGTATGACTAATGCATGAGAAAAGTTATTGGCCAAAATTAGAAGAAGGGAGGAGGTGTGTTTCCACCATGGCTCTCAAAGGTCAAGCCAAGTTTCTCAAAAGGTGGAAGCCCTCAATAGAGTGAAATAAGATATTTGTGCATGATATTATAAAAGAAAGACTCATCCAGCTAAGGGGTTTCTAATTCATTTATCTTGATTTTAAACCTAAGTTTTAGGTGAGGTTAAGAGTTCTTTATTTTTAGTTAGTTAAGTTATTAAGTTAGGTAAAATATTTATTTTTCCCTAAGAGCCTAATCCACATCCAGGCCATACATAAAGTAGGAAAGAAACTAGGAAAATATGTTACTTAATGCAAAAGCTAAATAAATCAAAATCAATTTATAAAGCTAATCACAAAAAGAATAAAAGGCCGTTGTGGTCGGGCACCAGACAAAACCAAAAAAATAAAAATTGGTAGCCTATCCTTATACAACCTAGATTATAATGAATTAAATTACAAGCAAGGAATTCATTATTATGGGGTCTTCAAGCTTTACTTCTTCTTTCTTCTTTTTCTTCTTCTTCTTTCTTCTTCTTTGGTTCCTTCTTTGGATGGTTGGAAGGTGGATGCTCCAAGGCTTCACATGGTGCATAAGATAGGATCTTATGACCAATGCTCATCCTAATGCCCATAACAATCATTCCAAAATCTTAATTGCATAATTTTACATGAAAAGGAAAAGAATGGAAATCTAACTAACACCTACAAAATAGGGATTAGCTAAACAAATCACACAAATCCCAAGCATGTATATTAGACTTATCACCCCACACATGGGTGACTAAGTCCACATATATTGGATTATGCTTAGGGGTATAAGCACTGCAAGCAAAAGCATTTATATTTTTATTTATGATGCCTTAAGCACAATCCCCTATAAAAATGATTGTTATACTAAGATCACCCTACAATTCATTCTATAAGCATACATCCTAACATCCAGTCTAAAATATATATCATAAAATAAAACAAATATCAAACCATGCACTGCCCTAACCTAAAGCTAGAAGTGGTGACTTAGGCTAATGTGTGTGCTTTGAAGGTTTATGTGGTATGCTTAGCTATGGCTTTAAGTTAGAATTTTCAAAGTGTGAAAACATGTTCAACTTAGAGGAGGGTTTTATTTAAGTTGTTTAATTGATTTGAGTTGATTTTATTTCATGTTTTGATTAGATTCAAGTGAATCCTTAATTACTAAGTTATAAAGAGAGGGAAAGAGAAGAGAACTTCTCTTTCCTTCCCTAACTAAGTAATTTCTAAAGTAGATTCACATTTTAGTTTTGTTTAATGAATGTTTTGATTAAATGTTTTAATTAATCCTAAGTTTAGATGAACTCTAAACAAACCTATTCAAAAAGAAAGGCATTTTAAGATTAAATAAAATGAACCAAATTCACACACACATTACTTCATTTCTTTCCCAACATATAACATGCATGAATGAATCCTAAGCATATATATACATACAAATGAGAATATTTAACATATTTATGATGCATGCTAAGTAATTCATTTAAGGAAATTTGAAGTTTAGGATGCATGATTTTTATTAAGTAGTAAAGGGTTTCTTATCCAATTTTTCACATATACATAAGAAAGTATGAAAGGCATAAGTGAGTGCAGCGCCATTGTTAACGTGAGGTGTAAGGTACAAGACCTACGCTACTTAAAGCCTCAATTTTGTCCGGACTAATATACCACTTTCCTTAAATACAAACATGTGTAAAAAAAGAATGGAAATGAAAGAATGCAAAAGTTGTATTAATTGATTCATTTTGTTTATGCCATTTATGTGTACAAGCATAGATAACCCTTCTTAAATGATAGCATAGGAATGAATAAGATATGGGATTAGGTAAGTGTTAGGTTCTTTTCAAATGAACCATACATCCTACAAACTCTTATTCAAAACTATACCAACATAAAAGAGAAGACTACCTACATACCCTTATATTTCTATCAAGCTTATAATTAAAATATAAGTAGCACACTTTCAGATTTGATAATTGATTTATATGTTTTGAAAATAAATTGAATTTAGTAGTGATAATAGCCACTCATATTTCTACTTTAGCCAACACATGCAAATTTGACATAAAGTAAACAATTTTATTTTTTTTTAAATTTGAATTTGAAAAATATGGATGCATGAAACCACATGACATACAAATTTAACATGTTGGGGAAAGAATCAAAGCAATGAAAGCATGTAAACACATTCACTTTAATTAAATCCTAAATATTCTTATGAAATAAGAAATTTAAAATAAATCAAAGTGTATTCAATGTGATTTTTGTTTAGTTTTAAGTTTGATTTAATTTTGAAAAGGTGAGTTGAGTTTGTTATTCCTAACCCATTCCCACATGTGTTTGATATTTATATTTAATTTTTTTAGATGATTAGATTCATTTTATGTATTAATTAGGTTAAGGTATGAATTAAGCAAGTTAATTAACCCTTACCTACACCACCTTAGCATAGTTAACCAAGTAATTATGAGCCAATGAGATGACATAAAACTCACAAGGAATTTAAACTTGTAATGCACCTAGGAAGAAAAGGGCCTAATGCAATTTGGCTCATGATTAATGGTTAATTATGCTAAGGGGTTTAGCTTAAGTAATTTCAAAACACCCCTTCACATATATGAATTGGGTTTTGATTTCCTCAATTGAATTTAGGCTATTCAACACCTAAGCATCTACTCAAAATAGATTAATTAAGTTCTGGAAGGTTTTAGAATTTTTTAAAAAAATTAATTAAGGGGATAATTACTGAATTAACCCTTAATTAAGAAAGGATTAAGGAAAGAAAAGGAGATTTAAGGAATAGCTTAAGGGAAATACCCCAAAATTATTCCCTAAGCCTCTTATTCACTGGATCTAACCTTAATCAACCTTAATAGTGAATTAAAACACTAATCCAACCTTAATTATCCTTAATTAGATTAAAGGAGTAATTAGAAAAACACATTTGCAATTCCCCTAATTAAGCTTCAAATAAATCTCAAGAAAATTAGGGGAGGCAGCGGTCATCCCCTAAAACATACCCAAGAAGTTTGAGATTAATTAGAGGATTAATTAAGAAGTAAATAGCAAAATGATATTTCCATTAAAACTTAAAATTAGAGAAAAGGATAACTCAAAATCCATTGAAATTATTTTAAAATATTCTAGGTTGAATTATCTTTCCATAGAATTTTACCTCAAATTTTTCTGAATTTCATTGAAGGAGATATGATTTTTAGAAGATCAGGAGATTAATTAATCATTAATTAAACTCCCTAACTAATCCCTCAGCTCACAGTGCAACACGCGGCGACGGCGATCAGCTCGCTTTACACGCATCTCGTAGTGAGCCTCCCACTTAAACGTCCCATCTAAGTGGTGGCGCAGACGGACGCTTTGATCCCTGCCATTCAATCAAAGATCGAACAGCCGGGGATCATCCCGCGGTTTATAAAAGGGATAATTAATTCTAAAACATGGGAATAATCATGGTCATCCATCCAAAATGCGATGGATGGATCCCCAGTTCTTCCCTTAGGATCAACAGAGGCCCATGATCTAGGGAAGATCCAATTGATTGAGACCGAAGATTGTTCCCATACCATCTAAAGCTACTAAAGAGCATATCCAATAGTGGATTTTGCATTACTTGAAAATTCCTTTCACAAAAGACCAACACCTCTTGTGCTAAGTGGTCAAAAATTACACCTCACGATGATCAACTGAGTCAATGATGAGGTAGCTTGTCTCTTCCTTGCGCTTGATCAAAGGCTCTCCTTACTTTGGGAACTCATGGATGCTTGGGTGCACTCAATTGATCCCTGAGGAAGTGTGCAAGGAAATTGGAGTAATTTTGAGTGAGGAAGAAGTTGAAAGTTCAATGAGCTCCTATTTTAATAGAGAAAATGAAAAAGAAGCTATTTCAAATCCTCTTAGAAAGCTTAGGATGCTCTTGATCTCTCCTAACACCTCTAGGCTTCAATCAATGAGGGAATGATGAATTCAAATTGAATTAGGGGAGTATATCTCCCCAATCGGACTGACATCTCCTTGCCATTTTGATCCAATTGACCACAATGGATAGGTTGTTTGATCTTTGATCTTGCACATGGTAAGGCCTAGTGGATTTTAACCTCCCATGTGCTTAAATTGAGTGGAAGAGGATTTGAATGAGCCAATTTGACCCATGGGTCGGGTTTGGCCTTGGGTCCATTTAACTGACCCAAACCCATTGGGTTGGGTGCACCTTCATTAGGTCCCTTGAGGTATTAGGAAGGTATCAAGTGGATATGAAGAGGGCGACCAAATTTATGGATTAGGCCAAAATTTGTTCTATGGCCTAGGGTAGAATGGTCATTTTGCTAATTTTTCAATTTGGATATGTTGGGTATGTGGAGAAACTAGTTTGGCCAAGTTTCATGAGATTTGGAATTCATTTGATAGGTTTGGCTCATGTTGACCCATTTAGGTCAAAATTGGGTCAAGTTCACCAATTGGTCAAATTGGGTCAAACCAAGGGTTGGGTCAAGTTCATATGACCATTTGAAATATTTAAGTGGCTTTGATTTGGTTCAATTTGGTTTAGTTTTGAATTTGGCTCATATGACTTTATTTAGGTCAAATGGGTCAAGTTGACCTATTTGACCCATTCGACCTATTTGAGATAGGTCAAAGGTAGGTTTAGGTTTGGTTAGTCATATGGAGTGGATTGGTATCTTTGTTTTCAATCAATTTTGGTTAAGTTCAAATTTGGCTCAACATGACCCCTTTAGTCAAGTCTAAGGTCAATTGGGCTAGGTTGGGTCTAGTTGGCCAATTGAGGCTTTGGTCAAGTTCAACAAGTGATTTGGAATGAACTTGACCCATTGGTTTCAATCAATTTGGCTTAGATCAAGTTTTGACACATTTTGATTTTTAGGTCAAGTTGGGTCAACTTGGGTCAAGTGGCCAATTGGGCTAGGTTAGGCTCAAATGTTGACTTGGTCAAGTTCAAACATAGGTCATGAGTGAACTTAGATCAATGGTTTCAATCAATTTGGTCTATGGTGGAATTTGGCTATGTTAGGTTTCATTTTTGGCTAAGTGTTGACTTGGTCAACCCTTAGGATTTGACTTGGTTTGACCCAATTTGATTGATTGATCATCCCATGATGATTGTTGATCATGATGAGAGGCATAGGTGAGTTTGATTCAATCCAATTTGGTTAGGATTAGAATTTGGCTCATAAGGGTACTTTAGGTCACTTTGGGTCAAGTGAGCCTAAGTGGGTCAAATGGCTTGGTCAAAGCTTGATTTGAGTTTGATTGAACTTGTATATGGACTTATGATTGAAATATAAATCCATTTACAAGTGATTTGAAGTCAAATGGGTTTTGATTCATTTGACAATTTCATATTCAAAGGAAGAATATGAAAGGATTTGGGGTTTGATTTTTTGAATTGAATTTTGATTTGGTGATTGGTGCATTTATATAGGGGTTCATGATTGTAGGGTTAGTTGAATCATGAAGGAAAAATCAAGAGTTTGGCTTGATTTGGAGTTGATTAGGCTAAGTTCAAGATTTTGACTTGAAACGCTTAGGTTGGATTTTGAGTTAATTTGAATTTGATTTTTGAAATTTTCTTTGATTGTTTGAATTTATATTTCATTTATATATGTGAATATAAATGAGAATATAAATGATCATGAGAAAATTTTAAGGGTTTGAAGTGATTTGATCATGATTCAGGCTAAGCCCATTAAAAGGAATTTAAAGGACTTAAAAAAGAAAATTTGGAGTTTGGAGCTTGAATTTTTGAATTTAGTTTGATTGATTTATATTTATATTTCATTTATATATGTAAATATAAATGAGAATATAATTGAGTTATGAGAAAATCTCATGAGTTTGAATTGATTTGATCATGATTTAAGCCAAGTCCATTAAACAAGAATTTAAGGACTTAAGAAGGATTTTAAATTTGGAATTTAATTTTTGGATTTGATTTGATAGATTTATATTTATATTTCATTTATATATGTGAATAAAATGAGAATATAAATGAGTTTTGAGAAAATCCCATGAATTTGAATTGATTTAGATTTGATTTTGGCCAAGTCCATGAAGGAAAACTTAAAGGACTTAGAAAATTTCAACTTATAGATTTGGAATTTTGGATTTAGTTTGATTGGTTTGAATTTATATCTCATTTATATATGTGAATATAAATGATAATATAAATGAATCATGAGAAAATCTCATGAGTTTGAATTGGTTTGATCATGATTTAGGCTAAGTCCTTAAAAGAAGATTAAAGACTTAGGATAAATTTGGACTTAGGAATTTCATTCATGGGCTTCAATCATGGATCTCAATCACAGATTTCAATCATGGATTTCAATCACATGGGGTTGATTTGAGTTTGGTGAAAATCAAATAAGATTGATTTAGAGTTTGACTTGAAGGAAGGAAAGTGAGGAATGGTTCAAGCCAAGGGTAGGTAGATTTTCTTAACACCCCTAAGGCATGACCTATTCCTATGGCTAACTCTTCTAAGTCTCTAGGGCTAGGTTGAGTGTCCAATCACTAGATGTGTCTTAAGACTAAGGAATTCTTAAAGTCTAAAAGAAGTCCTATGTCTAAGATGGAGGGGTTGAAAACTCATTCTAAAAAAGAGGTCAACATGTTCATAAGGCTTAGGAAGGTTTTGGATTTTGAATTGATTTTGGATTTGAATCATTTGGAATTGGAATTGAATTTGGAGTTGATTTTGGATTTGTAAAATTCAATTGAGTTGGGATTGATTTGAGATTTAAGAAAATTAATTGAGTTGGAAGATTTGAGATTTTATTTGGATTGGTTTGAGGGAGTGTACATAGGATGGATTTGGGCTATAGGGTAAGTGGTTGCCTTAAGTCCCTAATGCATAACCTAGTCCTATGATAAACCCTTCTAAGTCTCTAGGGTTAGGTTAAGTGTTCACCTAATCACTAGAAGTGTCTTAAGACTAAGAAACTCTTAGTGACTGCAAGAGTCCTAGATCAACGATGGGGAAGTTGAGAGCTCATTCCAAAAATGAGGTCAATAAAAAGCACCCAATAGGAGTGGTGTGACTGACAAGGCATACTGACGACAGGTGACAGATGATCAACACTGAATGATCGCAAGCACTAATAGAAATAATGTACTCCTAAACCCAAGGTGTAGAAGGAATCAAGATCTTAGTGCAATGCAACTCTACTTATGTCAAAGACATAAGAGAGTGAAGGAGGAATCCACTGGATTGACTATGTGAACCATCCACTAAGGGAAAAGGTTCAAGTTATCCAGTCAGGATAAGAGGTTATGAAATCTGCTGGGGATTAGAATTTGGAATCCACTGGGGATAAAAGTGTGAACCTTCCACTCAGGGAGCAAGTTCGGGTTGGATTGAATTGACTCCACTAGAGAAATTGGAAAATTTTGCATCTCGCTGTGGTGAAGCTGGTCATTTGATTATTTAATTTGACTCCACTGGGGAGGTTAGTTGGTTTTGTTTCAAATTTTAAATTTTTAAATTTTGATGGACCCCTATAGATGGATCAGATGAAAGGGCCATGTCCTGGCCTACTTTAGATTTACTAATCTAAAGGGATAGTCTACCAACCACATAGTAAGATTATCCAACCAAAGGGGTACCTTTTAGTTTACAGTGGCCAATTTAGGGAAGAAAGCACGGGGACTCACATCTTCCTAAATAAAAAGACCACTGGGGTGACACATTAGTAAGGTAACATGTCAACCTGACGTAGGACTGACTACTAAGTGAATGCCACTAGGGGACTTAAATCAGCTTAAAAGATAGTCAAAATTAATTTCACTTTACTTATATTAGATGGATCTTATTGGTTTATGATGGGCCGCACTTAGTAGCCATAGCCTTGGCCTACTGCATCATCCAAAGGGAGAAGTTTTCCCCACCGGGGGAGAACTATCCAACCAAAGGGGTGCCTTTCATAATCAAGAAAAGAAAAGCGGGGACTACATCTTCCCAATAAAGATCACAGGGTGAATATTAGCAAGGTAAAATATGTCAACATCTCTGTACCATTGATTTATGAGGAATACACAGATGTTCATAATTCCTTATATCTTCGTGCAACATCTAATTGCCAACCCGCTTAAAGCAATACGTAAATCACAAAACATATTGAACCCGACCTAAGGGTGACTACTGAGAGAGTACCAACCCGGGGACTTATCTCAACTCAAGTGTAGTCAGGCAATTCCTATAGGAGTTTTGCTGCCACTGCCCTAAAGATAGGATGCATGCTTGGGAAAGGGGTCGTTGGAGGCTTGAATTCCTAATCCATAAGTGAATAAATTTGTTTATTTATTTATTTATTTATTTATTTATCATGGATCATGTTGGTTTGCGAGGATTCATACTGAGAAGGAGCTTATATAAATCTAGAGTTATCTCAAATTTACTGGTCCAAGGGAGAATCTGTGCATCCACTGAACAAATTCTCTGACCACATGGGTGGCTACTAGGAAAGGGGGATTGTCCAATCCAAGAGTAGCCCGGGTAGTGTCTTAATGGGATCGCAAAGGATGTAACCCAAGTAGAGTGCCCACATGAGTGGGGCCACTAAGGGCTTTATGCTGATCCCTGAAGAAGATAATGCCTATAGGTATTCAATGGCCAACTCAAGGAAAAAGTGTGGGGACTCATATCTGCCAAGAGTGTTATCTCCATCGAGTGAGTTGTCAGCATAGCGAACATCAACTAACCTAAGGTGCCCATGGTTGATAATCTAGGAAGAAAGAATGAGGACTCACATCCTCCTGGTTGCGGGGAGTCTATCTTGGCTCACAGTGATATCCGACCTAGGGATACTACTGAATGAATGCTACTGGGGAACTTATATCAACTTAAAAGTAGTTGATAGGAAAGGAGCTGCAAGGGTAATTACCCTAAATCTCAAATATACTTGACCTAGTTAGTGCATGATGGCTAATCTAACAAGAAATCATGTGAGCTTACATCCTTTAAAATAAAGTCAACATGGGATATCTTATCGACTGCGTAGTAAGGTCTACCAAACTAACAAGGCACTCATTGGTTTACAATGGTCAAGTTAGGAAGAAAGCACGAGGACTCACATCCGCCCGACAAGTGACCACTGGGGTGATATACTATTAGGGTAGCATAACGACCCGACCTAGAGCAGCTAATGAGTGAGTGCCACAGGGGACTTGCTCCCACATCAAAATAGCCTGAGATAAAAGATATGTGTTCATGTTTGTGTTAAAAGAGGACAGAATACCACCTGGGTTCTCTTACACCTACCCTAAAACACACTTATGAGTTGATGAAATGATGCCACGAATGGCAGTTGTGATCCCACCAAGAAAGGTTGTCGCTTGAGTTCTCTTGCACCTAACTTAGCCATGCTAGTCAAAATAGGATGTCGCTTGGGTTCTCTTACACCAACTCTAGTTACGTTGGGGAATTGTGTTTAATTTGTGTTCGTGTATTATGAAAGAAGGATAGGATGACGCTTGGGTTCTCTTACACCTACCATAAACACGTCGTGATATATTTGCAAACAAGCAAACAATACTTCAAATGAAGAGAATATTTTGATGAATTGGAATGGAATCTTGAAGATAATTGTTCTCAAATGTAATTTTATGGATAATATTTCTTCAAATAGAGCCCATTGATTTGAAGCATTTGGTGTTCCCCTTTACATTTAATAAGTTGATAAGATCCTCCTTGGTAAGCCTTCTATATGATAAAAGGGCGGTTCAAACTTGCCTCCCATCTTTAGACGGGCAATAATCGATCTCCTTAGAACTAAAATAAGCTCTCCTACTTGAAAAGCTCTAGGGCGGACCAACTTGTTGTGAGCTTGAATCATCTTGGCTTTGTACAACTCGAGGTTCTGGCATGCCCGTAGGCGTCTCTCCTCCAAACCTTTGAGCTCTTCTAACCGCAACCTGACATTCTGCTATGTAGTGATTTTACTACCCATTGTTATCCTTAGTGATGGGAGTTGAACTTCTAATGGTAGAACAACTTGACCCACACAC
The DNA here is from genome assembly GCA_021442155.1 of Cymbidium sinense. Taxonomy (NCBI): domain Eukaryota; kingdom Viridiplantae; phylum Streptophyta; class Magnoliopsida; order Asparagales; family Orchidaceae; genus Cymbidium; species Cymbidium sinense. Next base: position 61,894,824 of record CM038222.1, read on the forward strand.
TAAGGAGAATGGGGTAGATCAAGTTGGAGTTCTATATGTGGTGTGGTATGCCCACAAAGCTTCAACTAGCTGCTCATGCCACTGTTGCTTATTATCATCGAGTATCTTCTTTAGTATATGGATGAGAGTTTTTTTGAATGCTTCTGCTAGGCCATTTGCCCTAGGATAGTAGATGGTAGAGTCTCTCTAATCTATGTTCTGTCTTTGTGCAAAGTTATTGATCTTAGTGCTCTTGAATGCAGTACCATTATCAGATATAAATCATCAAGGCACCCCAAACTTATATACGATATGGTTTTAGAAAATTAACTTATCTTGAGTTGTGACCTCTCTAAGTGGGATTGCCTCTGCTAACTTGGAAAAGTAGCCGGTGGTAACTAGGATGATCCGATGACCCTTAGAAGAAGGAGGATCAATCAAGCCCACTATGTTAGTACTCCAACACTCAAATAGCCATGAGGCCAATGTAGGATGTAGAATGTTGGGTGGTTGATGTAGGATCACATCGTGTACCTGACATTGGTGGCATCTCCTAGCTACATCTATGTAGTCTGTAATCATCGAAGGCCAGTAGTATCCTAATCTTTTGATCTTGGCTTTCATTTTTGGATCGGATTGATGCGCTCCGCATAGACCTAAATGTACCTCGGTCATGATCTTACAGGCTTCATGTTTATTTAAACAGTGTGACCACATTTGATCGAAATATCATCGATACAATGTACCATCCACGAGAGCATAGGAGAGAGCTCTCTGCTTCATCTGATGGGCTTGTGATTTTTTGAGGTAGTTTGTCAGTGTTTAGGTAATCCATGAATGGCTACCTCCTAACTCATGGTCTTCTTTGGCAATGGCTATCTCCCCTTCAAAGAGATTCTCTCGATGAGTTCAGCATCAATAAGGGACAAGACTTGTCTATTTTGGACCCTTATTGGAATGGACTCATCCTCCAACATGCCAACTCCTTGGCAAGTTTTACCAAAGCATCTACTACTGCATTCTCTCAAAGAATTTTGTAGATGGTGACCTCAGGGATTTGGGTAAATAGCTTCATGGTGTACTCATGGTAGTGATGAAGCTTAGGTTTTAGAACCTTATAGGACCCGGCAATATGGTTGATGACCAGCAGAGAATCCTCATAGATGTTGATGCTTTTGACACACACTGTAATAGCTAACTCCAGACTGGCAATCAAAGCCTCATACTTGGCATCATTGTTGGTGCATGGATTGGAGAGATAGTATGAGAATCTCATCACATCGTGATCTAGAGTTAAGAGAACTATTCCTACCTTTGCCTTTCCTGGAAGAGTAGATCATGGTTCTTCTCCTTTTTGAAAGAAAGCCATCAAAATACATATCTCAATGAATGGTGTCCCCAAGTTCATGGTTTGTTCATCGAGGAGGTCATCACTAAGCGGGGAATCAGCATGAAGTGGGTGTGTTGCTAAAAAATCTGCTAGTGCCTATCCTTTCACCACTCGGAGAGGTATGAATGTAATATCAAATTGTGATAAAATCATGGACCATCATGCCAACCGTCTGGATAGCATTGGATGTGTCATGAGATATTGCAGTGGATTGATTCTTGAAATTAAGTTTACCTTATGAGATAACATGTAATGTTTTAGCTTTTGGGATGCGAAGATGAGAGCTAGCCAATCTTTCTTAATAAGTGGGTAAGTTCCGAGATCGATGATCGGTAGTAGAGAGTTCTCCTTCCCTTCATCATTGGTTTGGGCCAACAAAGCACCAAAGGAGTCATCCAATGCAGCAATGTAAAGGATAAGTGGTTTGCTCAGAATAGGGGTTGCTAGAACTAACGGCTTCACCAAATACTATTTGATGTCTTCAAAAATATTATGGCACTTGTCATCCCACTTGAACTTAGCATCCTTTTTGATAAGTGCTTAAAAGGCATCTCCGATGGGTGGAGATAAAGCATCTTAGATATCGCCCTTGGAAAATCTAAGTTGAGTTAGACTTTTAGGGGTGCATTTCTAAGATAGCTTTGATCTTTTTTGGGTCTATCTCTATTCCCTGGTGTCAGACAACAAACCCAAGGAACTTCCCTGAAGCTACTCCAAATGCACATTTCAGGGAGTTCATTTTGAGATTGAATTATATTAAATGTTCAAAAACTACTCTCAAGTCAAAGAGATGGTCTCCCTTTTCTTTACTTTTGATAACTAGATCATCGACATAGCATTCTACTTGATGATGAATGAGTTCATAAAAAATCCAAGTCATGGCCTAGGTAAGTATGACATTTTAAGGAAGGGCATGACCTTATAATAATATTCGATCGATTCAAAAGGTAGTATTCTCTCATCTCGGGACATCTTAAGGTGTAGCGGATGACCCATCCATGAAGGAGAATATTGCATGAGACGAGGCAATGTCCAACATTAACTCTAGTATAGAAAGTAGAAATTCATCCATAGGACATGCCTTTTAAGTCCCTAAAATTGACACATATGCAAATTTGGTCATTCTTCTTCTTAACTAGGACAACCCAGCTAACCATGCAGGGTATTTTTCTTCCTAATAAAGCCAGCATCGATCAATTTCTTGACTTCAAAATGATTTGTTGTTTGATTTCCAATCGCATGCGTCTAGGAGCTTGCTTGATAGAGCTAGTGTTAAGGTTTATTATTAGTTTATGGATAGCTAGGTTAGGAGACAATCTGGGCATCTCTTCATAACTCCATGCAAAGTGGTCCTTAAACTCAGTCAATAGCTTAACTAAATCATTGGTTTCTTCTTCATTCAATAGAGAATTGGTGTATGTGGGGCATGGATCTTCTTCTGTCCCGAGGTTGATTTCTCTAAGCTTGTCGATGGTTGAATTGATTTCTTCTTCAAATTCTGAAGGTGCATCTTTGATTTGAAGATCATCGATTATCTGAAGTTTCTAAACACACATCCTTATAAGAGTTAGTGTTATTTAAGAAGATCTATCGGACTCATGATTCATGAAAAATTAGCGGTCATCATCTCAGACCCATCTAATCCTAGTCCTAGTCTTGATTGTGCATCCATGCTTTTGTTGTTCCATAGCTTCTCGAAATACTCGACCTATGCCTGGACCATGTGTAAGGAATCAAACCTTTCTTTGCAAGATTAAGAACACAAGGCGTACCAATCAAAAGGTAATTCCATTAAATCTTTATATGAATTATCCTCAAGTTCTACATCTTCTTGACTTGAGGATGATGATGATCCCAAGAATCTCTTTGGCTTGACATCCATGGAAGATCTAGGGCTTCCTTAACTACCAAACCTCAACTTTTAAGAAGAAAGTGGGGTTAAGGCTAAGGTTCCCAAGCTAAATGGTTTTACATAATCTGATTCAAATATATTTATGCTTTGCTTGAGGCACGGTCTTCATCCTGTCGGCTCAGTATCACCTCCAATGAGACCCGCTGAGAAGGGTTGGCTGGTTTGCTAATCACAAGAGACTCATCCTCTGAGCTAGATTATAAGTCTATGTGAATAGTAAGAGTACTCTTGTGAACTGGAACATAGCCCCTATTGGATGGCCACCAACCAGGGGGTCTTCCACCTTTGGAACTACCTCTATATCTACCTCTACCTCTGCCTGGTGGAGGTCGAGTCATCCTACCCATATGTCCGTATGGTGGAATGAACTATGGGTGGAATGTAACATGCGGCTCTACCTCTTCCTCGGTGTCTCTTTCCCGCTCACTTGTAATTTCTTTTCCTTTTTCTTTTTCTTTTTCTTTTTCTTCTTTTTATTTTTCTTTTGTATTCAAATTTTTGCCAAGTTCATGAGAATACACATTTTGATTTTGAGAAAGATAGTAGGTCGCATTCTCATATATCTCGACCACTCTAACTGAGTATGGCTTTTCATCACCTTTGGTATAGTATTCAATTCCATCTCTTTGAAACTTGATGCATTGATGAAGAGATGGAACCATCTTATTCTAGTGTATCCAAGCTGTGCGGTGAATGATGTATTCGAATTAATTATATAGAACTTGGCTTCAGTCTTCCAGTCACCTATTTCTAAATATAACATTATGGAGCCTAAAGCTCTCTCACCCCATTAATTAAATCCTCTCAACATCATTTGATCTCCTCAGAGTTTAGAGATGTCAATCCTCAAATAGGTAAGGGTTTTCAAGCTCATAATATTCACAGATGCACCTGGATCAACCAACACCCTGGAAAGTCTGAATTTTCCCATATCCACTGTGATATAGAGGAGACAGTTGTGCTCCATGTCCCCTAGAAGAAGGTCTTCATCGATGAATGTGACTCCCTGGGCTTCTCTTGAATAATGTGCCTCTCTCCAAGCGGTCAGGAGCACATTTTGGATCAAGAAGGGCCTTGATTAATGATTCCCTCATCTCTATGGATAAGATAAGGGCATTATATATGCTTAGTTTAGCTGGTAACTTTCTTAGGTTAGCAAAGATATTATAGTTAACTCTAGGTTGGTCCTCCACAAGCATATCCATAGGTGGAGCATCTTATGGAGGGCTTCTTGGTAATGACTTATTTCCTTATCTTGAGGTGCTACCTAGGAGGTAGAACCTTGCCACCATGAAGGTTGACTTGTGACTTCTGAGATGGTTAGTGGAAGATTCTACGCTCATCGTTCACCTATTCTCCTATAGGGCCCTCGAAATTAGATAATTTCAAGTCTATCTCAAAAGGTGAACCCATATTATTCAAAAAAGAAAAGTCCATCTATGAATCAAAAAGAGGATGATCAGAGTTGTCATAATTATTAATACTTGAAGAGTTTTCTAAAAAGTAGAATAGATAATCCATCGTACGCAATATAATTCAAACTAGTTTTCTTTCTTGATTTCTTAGATTTAAAAGGAGGTGCATGGTAGAAATCTAACAAAGTAAGTGGGGTGGAGGATTTGATGCCCTCATATGCTGATACAAGATGTCTACTAGAAGAAGAACTAGCTAAAGTAGGAATGTCTGAAGTAGTAGCTACAAGGTGGAATGCTGGACTCGTCGGTGGTTTGCTTTGGCTATCAGGATATGGCTACTGAGCTCCCACTTTCCCCAAGTTATCTTTGGCAACTTGCAAACCTTCCTTGATGTTGGAGGTTTGAGCTGCCTCGGACACCTATAAGGAAATTTTCTTGATTTTAGAAATAATCTTTTTAGATGTTCGAAATTAACAGATATCTTAACCTTCTTTTATTTTGAGAGGTTCACATGTATCCCCAAGGATTATTCTAACAGAATTGGATGGTTGTTCTACTAGATATTCCTTAGGGATAACTATAGCGCCTGAATTATAGCTATGCTCATGCCAATCTTTAAATGCAAAGTAATCCTCAAAAACATGGCTAGCATGTGGTAGTTGGGGCAAAAGTTAGGATCATTACTCTTGCCCACTTCCTCCAGCTTCCTAGGCTCGGGTAGCTGAAAATTAGATTTCTTTAAGAGGTTCTTAAAGATTTTCCTGACTACCTCCCTCTTAAATAAATAAGTTTTGCTTAATTTATCTAAAAGAGTTGGTGGATGATAATTACCTAGGAGCGAGTATGTATACCGCTGTTGAGAGTATGGCTGAGGAGGAGGTGGCAAAGGCCATGGAGGCTACTAGGGCGGCCAATAAGATGGTTGAGGCGGTGGTAAAGGAGGTGAAAGGAAGGTTGTTGAGCACGAGGTCTCTCATACTAATCTATGGCCAGTTGCTTCCCTTATCCAATGTTACAACTGCCCTGGCTTCTTTTCAGAGGCTTTTTGGGGCTTTGGCTTTAATGACTAATCTTAAAAAGGTAAATGTTTGGCCTCTCCTTGTAGACTAGCCGCCTTATTGATTAATTTCTCAAATATCTTAATGGTGAAACCTTTAAGCATGAAGGCGACCGGGCCATGAATATTCTTTAATAGAATTTTAATACCATGTTGTTCAAACAACTGTAGTTCATATTTCATGCTTAAATTATGCCATCTAAGAATATAATCAATAAGAGACTCACCGGGGTATTGTTGAGCTACAACGAGAACACCCACAGTTACCCTTTGTTGAGCTTCAGTAAACCTCTTAATAAAGAGTTGCTCCAACTTAGCAAAAGTCTTCACTGAATCATTGAAAAGTTCAATGTACCAATCAAAAGCTATGCCTAGGCTACGAGACAATAATAATGCATCAGCCACCAGTAGCTCTAAAGTGTGCAATATGTTGGCGAGGGTTCTCAGCCATCAAAGCTTTTGAAAGAAGGAGGCACAAAACCCTTAGGATATTGGATAGCATCAAATTCCTCTAGGTAGGGTCTACCCTTTGAAACTAATGAACCACCTCGAGCTTGTGCCAGCGCTTCCTTCACTTATTGTTCCACCATGAGTTTGATGTCCTTTTCTTGTATGGAGGTACTGTTCACTACCTTCCTATACAAGCTAGTACTACTCTGCTCTACTGGAGGTGAGCTCTTGGGTTCATCAGACATGCAATAACTTCAGTGACCTCTCCATAATGGTAGATGCCTGGGCTTGATTAAAGTGCTAGGTCCTAACAAATCGTCAACTCTCTTCCTCATCCTATCAATTTGGTCATCTTTTTGAGTTATTGAAGGAGGTGTTGGGTTGAATAGGCTATATCATCCTATTCAGTCGCAACACCTTCCAAAATATGATGATCCCAAGGAGAACCTCTAGTATCAACCATATGTACCTCTGCTGAGTCTTCCAACAAATCATCTTCATCGATCAAAGCTAACCTTCTCCTCTTTGAGGTCAGACCAATCAGACCCTAGATTTCTTTCTATTTCATTAAAATGTTGTGCTAAGATATCATCCAAAGAATGGTCTAATTATGCTGGCATAAATACTCGTGGATTGGGTGGTATGCTCATGTGACAAGATACACTTGACCTCCCCTGCTACTAGAGTGTTAAACCTATGAGGGCTATGCTCACTAGAGGACACATGCTCATGACTATCAACTACTATAGGTGGAGTGCTGGCCCTAGGGGGATCTACTACCATGGGGACCATAAAACTATCCCCTTCTCCTTCTATCACTGTTATATCCATGATTGGTTGAGGTGATGGGGGGGGATGTTACGATACGATGTTGGGAGGTCATCACTCCTTCTTCACCGCAACTAAAGTAGGAGGTTGAGTAGGAGATCTCTCCTTCACCTCAGTCGGTGGAGTAGATAAAGTGGGATCCCTTGGCCATAGTTGGATCACTAGTGGAGCTTTCTTCTCCCCTGATGCTGCTCTCATGGATTTGGGTGGAACTGTAGATGATGGAACCTGAACTAGTGTTGGTGGATGTGGAGTAGAGTGGTGTGGTGGAGACAACATAGACTGCCTCTGTACGGGGGCTCTCCTCCTATGATGGTGGTATCAGTCAACACAATACTTATGATTGACAGTGCACCCGATGGAAATCTTGAGGGCTAGGCACCGGCGCCTTTGCCTCTCTCTAGTGATGTGAACTGCTGGGCCTCTCGCCTCTCACGATGAATGCTCACCTACTCTCAGGAATAATAATCAAACTGGGCATCGATTATCCATAAGCCCTACCAACTTGGCATAAAACTATCTTGAGGCCAGCATATGACCTCCTCCTATCTCTAACATGTGTCTCATAATAAATCGAGGTGGAGGTGATACTACAATCCTCCTAACATCTTCCTCTCCTTCAAAATCGGAAAGGGGATGGAACTTGTTCTGAGTAAGCAAAGGAGATTATCTGGGTGACCCTCTTCATAATGTGAGATCTTGTCTCATCTCATTGCAATGCGGTATGTGGTTTTGCTTGATCTTTGCGGCTCTATTGTCTTTGGGTTGGCTAGAGTGGGGAGCAGGAGACCCTACTCAAAGGTAGGGAAACTATCCCTGAAGCCGGATAGCCTTCCCCACGAGAGGTGGCCAATGAGTGGGTGCTTGCCATTGGGCAATGGGGCATATACCCGAACTATAGTTGCTATGGGAACTCTGCCTTCCTCTTGAGGGAAATTCGAATCAAGGGCATCTCTATGAATGATTGGCTCACCACCACATTCTTTGGTGAGGGTTTCCCTCACAAGTAATCCAGCTCCCTCAAATCCTTGGCCAAAATGTATCAAATGAGCAAAATCAGTTTGGGGGAGGCTGGCCCAATCCAAGGCCAAATCCATCCCAAAGGGGAAAGTGAACACATACTTCTGTGAATCCATCTATTTTGTACTGCACTGAGAAAAGCTTACTAGACTAAGTTGAAACTAAATTAGAACTCTACAATTGTTGAAAATAAACTCAAATCAGATTTTTTTTCCTTGGTATTGACTTTTTAAATTTGGTTTAGAGTTTGAACTCACACTCAATAATTTAAATATGTTAAGTGGGGCTCATTGAATTTAGGAGAATTTTGAATAACTTGAAGGAGAGATTTTGAGTTCATTTGAGTTTAGAATCCACATTCAACAAATTTGTATATGTTGAATAGGTTCAAGTATTTTAGGGAGGCTTTTGATACTTCCATTGGTTCATATTTGAATTTGATTTTATATTTGGGGACCCTTTATTTAACAAATTTGAGTATGTTAAATAGATGGTCAATTGATTTTTTGTTTGGGATTACTTATTTAGCAAATTTGGGTATGCAAAATGAGTTATTTAAAAACTAATTTTCTTTTTGTTTGTTTGCCCATGATGTGTATCATGTGTGAATTTAGAAATGGAATCTTTACTTAGCAAATTTGTGTATGCTAAATAAAGCCTAAATATATTTAATTTTTTTTTTTATTTTGAAAATGTGATCTTTACTTAGCAAATTTGTGTATGCTAAATAAAGGTCAAATGTGTTTGAATTTTATTTTGATTTTGAAAATGGGATCTTTACTTAACAAATTTATGTATGCTAAATAAAGCCTAAATGTGTTTGAATTTTATTTTGATTTTGAAAATGGGATCTTTACTTAGCAAATTTGGGTATACTAAATAAAGCCCAAATGTGTTTGATTTTTATTTTGATTTTGAAAATGGGATCTTTACTTAGTAAATTTGTGTATACTAAATAAAGCCCAAATATGTTTGATTTTTATTTTGATTTAAGTTATTTTTGAAAAAGGGGGATTTCTGTTTAACAAATATAGTGTGTTAAATAGAATCCAATTTATTTTATTTTTCTTTTTTTGAAAAAAAATGAAACTCTCATTTGATAAATTTGGGTATGTTAAATGGAATTCCAATATATTTTGATTTTCATGATTTTTACAAAGGAGATTTCCATTTAACATATTTGGGTATGTAAAATGGAAGTCAATCATATTTTATTTTTCAAATATGAAATTTTTGTGTGTGATTATTTATTTATTTGAAGAGAAGAAAATTCCAACTGAACACATTTGGAATGTGTTGAGTTGAGTTTCAAATGATGTGATTTTATTTGAAAATGAAACCACCATTCAACAAATTTGGATATATTAAATGAAGATACTTATTTTCAAATTTGTGCTTTTGAAAGGAAAGAAACTCCAACTCTAATATATATATGGAATATATTAGGTGGAGTTTCAATTTTTATGATATGATTTTATAAAATCTTCATTCAATAAATTTGGATATATTGAATGAGGATTCTCATTTTCAAATATGTGCTTTTAAAAGGAAAAACTCTAACTTCAACATATGTGAGATATATTGAGTGGAGTTTCAAAAAAAATGATTTTATTTGGAAATGAAACCTTCATTCAATAAATTTCGGTATGTTGAATGAAGATGCTCATTTTCAAATATGCACTTTTTGAAAGATGATTTTGATTTGGTTTTGAAAAGAACCTACATGTGGCTTAGATGGGGTTGAGTTATATATTTTGTGAAAACATTTTGTGCAAGTATTTTATTATGTGAACTTTGGGAAAGCTTTTGAAAAGTGATATTTTTATAAAGGATTTATTTTTCTTATTTATGGGATGAACCTTGCCTTACCATAGAGATGGTAAGGAGGTTCAACAAGGTCTTTAGTTATCTCTTTTAGTTAAATTTTATTTTCACCTATTGGGGGACCCAACAGGGTTTTAAGACCTACATGGAATGAGGTCCTAAAACTTAAAGGATGTTGGCTAGCTTAGCTTAAGAATGAAATGAGCTAAGTGCCAATGGAAAAGAAGGATAGTCTCGGATTCATTTGAAACACAAATCTACTATCGATACTTAGAGACAACGATCATTTACCTAAGATGGAGAGAGGAACCTTCCCCAGCGGAGTCGCTAGAAAAATCTATGGTGTTTTATTTTTGAGATTGATGTGTTATGTGTGTTTATGTGAGGGGACACCACGCAGATCTGCAGATGTACTCATTAGGGTGATTAGGTACAACATTAAGGAATAGTGTACTATCTCAAGAGATAAAAGTCATTATAATGGACCTGATCACCTAATGAGGACTCCTTAGGTATGATGGGTCTTCGAATGTATCGAAGATCTTTCCCCTACTTTACATGAAAAAGTAAAGCAGGGTTTATTTAAACCGACATTAAGTTCCCTATTGAGGTAAGCCCCCATAGTTAATTACATCATAAGGAATGAGATTCCATAGGAATACACTCGATTAAGGTAAATGATCATTTTCTCCAAAAATTTCAAAGATAGGACTATCAATCAATTGTTTATTTTTAATAAAATCAAGCAGGATTGCTCAAAAGGAGAGAGTAATTATCGAAACTAAAGGGAGATGAGTAGGGGATGCTCATGATACTATGAAACCTAGTGAGCATCCCAAACTATCCTATGGTTGGGCTTTATATTTTTGAAATTAAGGAGAATTATATGTTTGAGTTGAATTTTTATTAGAAATCTAGGGCTTACAATTCCGCAATACAATATTATAGAAATACCTAAGAGGTGAGGATTTATGCTTGTAGCCCGCAAAGGGAAACAACAACCTCGGATCCTAAATCTAGAGAGTTTTGGTGAGGGCCAAAGTTCGACCTAAATCTAAGGCAAAAAGTGGGTATATGATTTACCTCCACAAGAGAGAATAAACTACCTGATTGTTGGACTTACAACCGCTTAGAGTGGCCGCTAACTAACTCCTTCAATGATTTTAAATATATGTAGGTAAGTCATATGCTTTGCAAGATGGTCAGGCTGTTATTTACTTAGAAGGAAAACTAAGTCCTTAAACGCACTTCCTAAGAGGCTAGATCATGAAGGGTGAATAATGACCTAAATCTAATGAAAATTTTGTCAAGTTTTCTTTGATTTTTGAACATTTGAATTTGACACAGGCTATGGGATTTTATATGCCCAATGCATGAGAAAATCAGTTATGGGCCAAAATCAGAAAGAATGAGGTGTGTTTCCACCATGGCTCTCAAAGTTCAAGCTATTTTCTCTAGCAAAGGTGGAAGCCCTCCATTAGCAAGAGTGAGATAATATGATTTATGCATGATATGAGACATACAACATCCAATTAAGAGGCTGTTAAATCTTTTATTATCTTTATTTATGTCCTAAGCTTTAGGTATGGTTATGAATTATTTAGTTTAATTTTGAATTGATTAATTGGATAGAAAATTGATTTTTTCCTAAGAGCCTAAATTGTATCTAGGCCACACAGCAATCACCAACCATAAAGAAACTATGAAGAGGCATGCTATTTCTAATGCATAAGCTAAACAAATATCAAATAATTTTATAAAGCTATCACAAAAGAATAAGAGGCGGTGTTGGGCCACAACAAAAGAAATATGGGTAGAGCTCTACCCAATACATCCCGGTATAATGAAAGAATAAATTACAATCATGAAGTGATAAGTGTTATGAGGTCATTCATTCTTCATCCTCAATTCTTCACTCCTTGTCCTTCATTCCTTCATCTTGGTTTACTCCATTTCTTTCTTTCTTTTGGTTTGACTTGGGATGTAGTTTGCTCCAAGGCCTCACATGGTATATAAGATGTAGTCTTATAACCAATGTTCACCTTAATCCCCATAACACTTATCCTAATCCTAATGTAAAAATTACATTAAAAGGAAGGAAAGTAAATCTAGCTACACTTGCAAAATAAATGTTAGCTAAACACACCATACAACCCAAGCAATTATAGGAATAATTTAAACTTAGTACCCCACACATGGGTAACCAAGCCCACCTATCCTAATTTGGGTTATGCTTAGGGGTATAAGTAACTTGCATAGCAAAAAGCATTTATATTTTTATTATAGTGCTTAAGCACAACCCCTACAGAAAATATGATTAGGCTAATATCGGCCTAACATCCAGACTACACACATACACCCTAACATCCAGTCTAAAATAATACATCACAAAACTAAGCATTCATCAAACCATGCACCGTCCTAACTTAAAGCTAGAAATGGTGACTTAGTCTAATGTGCATGTGTTAGAGCTTGTGTAGTATGTCCTAGCTAGGCTTTAGGGTTATGATTTGCAAAGTGTGAGAGGTTTAATTTATAAAGGATTTATTTCTCTTTAAGTAGTTTAGTTGATTTGGGGAATTTTATTTAATATTTTCTTATTTCATGTAACCTATACTTAACAACTAAGTGTTATAAAGAGAAGAAAGAGAGGGAGAATATCTCTTTTATCCCTACCTTAAGTGATTTCTATGATAAATTGGTTAATGAATTTCCTTTGGTGAATGGTTTATTATGTGTTTTAATTAATCCTAAGTTTAGATTCATTCTAAATAGTCCTATTCAATAAGAAAGACATCTTAGGATTAGTTAGGGTGGATTACTATTACATAACACACACCCATTCATTTCTTTCCATTATGTATATTATGCATATGAATAATCCTAAGCATATCTATACATGCAATGCAAATCTTAGCACACTTTGATGATGAATGCAAAGAGATGTGATTTGAAAATTTTGGATATCCCATTTATTGATTGAATTATTAATGCATGTCTTTAGTTATGTAGAAAAGAGGGATTTTTCATCCATTAGCTAAATGCACATCCATATGTATAAAAGTTATAAGTGAGTACATGCCATTATTTTTACACCATGGTGGGTACAAGACCTACTTAGACTACTTAAAGTCTCACACCGAGATGTCTAATATACCACTTTTCTTAGATACATGTGTAAAAACTACAAGGATGAGAAAATGCAAAATTTATGTTTCACTTATTTGGTTGTATGATTTACATGTAATATGAAGATCTTTTCTAGGTCTTAATATAGAGATGCATAGGAATAGATTTAGGCAAGTGTTATGTTCTTTTCAAATGAACTATACACTTGCAAATCCTATGTGAATCCATATTAAGGGAAAGAAAGAGAACTTCATAGTACACATTTTATGTTATCATCACATACAAGCTTATAAATATTTATAACTAGCATCACTTCATTTATAATCTTTGGTTTATAAGTTTTGAAAATAATTTTTGATTTAATAGTGATAATAATCACTCATATTCTTAATTTTATCCAACACATGTAATTTGACATAAAAGGAAACATTTTATTAATTAATTTTTAAAAGAAATGAATGCATGATTTCATATGGAAAATAACATTTAGCATGATTGGAAAAAAAATAAAGGAATGTAAGCACATGACTTCATTCACCCTAATTAATTTCTAAGGACAATCATATCAAATAAGATCATTTAAAATGAATCAAAATTCTTTAAGGAGATTTTTATTTTTGAATTTTATTTGACTTAAGAAATATGAGAAGGGTTTGCTAGTCCTAACCCATTCCTCCATGTGTGAATTAGTTTGGTTTAATTTAGAAATAATTAAGTTGATTTTATATTTTACTTAGGTTAAGGTATGAATTAAATAGATTAATTATCCCTTACCTATATCACAATAAGTTAATTAACTAATTAATAATAAGCCAATATGATATGCAACCACATAAAAAGTAAATTTTTAATGCTCCTAAGAAATGAAAGGGGCCTAATACAATTGGCTTATGATTGATAATTAATTAAACTTAAGGATCTCACTTAATTACTCTTATGATTTTCTCATACATGTGAGCCAATCATAATTTCATTATCTCTCACCTTAGTTTATTGAACACCCAAGGAGCTACCCAAGATCAATTAAAGGTTTTTGGGTGAATTTATTTTTAATTTATATTTCATTAGGCCATTAATGAATTAATTAAATGCTTTAGTTATGCTTTGATTTGAATGATGAAATTAACTTAGGAGAAATGATCAAGGGAAAGGCCTCAATCCTAATCCCTAAATCATTCAATCATTCTACTAGGTTTTGATTTCCTCATTTTGAAGATCTAATTACTTGATTAATCAACTAATCATTTCATTAACCCATTAATTAATTTATTTTCAAAGGTAAAGAATACTTAGGAAATAAATTAGGAAAAATGTCCCCAACCATATTCCCTAAATAATCTTACTGTTTAACAGAGATAATTATATTCAAGTGATTAATCAAGCTACTGCTCATCTCTTAATTATAATTAATTTGATTAAGAGAGTGATTAAGGCTTACTCAAATGATTTCCCTAATTAAGCAATCAATAAAATCTCAAAAAAAATAAGGGAGGCAGAGGTCATCCCCCAAAACATCTACAAAAAATTTGAGATTAATTAAATGTTTATTAAGGTATAATTAAGTTAATTACATTTTTTGATAAAACCCTAATTAAACCAAGGTCACTGTTCAAAATCAATTAATTATAATTTTCCTAGATTCTCCTCTGTAATATTTTTAAAATGAGCCTAAGTTTATGTTTTTGGATTTTTCTACAATTTGTTATGATTTTAGAAAGTTTGATCATTAAAATCAGATTAATTAAGCCTATTAAACCCCTAATCCCGTCGGGCCACGTGGCTGTTGACGCAGTGCGCTTTCCACATTGCGTGATGGGATTGGTTATTTAAGTTGTCACATCTAAAGCTTAGTTGATCATTTGAAATGTATTACAAGCTTTGGTTTTAATCAATTTTGATTTGGTTTGATTTCAAGTTGATTTGACCTTTTAGGTCAAGTTGGGTTCATGGTCAATTAGGCTAAGTTGGGTCTAATTTGGTCAATTGAAGTGGTCAAGTTCAACAATCAATTTGAAATGAATTTGACCCATTAGTTGCAATCAATTTGGTTTAGATCAAGATTTGACCCATTTTGGCTTTTTAGGCCAATATAGGTCAACTTAGATCAAATGGTCAATTGGGTTTGGTTTGGCTCAATTGATGATTTGGTCATGTTCAATCATTAATTATGAATGGGTTTGAGTCAATGGTTTTAATCAATTTTGCATATGGTGAATTTTGGCTTGTTTATGTCTCATTTGGGCTAAGTGTTGACTTGGTCAAAGGCTAGGTTTGACTTGGTTTGACCCAGTTTGAGTGATTGATCATTCTAGGATGAATGTTGGTCATAATGTGAGACTTGGATGGGCTTAGTTCAATCCAATTTGTGTTGGATTAGAACTTAGCTCAAAAAGGTCTTTGAGGTCAATTTAAGTCAAGTGAGCCTAAATGGGTTAATTAACTTGATCAAGGCTTGATTTAAGTTTGGTTGAACTCACATATGGACTTATGATAGAAATATAAATCCAATTTCAAGTGGTTTGGAGTCAAATGGGTTTTGGTTCATTTGACAATTTCAAGTCAAAAGGGATTATCACGGGTTTGACTTGGGTTAGTTTGATTTTGGCTTAGTGATTGTAGTTTATGTTTATATTTGGGTATGTGATAAATGAGTGATTGTTTGAAGAGAAAATCCAAGGGTTTGGATTGATTTAAGAATGATTTGGTTAAATCCAAGAAATCGGCTTAAAGGATATAAATTGGGTTTCGATTTGAGTTTTGAATTTGTATTGATTTGATTTTGGCCATTTGAATTTATATTTCATCTATATTTATTAATATAAATGAGAATATAAATGATCCATGAGAGAATCATGTGAGTTAGGAGTGATTTGATTTGTGAATTTGGCTAAGGTAGGTCAAAAGTTTAAAGAAGAGGTTTTGATTTGGTTTGATTTATATTCATTTGATTTGGATGATTTGGATACCAATTTCATTTATAATTGTGAATATAAGTGATGGAATAAGTGTTTTATAAAGAAATCACTTGTCTTTGAGTTTATTTGAAAGGTTCTTAAGCTTATGAATGTGGTTCATAAGGCTTAGGAAGGTTTTGGATTTGGAATTGATTTTGGATTTGAATCATTTAGAATTGGAATTGAATTTGGAGTTGATTTTAGATTTGTAAAACTCAATTGAGTTGGGATTGATTTGAGATTTTAGAAAATTAATTGAGTTGGAACTAATATGAGATTTGATTTGGATTGATTTGAGATTTGATTTGGATTGATTTGAGAGAGTGTACATAGGTTGGATTTAGGCTATAGGGTAAGTGGTTGCCTTAAGTCCCTAATGCATAGCCTAGTCTTATGATAAACCCTTCTAAGTCTCTAAGGTTAGGTTATATGTTCACCTAATCACTAGAAGTGTCTTAAGACTAATGAACTCTTAGTGCTTGTAAGAGTCCTAGATCTATGATGGGGAAGTTGAGAGCTCATTCCAAAAATGAGGTCAATAGGCATTACCCAGCTCAAATAGTCCACTATGTATTTTGAGTTGCAGAGTTCACACTTCTTCTAAGATGGAAGAGAGTAGGTCACAAAATTGTGATTATACAAAAGTTAGGCAACCACAACATTTGAATCAAATTGCAATAGTTGCATGGTGATGATGAAGTTGTAACGACCATTGTTGGTGATTGGCAATGATTGTCGAAGGTGGATGATGACTACTAGCGGTGAATGATTGCAAGCTTCTAAGTTTAGCTTTTCACCTCTCTTTCAAGCTCCTTCCGCTTTTTATTTTGGTATTTAGAATTCGCCAATACATTGGCTAATGTAAAGTGTTGTGTCCGCCCGCTGACAACCGGCCATCGGCGGCGACGACGGCCGAAATACTTTACATTACATTTATTTTACCAAACATAAAAAAAAACTCATGTATTTGTCAAGTTCAACCAAATAACCTAAAGTAATACAAATACATTGCATTTATTTTACACTATATTCCTTTATCGGGCAACCAAACAACCCCTAAGTGAAAAAACTTCAGAAAAAGTGGAAAAAATCATGGGACATTACCCAGTTCAAATAGTCCACTATGTATTTTGAGTTACAAAATTCACTCGTCTTCTAAGATGGAGGAGAGGAGGTCACAAAATTGTGATTATACAAAACTTAAGCAGCAACAACATTTTAGTCAAATTACAATAGTTGCATGGTGATGACCAAGTTGTAATGACCATTGTTGATGATTAGTGATGACTGTCGAAGATGGATGATGATTGCTAGCGGTGAATGATTTCATGCTTCTAACTTTAGCTCTTCACCTCTCTTCTAAGCTTCTTCCGCTTCTTATGGTGAGAATGAAGTTTTATTTATAAAGTTTTGAGAAGAAAATTTTGATAACTTTAGCTAAAGTTTTAAAGCATTCCATCATACGGTCCATATTGATTTCCTTAATCAAAGATAAATCTTTGAGGATTTAAGTTCCTTAACAACTCCTAATTTGAGTGATATTAGGCTCAGATTCCTCTCATCGAGCTACACGATTCAATTATAAACATATTATATTTAGAGATCATCTAACTGTTCAATTAATATCTTAAATTTTATAATTATATTTTAAAATTTAATTTGAGCTCATTTAGACTCAGATTGAATTATTCTTGATGCTAATGGACTAGTCTCACTTAGAACTTTAATTTGACTATAAATTTATTAAAATTAGAGTTTGAATGATTTATAATTTAATACATAACTTACTTCAAAATTCATGTTTGGTTTGATTAATTTATTATGATGTATCAATTAGATTTTCTAAACAATCAAATGAGCCCTAAGGTTCTTTTTTTTAAATTTTTAGATTTAAATCAATAAATCTCTCTCTCTCACTTGTCATTGCTAATCCTATCACTTATGATAGTAGAATACAAAGTAGAAGTTATTTGAACTTAAATATAATTTATATAATTATATTTCTTGAAAGAAAAGGAAAAAAATAATGAAGAGCTTTATTTTAAATAGAACTTTCCTTATTTGAAAACAATATATATAAGTTTAAGATATAATTAATCAATTAAAATCTATTTAAAATAAATTTAATAATTATAAAAAAAATTTCATAATGAGATCCAAAATGATTCATTATATCTATATGACATCCTGTTCAAACCTCTATAGATATTTCTCTGCCAAAACAATTTTATCAAATGCATGAAATAGAGAAATAAATCATAAATTCAGTAATCATATCAGTGGAAATACAGTCACAATGCAGCTATAAACTGCTGAATTTCCAATTATGAATATTGTAATCCATCAGCTGAAGCCTTGTGGAGATGAAAATAAGCTTACATTCCTTTCAGAAAATTACTTTTTAATGAAAATAAATTATTTTAAAAAAATAAAAAGAAACCAATCACCCACAACAGCACAGGCACTTTCACTGGGTCAGCATAAGCTTCTGATGGATAAAATAACTCTGGCTCATCTGTAAAAAAGATATTTAAAAAATTTAAAAAAAAACAGATATAATCAGAAAAATTAGGTTATGACAAAGCAAAAGAAAATATTTATAAAACTAATAATATAATATTATAATATTTTATCATGCATATTAAAAAAATTTCTTGACCTCAGACAAATTTATTTTATTTTCTAGTTTTCAATTTTGAATATTTTTGGCATTCTAATGAGAATATGATATGTTATACTCCGAACGATACTGTGATGCAGTATGACACTACACCTCACTGCCACCGTCATCTCAAACTTAAACGCATCCTTATTTTCATATCTATCTGATCATTAACATGGCTTCATTATTTCTGAAAATTTCAAGCATGCTATTCTCTCTAATTTCAAACAGTTCACTTGGATTTTTTTTTTTGGAAGATTTACATGCATATCACATAATTCTTATGCATTTGTATATCAAACACATAAAATTAGATATTTACTTATCTAATATTTTTCTATGCTTAAAAAGGTGTATTTCATTTTTTAAAAATGAGTAACAATGATATTTTTGATGTAAAAATTGAAGTTTAAGTATTAGATATATAAATACATATGAATTTTGTAGTATGTATGTAAATCCCCTTTTTTCATGCAATATATTATCATGGTGAATTTTGTACTACAAAGAGAATGAGGCACTTTCATAAGAAAAGGGTAATAATAGTTGATAATATGAAGGCAAATGGTTATAAAACCAAACTGGAATATAAAAGGAATTAGTATAAGCTAATGTGAAACTGCAAAGAAAAATATAACATAAAAACTGGAATTACATCAAAAGCTTTAAGATAAATTAGTGTTTACGAAAGGATTTACAGAACAGATCACATGCATGATCAAAAACCACAATTACCAACAATCAACTTGGAAATAATAGGGTATGTTTGCTTTGAAGAAATTGGAGGGACTACAATCTCATTTTGATGTTCAATTTCGAAGTAATTAAATTCAATTTGCTTACAGATATATAACAAAAACATTTTAAAATTAATAATTTCCCACCAAACCATAGGGGAAAAATATGAAGAAAATTTAATCAGGACTAAAAAATAAACTAAATTATTGTCCTAGGATTAGATGGGGACACTTAAACATAATAAAATATTTTAAGAGCAAGCTACAAGATATTAAAATTTGGGGTGTTAACAAAGTTGCTTACACAGCTAACTTAAATGCAATTTTAACAGCATTTCCATTTGGTTTTCATTTCCTTAATTATTCTCTTTCAATTCCCTCAGGAACAAACAAAACCATAAAGAAGAGCAGCAGCAACAGCAGCATAGGGAACAGTAGCGAAAGTATACCAGGAAGGAGAAGAAAAAGCAAATAAAAGAAGAAATCTCCAAATAACTCGGTTCATAAACTCTC
Organism: Cymbidium sinense; assembly: GCA_021442155.1. Lineage (NCBI taxonomy): Eukaryota > Viridiplantae > Streptophyta > Magnoliopsida > Asparagales > Orchidaceae > Cymbidium > Cymbidium sinense. Next base: position 61,914,694 of record CM038222.1, read on the forward strand.
CTAACTGATAGAAAACCATGCAAAAACATAAAAATAAAAAAGAAAACAGAAAGCATTGAGTTTACCCTCTACGCCCAGTAGAGCCTCCATGGTCCTCTTGGTTGCACAATATGCTCGTGTACTTTCTCAACATGCTCAATCAGAGCATTCACATCAGAGAATCTTGCTTGACACTGAAGGCACTGCTCCACAAGTTCACCACTTGCTCCATGGCCCTGTGCCATTCCATCCTTTGCCTTTCTTAATGCTTGGTTAGTTGCAATGCTCAGCTTCTGCATACCAGCTTCAGCAGAGGCCCGAATGCTGGACGCAGCATTCAGCAAATTTAAACCCAATTTTGTAGAGCCATTAGAGGTTTGGATTGGCGAGGAGTCATTTTTCTGGCTCCTCCTCAGCACATCTAAGAAAGGGAAGCCATTATCAGGCTTCTTTGGTCCCGCACAGTTATGATCAGGAGCAAATTTGTGTTTCAGACAATGTTCCTGGTTGCAATCCTTGCATCTAATGGTGTTTGAGAAGAACAATGTCTCCTTGCATCCAGTGGCGGGGCAGCATTTTTTCTTGGTTGGTTTCTGATGATTAGATGGATCGCACTCACAGTTTACATGAACGTCCCAAGTGATGTTTGGATCCTCGTTTGGAAAAAGACGAACAAGTTGAGCACAGAGTGGGCAAATGAGAAGATTCATGTCTATCTGGTTGGCAACTGGACATAGGTGCTTTGTGGAGTTTCTGTGGTGTAGGCAGAATACCTATTCATCACCACGTTGACAATTTTTTTTTTAAATCAAATCAATAATAAAGTGACAAAGCAACAGTTTCAAATATACAAATTAAAAGCTGAAATTTGAATTTGTTGATCTAATGCATCAAATAATCATTTCTTTGATATTTTCTAGGTCAGATGAACAAGTCACAAGCCAAATGTAAGCAGAGGATCGTCAATGAGATACTACTTTTGAATCGAATAAGGGATAGTGATCCATAGACACTTGTTAGAGATTGATCTTCATTTATTTTAATAATAAAGGTGCACAATCACACGAGAGCTTGAATGTTATATTGTGGAGCCTAATTGTGCTGATTAATTGGGGATGTATTGCCGACTCAACCCAATATTTTGCCGGTTGAGCTCGTGGTGAGCTCACTTGGGGATCACAGGGGAGGTAGCACTTTGATTGCTAGTGGGTTCGAGGGTGAATCCCAAGAAAAACTTTACTAGTGTATAGTGCTATAGTACTGTGAAATGAAGGATTTAGCTTCAGAGACAAAGAAGACAACGTATTGGTGCTAGGAGGTCAACGCCAAGATTCATGAGATTTCACTAGAAAGATGGAAGAGTTAGTGCCTTGCCGTTGTAGCAACAGTAACACGACACTAAAATTCATGCGAAGAGCTAGATTGATTGAGCCATCAGCTCTTAGGCGTTAGTTTCATGATGTAACTATATTACGAAAAGGCAGAGTCCATATTAAAGCATTTTTCTGCAATTTTTTAGTGTAACATTTCATTTTTCTCTTGAGTGCAGGTGAAAAGTGAATACCTTAGAGTAAGTGAGAAGTGGAGACTAGTAGAGAAGCTCGATGAAGAGTGATTTGTATTTTTCTCCTCAAATTTCTTCATAGTAGATTTCTTGATGTGGTGTGGCTCGTAGTTTTTCTCGTTCTTGAGTTTTCCACATAAATTCTAGAGTTCTTTAAGATCTTTTGATTTTGTTTATTACGTTTTGAGGTTGCTCCGATTTTCTCGATTCTTCTCCCAACTAGTTTGGTGTACATATTACAACCATAGAAACATGTGGTACAAAAAAAGAATAGATAGTGTGTAGACTCAAAATCAAGCAGGTACGTCACCATTATTCTGTACCAAGAGAGTGAGGTAGGAACCTTCTTAGGGCTACTTAAAGCCTTGCGTCCTTGAGATGCCCAAACTAATATATCTACTAACATTCTTACTTATGCAAATCAACATATGAATATAAGAAAGAAACTTCACTTCATAAATTAAGTTTATATTCACATGCAGTCCTATATATGTAATACAAAAGATTTGTTAAATAGTGGATATACAAAGTGTTAGTCAAATCACTATTGTTTCTTTAGGTATTTTGATAAATGTTATATATTTTTTCTCTTGTATATGTATGATATGCTAATTGTAAGATTAGATATGGAAAAGATCAAAGATTTGAAAGAGTAGCAATAGAGAAAATTTGAAATGAATGATTTGGGTCCAACTAAGAAAATATTGAACATGAGAATTAATAGGGATAAGAGTGCAGATATGCTAAAATTATCTCAAGTTGAATATGTTGAAAAGATTTTTTTTAAAATTCAGCATGAGTGAGGCAAAACTAATTTGCACCCCTTTGGCAAATCAGTTTTGACTATTCGAGGAAAAATCGCCTAAGTTTGAAGTTGAGCAAAAACAAATGAAAAGAATCATGTATGCCTCAGCTGTTGGAAGTTTGATATATATATCATGATTTGTAAAATACAAGATATTACACATGCAATGAGAGTGATCAGTAGATTAATGATTAATCCGACCAAACATCATTGAGAGGTAGTTAAATAAATTCTCGATGCTTATGAGGGACAGTTGACAAAGCATTTTGCTTTGAAAGTGTCTAAGAGATATTGATGAAAAGCGGAGCACAACTGGTTATATTTTCACTTTAAAAAATACTATAATTATTTTGGTTTCAAGGCTACAAAGGATTATTCTCTTCCAACCATAGAAGTTAAATATATTGTTATCATTAAGGCTAGTAAGTACTAGTATGGTTACAAAGTTTTGTGATAGAACTTCACATTGGTCAAGAGAATGACAAACTACATAATGACAATATGAGTGCTATTCTTCTAGCTAAGAATGTTGTATTTTATGCTAGGATGAAGCATATCCAACTATGTATCATTTTTCATTCACTACTAGAAGGTAATCAGTTATAATTGCAGAAGATACATACAATTCATAGTACTACAGATATGTTGACCAAGACAGGTGATAGTTGAGAAATCGAAGCTATTTAGCTTGAGTTGGTCCATGAAGATTAAGATAGGGGTGAGCCACTCCATGACCTGTTATTATGATTGATGTTGCAAATCAGGAGGAGGATTGATCGCAATCAATCTCCAAGTGGAATATTTTTATTTCATGAAGACTATTGTGTCGATTAATCAAGCATAAATTGTCGACTTAGATCTCAGTTTTGCTAATCGAGTTCGACGGTGAGCTCATTGGGGATCGTAGATGGCAACATGTCGCTTACTCAAGGGATGAAGCCCTCAAAAAAAAAATTTATGGTGTATAACGCTACGGCGCTATGAAATAAAAGATTCAACTTCAAAGACAACGAAGACACTGCATCGAGTTTAGGAACTTAGCACCTTGGCACTAAGATTCAAGGGATTTCGCCAGAAAAATAAAGGAGCTAGCATTGCGATGCTACGGAGCGCGAAAGTCTATATTAAAATAATTTTTTGTACTTTTTAAGTGTAACATTTAATTTTTCTTTTGAGTGCAAGTGAAGAATGAGTGCTCAAAGTGAGAGAGAAGTGGAGATTACTAGAGAGGCTCGAGTGAAGAGAGATTTGCACAAATTTTCTCATTTTTCTTCATAATGAATTTCTTAGTGTGGTTTGGCTTCATTGCATTTTGGGATTATTTTAAAATATTATATTAACCTTATTTAGGCAAAAAATTTTTTATGAAAATAGGCATAGTCGTCCATATACTGGATAACGCGAGAGTCGGCCCTCGTCCATCAAACGGATGATGGCGTGGAAGATTTTTTTTTTTTTTTTGCTTTGGTAGAGAGAGAGAGAGAGAGAGAGAGGTGGCGGTTTTTTTTTTTTTGTTTTTTTTGCTTTTAGAGAGAGAGAGGGTTTTATTATTTTTTAATTAATATAATTATTTAAAATATTTAAAATATACAACAACAACAACAACAAGCCTTAATCCCACTAGGTGGGTCGTACATGAATCCTATCACCATTTGTGTCCATTATATTATTAAATTCAATTCATATACTAAGATCATTATTTATACATCTTAACCAAGTCTTTTAGGTCTCACCTTTCTTAACATAAAAATCTAATGCATCTACTCTCTGTCTCATCTGACTACGCTTATGTGGCCAAACCATCTAAGGCACTCTCCTAATCTTATCTACCCTGAGCTACTCCAACTTTTAACATACTCATTTTGCATTCTATCTCAGAGTAAAGACTCATCCACCTAAGCATCCTCATCTGTAACACTTAACTTAGTCTTCTCTTTATTGGCATTCTATAATTTCAATCTTACCACCATCTTATAAAATATTTAAAATATATAATTTAAAAATATTTTTTATAAAATATTTAATAACTAAATATTTATATATTTAGTTATTAATTAATTTATTTATATATATATAATTAAATATATAATTTAAAATATTTTTAATTATATATATAAATTTAGAAATTTATTTAATAATTTTTTATTAATTAATATAATTATTTAAATATATAATTTTTATTATTTTTGTTAATATAATTTAAAATATTTAAAATATATAAATAAATAATTTTTAATAAATAAATAAAGAAAGAAATAAATTATATAAATATTTTATAAATTATATAAATAAAGTAATTATATATAAAATATTTAGTTATTTATATATTTATTTATATAATTTATTGGCTTTATATAATAAATAAATAAATATATAAATAACTAAATATTTTATAAATATATAAATAACTAAATATTTATATAATTTAAAATTTATTTATTTATTTATTTAACTAATTATATATTTTAAATAAATAAATATTTTTAAATAAATAATAACTAATTAAATAAATATATATATATAAATAACTAATTATTTATTTATATATTTTAAATATTTTTAAATTATTTATATAACTTAAAAATATTTATATAATTTAAATATATAAATAACTAAATAAATTTATAAATATATATATAATTACTTTATTTATATAATTTATTTCTTTCTTTATTTATTTATTAAAAATTATTTATTTATATATTTTAAATATTTTTAAATTATATATTAACAAAAATTAATAAAAATTATATATTTAAATAATTATATTAATTAATAAAAAATTATTAAATAAATTTCTAAATTTATATATATAATTAAAAATATTTTTAAATTATATATTTAATTATATATATATAAATTAATTAATTAATAACTAAATATATAAATATTTATTTATTAAATATTTAATAAAAATATTTTAAATTATATATTTTAAATACTTTAAATAATTATATTAATTAAAATAATAATAAAACCCTCTCTCTCTCTAGAAAGCAAAAAAAAAAATCCTCATCGTTTGTTTGACGAGGCGAACATGTCGTCGTCGTTATGACGACAGCCTATTTTTGATCTAAATTACTAATTAAGATTAATAATGTGCCTACTTTAAAAATAATCCCCATTGCATTTTCCGTTCTTGAATTTTTCACGTAAATCCTAGTGTTCTTGTTGCACTTTTGATTTTATTTGTTTCATTCTGATTCTATTTCGGTTTTCTCGGTTCTTCTCCCAATAATGAAGATTCAAAATCAACTATCATGTTAGGCAATAATGAGGTAAATGAGAATCTAAAGCACAAAGAATATATCTTCACTTGTTGGTCTCAAGCTTTCCTCATGAAAGCTAATTTTGTTGGTTCAATATTTAGTTAGTAATGAATATTTATTCAAAAGATCTCCAAATTGAGTACTTGCAAAATATTTGAATGCAAATATCACTTTTATAAATTATTTTCAAATTGAATTCCAAAATTAGCATTATCAAGTACCCATAAATGATTGAGGAGATAAAATCATATGCACATAATATTGCTCGATCAAACTTATGTGTTTAGATCAGTAGATTTTTAGGTAAAAATTAGGGTGAGAAATCTTGTATATAGAAGAACATATCATATTCATATCAATGTGATATATATTAAAAATAGGCATTAATTACCGTATCGATTATTACTAGTAAATTATGGATAAAAATAAGTATAATTAATCAATATGATTGTGAATATTATTAGTTTAATAGTACAATTATTCTTTATTTTATTAGAACAAATCATTCAATCATTGTCTTGTATGATGCATTACTTTTACTCACACTCAACAAATTTTGTTCCATAAACTCATAATCAATAATTTCTGTTCCATTACTTTTACTACTGCTAGATACAAAATCAAGGATTTCTCGACCAACAAAACAACAGTTGAATGCATTAAATGACTACCCAATACAACACTCCTCACTTCATACTACTTAACCAAATTCGCTTGATCTTGACACAGTCCAACAGCTCTTAATTTTATAGCATCGTCGCCTTGGCCACCCCTCCTCAAAGGCAAAGTTAATGATAACAAAATGTATTCCATATATATGAACTTCATCTACAATGCACCTTATGTCATCTAGCAAGAAGTCACAAACTACTATTTACTTCTTCCACATCGCATGCATTGCAACCACTAGAAATTATTCACTCATATGTAAGGGAACCCTCCCCCACTTTATCTTTACAATCATATAAATATTATATTTTTTTATTGATGACTCTCTCACTACTCGGTATATCTTTGCAATAAAATTGAAATGATTCAAACTTTATTGAATGCAAAACCTAAGTAGAAAATAATTTGAAAAACAAATCAAACTGTTTTGTATCAATGGTGGGGGTGAACATACAAACTTACAATTCCACAACCTTCTTAAACAATGGGGTGTCCATTACAGGTACGCTTGCTCCTATACACCACAACAAAAGGGCATCCGTGATGGCCTAGTATGCCAAATATGACAACAATGATAGTTTCCTCAGTGACCATCTCTAAACTAGGTGATGCTCATGCTCGTAACAACCAACACACCAGTTTATGTTAATGCTAGTTGAAACGCTAGCATACATACTATCTGAAGAAATCGCCAACCCTGCTGTCACATTTGTGTTAGCAATTGAGCTTGTGAGGATAGTAGATGCCATTGAAATAAGTTTTCCTTATCCTAATTATATATTAGGAATTTTATGATGAAGTCCCATCACTGCTCAGAGACAAATCATATATGTGCTTATTTCTACAAATAATAGATCTTCCAAGTTAGTAAAGGCTGTGATTTATGCCTTAGTATTCACGTAGAACCCCTGTTCTTTTATGTTGTGCGTGCGTGTGGATTTATTGAACCTAGATAGTGTGAAACTCTCGTGTTCATATGGACCGTATAAATACTAATAGACTGCAAACAAATGCATCCTTCATCGTCTCCTTCATCTAGCTGTAGTCTCCTCCATGTGATGAAACAGCCCACTATCTCCTACTGTCCTTGTCTAACAGATTATGTTCTATCAGTACAGAATCTGTTACAGCACACATTATATATATTTGTATTCTCTAAACTGAATATCATACAAGTGTATTATCTATGCTTATTGTATTTTCTGTTCGCCTGCCAATGAAACATGTTGGGAGGTTAAGAGATGAAAGAGAGAGAGAGAGAGAGAGAAGCAAATAGCACAATCTCACACACAGAAAAAAGAACAGAAGAAGATTTACATGGTTCGGCGTCTTGTCTGCGTCTATGGCCGCATTAAGATCTCATTATATTTCTTTCTTATAATGAGTTTAGTAGAAGATACAAATTTTTGGGGTGTCTCTTCCCATAGATTTCCTCCCCTTTTATAGGCTAAAATGAAGGGGATAGGTTGGGAGAAAAAATAATTTTAATTAACCATCTAACTACCAATTTTGAATTTCAAGTGTGAACCGAAGTTGGTTCTCAGACATCAGAGTGCACTAATTCAAGCTTCTCGGATTTAAAAGGCCTTGAATTTTTCAGAAAACTGACATTTTTCTACTTCATAGAACACAATTCTCGCACAGCTCTAAGTTCACGGACTTTAGATCTGGAAGCTTCCCTTTGATGTTGAAATCTTCATTCCCTTCTTGCTCATATGTCCAAATCTTTGATGTCATAATACTGAGCTCCTACTATCAACAACTACCACCAGGTCTTTACTTTTTGAGGTCATGTACAATGTTCACATCTTCTTGCCTTTGGCCACGACCAATGTTCCTTGAAATACCTTCCAGGATCCACCACCAAACACTGTGGTGTATTCACAGTTGTCAATTTGGCTCATTGATATCAAAATTCTTAGAGATAAAATGCGAAATGAGTATGTTCGGGAAAAAGTTGGAGTAGCTCCAGTGGTAGATAAGATTAGAGAGTCACCTTAGATGGTTTGGCCACATAAAGCATCGTCCAATGACCGTTAGGAGAGTAGATGCATTAAACTTATGTTAAGAAAGGTAGAGGTAGACCTAAAAAGACTTGGTTAAGATGTATAAAAAATGACCTAAGTATACTTGAATTAAATGAGAATTTGACACATAATAGGACACAATGGAGACGAAGGATTCATGTAGCCGACCCGGCTTAGTGGGATAAAGGCTTGATGTTGTTGTTGTTGTTGTTGTTGATATCAAAATTCTCTTAAGGATTGGGACATATCTTACCTCCTGTAAGACCCACTTTGCTCAATTTCTAATTTTTATATGTACTTCTCCCTTTCCGATGATCTCCAACAGCTCATCATCCGCAAGATAGACTTTGTTAAATTTTCATACATTATAGTTATATCGCAATTCACCGCAAGAGGTAGAATGAAACAACGCATCTGAGTCAAGAATCCAATACTCAATGGGACTCTCAACATAACATACTAGTGTTTCAGATTCATCTTCAATTACCAAGTTTGTGGACTCCTCATCATGTTGCTGATACTTTTCCTTTTTAGATGCTCTGCACTGACTTGAGAAATGTCCTTTTTCCCGACAATTCTGGTAGACAATATCCTTATGATTCTTGGACTTGTCATTGGACTTTGACCTTTCCTAATTTTGTCTTCTGATATGGCTCCTCCCTTTACTTCAATGTTAAGAGTAAAACTTGAGGTATAACATTCTCCAGATTGTCTTCTACAAATGTTCTCATTTAGAATTAGGTACCATACATCATTTAGCTTTAATTTGGTGCTACCTGATGAACTACTTACTGCAATCACCGTTGCATACCAACTCTACTGCAAGGATGACAACAAGATAAGTGCATTGATCTCATCATTGAATGCAATACTACGGAGCTCAATTGAGCCGTAATCATATTGAACTCATTGATGTGTCTTCTCCCATTTTTAAATTAAATAAATGAAGCATTAAAAATATCTTATTTGATGTTTATGGCTTCTAATACATGTTATACAGAGCTTTTATCAAATCGGTCATCGTCTTTTCGTTGATAATATTGAAAGCAACATTTCTTGCCAACGTCAACCGAATCACACCTAGTGCCTGTCGATCCAGCAACTCTCACTCTTCTTAGCTTATCTTCTTTAGCTTCTGACCTAGAAGAGGTTCATGCAGCTTCTTCTAGTATCTAGAAACCAAAGTCCTTGACATCGAACTTATCAATTTGGGTCTTCCCCTTGTTATTCCTCTCTTTCTCTTTTTGGCAAGACCTCGCTCTGATACCAATTGTTGGGAGTTTAAGAGGGAAGAAAAAGAGGGAGAGAAGTAAAGAGCACAATCTCATAAATACAGAAAAAAATACAAGAAGATTTACGTGGTTCGGTGTCTTGTCTACGTCCATAACTGCACTAGATCTCACTATATTTCTCTTTTACAATGAGCTTAGAAAGATACAAACTTTTGGAATATCTCCTCTCATGGATTTCCTCTCTTTTTATAGGCTAAGATGAAGGGGATAGGTTTGGAAAAGAAATAATTTTAGTTATAATCTAGCCATCAATTTTGAATTTTAAGTGTGAAACAATTCAATTTTGGTAGCTACCTAACTGTGACAAAAATAAAAAATATGTGAAATTTGACTTCACATTTAATATATTTGTATTCTCTAAATTGAATATCATACAAGTGTATTATCTATGCTTTTTGTATTTTCTGTTCTCCTGCCAATGAAACACACACTTGTTCTCTTCTCCCTAGTATTCTACAATGTCTATCATCTTATAATTACCTTTATTTAGTCTAATTAATATACGCCCTATTGATCGGATAACATGCCTGATATATTCTCTATAAATAATTTATGATGCAATAGTTGACAGATAAAACATACTTAATAAAAAAATTTCAAAACATCAATGACATGATAATCAAAGATGCAAAACAAAATCAGGTTGTCAAATGCCGCAGTATTTGTTCAATATCATGCTCAAAGTTAGTGACTTCAGAGAACCAAAAAATCCAATCTCAGAATCAATGAATCACCTCTACCAAAAATAGATAATGAATACCAAACCACCAGAAGGCTTGCACGTGTGACACGTAACAACAGGTTAAGCACCATGGAGACCCAATCCAAAAATTTGAAGTTCACTCCCCATTCCATCTCTTATTAATCCCGTACATGGGAATCCAAAACACCAAATCTGGATGGTCAAGAATGACAATCGAAGAAAAAGAAAAGCGACTTACCTGATCGCATCGGTCGCAGTTAAAGGGCAGGAAGTCGATGAGCTCGCATTCTTCGACGCCGCACCGTTTGCCGAGATCGGCGAACGCCGGCGTAGTCATCAGAGATAGAGGTGGCAGCGACGGCGGCTGTGCTAGAATACCCTGCTAGAAGCCGGCCTCTGCTCTCCAACCTACATCCAAGTCTCCAATAACTACAGTACTAGAGCTCGGGCTCAGCAGCTTGAAGAAACTTGTAAGAAGGAAGAGCGCGTCACGAATAAAACAGAAGAGGGATATTTGCCAAAAACTCCCTCTAGTTTGGCTTTTTTCCACGAAAACATTTAAAAATTTTAACATTTGAAAATAATAATAATTAATTATTATCTTAAATCAGATTTCATTAAAATCTTCTTCATATATAGAAAGATTATTAGGCACCGAGTCCTAATATAACTTTATATTATGACTCTAATAATATAACGTCATGTAATATTCAATTAATACACAACTGTTATATATTAATATTACTATGCATTGATATTGTATAAAAATATATAATTTTTATATATATAATAATACATAATATTTTATAACTAATATATAATAAAATATGTATTAATTAAATATCACTTTATGCTATATTATTCAAATATGATCCTAAAAATTACATTCAAACTCTATATATGTAATAATTTTTTTTTATTAAAAGATATTTTCTTCTAATACTAGCATTATTATACCAATTTCTCATAAAATTCAGTGTAATATTTTATACTTAATTCTATAAATTATATCAATGTTCTGTCATAGATTCCGGTAATAGGTAATTATAATATAAAATATTAAAAATGATATTAGTTGATTTTATTTATAAAATTATGAAGCTTTATTCTTGATAAAGATTTGAAGCTCGATATGAATAATCCAAGAAAAAACTAGAGGGAAACCACGGCAGAGCGCCGGCACGGCGACTTCGAGAACAGATAAGAGAGCGAATTAATTATTATCTTATATCACTTAAAATCTTCGTCGTATTATTAGGCAGTCTAATATAATTTTATATTATATTTAATATAACGCCGTCGTGTATTTTATTTATATTATTGTAAAATAATATATATTACTACGTTGATATTCATAAAAATATATAATCTATTACATAATAATACATAATATTTTATAACTAATATATAATAAATGTATTAATTAAATATCACTTTATGCTATATTATTCAAATATGATCCTAAAAATTACATTCAAACTCTATATGTAATAATTTTTTTTATTATAAGATATTTTCTTCTAATACTAGCATTATTATACCAATTTCTCATAAAATTCAGTGTAATATTTTATACTTAATTCTATAAATTATATCAATGTTCTGTCATAGATTCCGGTAATAAGTAATTATAATATAAAATATTAAAAATGATATTAGTTGATTTTATTTATAAAATTATGAAGCTTTATTCTTGATAAAGATTTGAAGCTCGATATGAATAATCCAAGAAAAAACTAAGGGAAACCACGGCAGAGCGCCGGCACGGCGACTTCGAGAACAGATAAGAGAGCGACAGAATGCTGCCACGTGTAGAAATCATATTAATTTGCTTATGTGGCTGATGGTTATCGGTGGGTGCAATTTAGTTCTGAGTATCGTGAAATGTTTCGTTAGAACAAGCTTGCAGAGAAGTCTGTTTCATCGCTGGTAACTTTTAATCAGGTCGTTTAGCTTCGAATGTAACGGCGAGTAGGTGGAAATATTAGGTTAAATTAATATAATTAATTGTTGTTAAGCTGCGGCTCCGGCTGCGTAGGAACTATTTCAATGGATAGATTAAGGATTATCTAATGATAAATTTCATCTTTTTATTATTGTACTTTCTAAAATTATTAATAAAAATGATTGCTGGCTTATTTTACGATGACAGATAATTTTAAGAAATTATATAAATATGATTTGATCATATATATATATATATATATATATATATATATATATATATATATATATATATATATATATATATATATATATATATATATATATATATATATATATATATATAAATGCCTCAAAAGAAACAGTACTGATCCAACCAAATTACAATTTAAACCTATGGAGCAAAAGGACAGCCTCTCAAATTAACCAACAAGAATACATAACAGCGAACAAAAAATCAATTCCACGGTATTATAATTGACAAAAAAAAAATTAAACAGATCTATTAATAACATTCATTCACATCAGTATAAATAGCCCATTGAAAACAATGAGCTTTATCCCAGAAATAAAACGATTAAAGAGTTATAAATATTATGAAAATCAGCACTGGAAGAACACTAAACAACAGAATAATATTAAATAATATCTCATACAAACACAACAAAGTTTATATTCTTCAGTTTCACTCTTTGGCTCGGCCAAAAATAAACCACAACAACAAAAGAAAAAAAGAAAGAAAGAAAGAGAGAGAGAGAGAGGTGCCACTGCCAAAGGAATTAAACAGAGCAAATCCAGCGAGCCACTCAAACTACACAACTAAAAGGATAGACAATAAAACAGTACAGAGGGCGCAATAAAGCATTTCTATTCTAGTGTGCTCGGTTCTATGCTATTATTTTATTTTATGCCGAGAATTAAGCAAATATGGCAAAAGATAGAAAAACACCAATAGTGAATAAAGCCTTCCCGTCGTGTTCATCATAGTCACAGCTCCACTCTGCTAACACAAAAGCACAATAATTAGATTGCTTGTTTGTTTTTGAGCTAAATACAAAAACAAGAAATTAGAGGAATGATTTTCAGAAGATAAAATTGACCAAGTATATAAATAAAATATTTCCAGTTGGTGCAAGAGGAATGACATTCAGAATTGTTGCGTCTTTGAAAATTCGGTAGAATAAAATTTTTACTAACTTGTTAATGAAATCACGATTTAAAAGTGAATAAACTGAATTTTTTTGAAATCTCAAAAGAGGAAAAATCACGCCGTCACTTTAAAGCTTCCATGTACTGTTTGAAGATCTTTGATATAGATTACATAATGTATATGAAAAGGAATGCGTGTGTCAGTTGTCGATTCAATGCGAATAATGGTGGTATGCGAACAATCAGGTGGAAATCAGAGAATGATTCTAATCTGAGAGCAATCCGTAAAATCACGAACAATCATCTGTAGAAATCATCATGATGAGAGCGAGATTGGCAGCAAGGATCCACGACGACAACGGACGTGGCCGGCCATGCGATGATCAAAGTGCGCGGATGGATCTTTAGAGCTCTCTCTGTTTGCTCATGAGAAATGATGGTATTTATAGGAGTGGCCTCAGAATACATGTGAAATCAACCACTCTCTCCATCGACTCATGATGAATCCCTTGATCATATGATGTATTTTTGTCGAATTGAGATATTGGGCTTGATTGATTTTCAAAAGGCGATTTGATCTATATTCCATGTTTGAAAATTTAAGAAATTAAATGATATCCCAAAGTTTCAAGAATATTTTAAGTGCTGATCTCGACCAATTTGATCGGCTTACTTTTAAGAAGATTCGTCTTTATTAGTAGAGTTTTGGATCATATCAGTTGTTTTTTGGATGACATTATCTCAATCATCCAAAAATATATATATCAAATATTTGAAAAAATAGCAAATTCTTCGAAATTTGCGATTCCATCAACCATACATTTTGAGATATGATCTTGGGCACAATATTATGATCACGAAAGCGTAAGTCACATATGTATGAACGTCTGGCATAATTTGAGTTATGGACATCGGGTAGTTATATGGCGCAAGATTCGGGTTGGATTACAGACGGTTGTAAAAAAAAATTCTTGGTGGGCTGCTTTCGTGGGAAAGCGGGCGCTATAGTCGAATTGAAGTGGAAAAGGTGATTTTGACAATGGCCGAACAGGTCTTGAAACGAGCCGGTGAGGGACGAAAAGGCCCGGGGTAGCTGGGAACCTGGTGGGTGGTCGGCCTAGATGTGGAACGGGTCGTGGAGAGCGTGGCAGGCGAACAGGGAGAGAGAACGGTGGCAACCAGGCGTGGGCGGTCGAGTTAGGCCATCGGCCATGCGCGCGCTTGGCGCTAAACAAATGATGGAGCGGTTTGGCGGTTTGATTTGGCGGTTTTGATGATTTTCGCACAAGTCTATAAAATCCCTGACCGCGGAGAAGGCACACTTCATTCTTCTAATCTTCTCTTCTTCTTAGTGAGGGTTGTTCGAGTCGATCGCCCACGGTACTTACGTCGTTGTTCGGTTTCCTCGAAGAGGCGTCAAACGCCTCGTCGACGTCCAGTTTGGAAGCGATCAAGGTATACGTCGTTGTTCCAGTTTCTCGAAGAGCGTCAGCCGACCTCGTCGGATCGTCGGGTTTAAGCGATCAGGCCGCCCGTTTCGTTGTTCCTCCCGAAGAGGCATCAACCGCCTCGTCGACCGTCCGGGTTTTAAAAGCGCGATGATAATCGAGATGGTTGTGGCGATACCAGCGATGGTGGCGGCACATTGGTGGACGTGACTCGCGGTCGTCGAGATAAGCAGCCGATAAGTGGTCCGGCGGAGAATCTTGCGATGGTGGCCGATGGCAGCGGTTCAGCAGCGGTGGCCGCTGACCGTTAGTGGCCAGCGGAGTGGTGGCGGCAGTATGGCATGCAGCCCAGCATCATGTACGCGGATAGCCGGCGGCAGTGGTTGGCAGCGGAGGTGGTGACACTACGGCAGCATGGCAACGATGCGGCATCAGCGATGGGATAATGGCGACGATAGGTAACCGGCGATGCAGCGATGACCAGCGGGTGGCCACGGCGATGGTTAGCGGCACGGATGGTCAGCGGCAAATGGCGATGGTAATCGTGGTGTCGGCGTCGATTGAAATAGCGAAGATGCCGGCTGCAAGGTATTGGCGGCCGACGGGTGGCGGCAAAATGGCATGGTCGATGTCTGGACGGCCGGCGATGATGGTCAACGAGATCTTTGACCTATCCGGTTTGTCATAGTATGACTCGATAACGCGTATATGGAAGAATTGAATTAACGAGGATTTTGACCCATCCGAAGTTTGTTTGTTAGAGTGTACGATGGCGATGCGTCGTTGAGGCCGAATTTTGACTATCCGGGTTGTCAGTGTTTGCTCGATGGCGTTAATTGTATGGAAGAATTTGATGAATCCACTGATGATCTTTTGACCTATCCGAGGTTATTTGTCAGAGTGTTTTGGTCGATGATGTTAACCTGCGTGGAAGAGGTTGAATTGAATCCGCTGAAAATTTTTGACCTATCTGAGATTATTTGTCAGAATGTTTTGCTCGATGATGTTAACATGTATGGAAGATGTTAAATTGAATCCGCTAAAGATCTTTGACCCGGGTTGTTTATCGAGTGTTTGCCGATGGCGTTAACTGAGGAAGAGGCGGAAGTCCAGAACCTTTTAACCTATCCTGCATTGTTTGTCGAGTGTTTGCTCGATGATAAGCTGCATAAGAGGTTAAATCAATCACGGTGAGGATTTTGACCTATCGAGGTTGTTTGTCGAGTGTTTGCTCGATGGCGTTAACGCAATGTGGAAGAAGTTGTAAGAAGTCCACCAAACTTTGACCTATCCTGGTTGTTTGTCGTGTTTGCCGATGGCGTTAACTATGGAAGAGTGAAGTTCACAGCGACCTGACCTATCCGGTTGTTTGTCGAGTGTTTCGATGCGTTAACATATGGAAGATGTTGAATTAGATCAATTTGAGATTTTTGGTATCCGGTTGTTTGTTGAGTGTTTTCGATGGCGTTAACGCTGTGGAAGAGGTTGTGGAAAGTCACCGGACCTTTTTTATCCAGTTATTTGAGTGATTGCTCGATGGCGTTAACTCGTGTGGAAGAGAGGCAGTGTGAAGTCCGCAGGACCTTTGACCTATCTGCGGTTGTTTGTCGAGTCTTTTTGCTCGATGGCGTTAACACGTGGAAGAGGTTATCGGATCCGTAATTTTTTACCTATCCGTTATTTGTCGAGTGTGACTCAATGACGCAAAGAGGCGGAAGTCCACGAGGACCTTTAACCTATCCTAGTTGTTTGTCGAGTGTTCTTCGATGGCGTTAACCGTATGGAAGAGGTTGAATTAGCTAAAATTTTGATCCGGGTTGTTTGTCGAGTGTTACGATAACGTTAACTGAAGAGGTCGAATTGAATCGGCGAGGATTTTGACCTATCCGGTTGTTTGTCGGTGTTACCGATGGCATTAACCTGTATGGAAAGATCGTGAAAGTCCACCAGGACCTTTTGACCATCCTGGTTGTTTAGTCTTTTCGATGGCGTTAAATGGAAGAAGTTAATTGAATCTGAGGATTTTGACCCATCCGAGGTTATTTGTCGAGTGCGATGGCGCATGTATGAGGTCGAATTAATCGGTTGTGATTGTAAGTTGCTCCTTAACCTGTTTTTATGAGTATGATTGAAAAATCATAATTTGCAAAGCCATAGCTCTTCTCAATGTTAAAATATCCTTCCACTTTGGCTTGTTTCTTGAGATGGTAATCGATTAGATGCTTAACATGGGCGATCTTCTGAGATTAAGAGTTTCAATTGACAAAATCTAAAGGCGAATTTGATGAATCTACATTCTTCGCTCCTTAAATGCTTGAAATGCTCCACCTCGATATTTTGATCTTGTTGAAAAACTTGTTGTCATACAAGATAAATAATGGGAATCGCTTTTATCAAAGATCTCTTGAAAAATCATGCGGTAGAGTAAAAGTTTTTTTGCCAACGTTGTGAAATCCAACACACGGGTATTTAAAGAGTGAACAAGAAAACTCAAAAATTTTATGCTCGAGAAAAGCACTGCAAAGAAAAAACTTATGTATCTGCTTTGAACAAGATCTTCCCGAACGGATTACATAATGTATGAAAGGAACAAGCTATGTAACAACGATCGGTTGTAACAGTAGCAGATGATGATGAACTGCGAACAATCAATCAGAACAATTTTAATCACGAACAATCAGCGAACGCGAAATAATCACACAGTAAGTCATCGAGATGTGATGGCAGATCCACGGCAGCGGCACCGGCGGCGGCGGTGGCTGGCGATATTGGCGATGCGTCGAGTGGCGCCGGAGGATCTTTGAGATCTTCTCTCTCTTGTTTGACCCTCATATGAGAAATGAAGGCTATTTATAGATCGGAGAGTCTGTAAATACATGTGAATCAACCACTCCTCTCCACGGCTCATGATGAATCCCTTGATCATATGATGTATTTTGTGTATTTGAATGCTCAAATGATGTCAGAATTATGAGATATTGGGCTTGTTTTGATTTCGTCAAGACGCCGATTTAACTATAAACACTCCATGTTTGAAAGCTATTTAGGATTTAACCGATATCCCAAAATTTCCAAGAATATTTTAAGTGATTGATCTCACCGCCAACTTTCAACTGGATCACTTACTTTTAGCATCAAGATTCGTCTTTAGTAGAGTTTTCAAGATCATATCATATATATATATATATATATATATATATATATATATATATATATATATGTCAGTTAACACTTTGCAACTCAACCAAGCCTCATAGACTTCTGTTTAAAGAGTCACAACAACAACAACAACATGCCTTAATCCCACTAGGTGGGGTCAGCTACATGAATCCTTCGTCTCCATTGTGTCCTATTATGTGTCAAATTCTCATTTAATTCAAGTATACTTCTGTTTAAAGAGTCAATCAATCAAATTTATCAACCACTTGACACATTTTGATTTATAGGATCATTCCTTGATTCCATCAAAATAGAAGATTGAGCCTCATGAATTAAACTTCAGCACAATATGCAAAAAAAGGTAAAAATATTACATTCAAAACTAAAATAACTTTCAAAGACCATGGGAACTTGCCCATCAAGTGAAAGACTAGCCTCTTTGTTCAAAGGGTGATTTTCTCCATTAATAAAAAAAAAAATTCATTCCGGCTAAATATTACAAGAACAAGCTTACTTTCCTTAAAAAGGTGTCCTTTGATAGAATGAGGATTGTATAATTGATAGGCTTGGCATTATTTTGATCTCACAAATGCACAAACAATCAATTAAATAAGCAGAACACAAGATTTCTTACATGGAGTACCCTAGAAAGAATAATAAAATATGGAGTACAGTTCAATTTGAATGCTTTCACAACTTAATAAAACTTGACAAAAATATGGTCCACATCTAAAAAATTAGAGATTTTAGTACTCAAAAGACGACACTAACATAGGTACTCATGCAAATCAGTTGTACCATGTCTATGAGTGAAGTTTAAATCTATAGCATAGCCAAAGCTGCGCCACATAGGCCTTCAAGGTAGCAACACAAGTATTCATAGGAATAACTATGATGCAAGTCTTATGGAAGATCATAGTATTAAATAAGATGGCCATAAACAAATTCTGAGAGAGACAATTGCGACATAAGTATTCATGATAGCGATGTTATGAAGAATGGCTACGACTTAAGTCTTTAAGAAGATGATTACGTTAAAAGTCAAAAGTGAGACAACTACAACACAGAAAGTGGGAGATGTGTGCAACGTGGCTTCATTTATGAATGAAAATAAGATTAGAAAAAGTATTTTAGGGGTAACTTATGAAATCTCAGAGGTTTGTCACCAAACCCCACCAAAGAAAATGCCCATGCATTTTACACCATATCATCTAAAGCTTATTTTCTATTACTATACTACCAAGTACATATAACCATTACATGATAATTAAACGAATAAAATAATTTAATAAAACCCTTCATAAGCCCAATCATATCCTCTTTAAATCTAAAATTTAAAATTAACTCCAATAACATGTCATTGGTACAACTCTTCCTAAATTTAAATCTTCCTTCAAAAAAAGAGTGTTACACAATTTAAAAAATAAAATTGCCTCTAATAATACTTAAATAGCATAACTTCTTATTTTAAGCCTTACTTAAAGAAAGATAATGTTAATTAATTGAAATTTAAATTACCTTAACAATATCTCATCGACATAACACTTCTTTAATTTAAATCTTACTTTTAAAAAATAGCTTAATTTAAAATTAAAGTAGCTTAATGTATGGGATATTTCCCCGATTTCATCTATTCAAGATTATAGATATTTTGTCTCTTTTATTATCTCTTTTTTATATTTTTGCTAGGTATGTTCAAAACTAATCAAATATGAGAATACTAAAATACATTCAATTCAAAATTCTTGTCCAAAACCAATTTTCCATCGACATAAAAACTTTGCATTCTATAGTGGCGAATACACCTAGATCAGACATCAACTTCTGTGGAGGAGAGAGAATATGCAAACTTTGTTGAAATTCCTCATGCAAGACTCAACCATGCCTCAATGTTCCAGCAAATAATATAAATTCTTGATGAAAAAAATTATATGTTATTTTTTAATCATAATCCAAACAATCGAGAGCCTAACCACTCTTTCTTTGTGAAGCTCACTGAATAACAACTACTACACTTTATTTTCTTTATAGATATGAAGCCTAAAACCTTTAATCATGTTCTCTATCAAAAGATCATGGCACAACCCTTTAGCATGGATATCTATGAGACAAGCAAAGGGTTGGAACACAAATCTATGCAGGCCCATAAGATTATCATTTTTATAAATAATAGTTAAGACTGTAAAAGCCATCGTATGAAGTGCATCCCTTGTGATTATAATGTTGATGAGATGTTCAATGATGGGAGACAAGGGTCATCAACATTCTACAATTATCATTGTTGAGTTTTGTGTATCCTCTCATAAACAAGAAGTGAAAACCATCCAATCTTTAAGTATCAACAAGGGATCGACTTGTCATCATCGTATAGACAGTATGACACCATTAATGTGATCATAAGAGAAAATTAGAAGTGCGAGAAGAATCATACAATTTGTATGAGCCATGTTCTAATAGTAATAACTAGAAATTTTAGATTTTATTTAACTTTATATGCAAATATTTTAGGGAAATTTGATTTTTTATAGAAACTTATCAACGACTTGAACTTACACATTTTGAAGTATGGGATATGTCCCCATTTCATCTATTCAATATTATAGATATTATGTCTCTTTTATTATCTCTTTTTTATATTTTTGCTAGGTATATTCAAAACTAGCAAAGAGATAAGAGAAGTAAAGACATAATTCAAGTGAGGGGTATTAAGGATGAAAATAATAAAGTGCTTTTCTTAGAAAAGATTTTGAAAATAAAGTGATGAGATATTTTGATAAACTTTTCAAGGATGAAAGACGATTGATTTTAGCAACCTTAATACTAAACAAAAATAGAGAATTTCATTTCTATCGTCAGATTAGTAAATTTGAAGTTAGTGAAGCTTTAAAGAAAATGAAATGTGAAAACAAGAGGACCGGATAATATTCCAATGATGTGTGGAAATGTTTAGAGATCAAGGAATTTCTTAGCTTACAAATCTTTTAATGTTATTTTAAAGACTAAAAGATGCCGATGAGTGGAGAAAGAGTCTATTGGTTCCTATATATTTAAGAATAAAGGTGATGCACAAGAGTGTGCAAATTATAATTAAGTTAATGTGCCATACATTAAAATTATGAGAGAGAGAGTAATTGAGCATGTTACGTGATACGTAAGTTTCTCACAATCATTGGTTTCATGCCGTAGATCTACTATGGATGCTATACATTTGTTAAGAGGTTTAATAGAGAAGCATAGAGAAAGTAAGAAGGATCTACATATGATATTTATTGATTTAGAGAAAGTTTAAGATAAAGTCTCAATAGATATTCTTTGGAGAGTTTTAGAACAGAAAGGAGTTAATATTGGTTATATTCAAGTCATTAAGGATATGTATACTGAGTCGCTTACTTGTGTCCAAACACAAGGAGGATTGACAAAATATTTTCCTATTTGTTTGGATTACATCAAGGATCAACATTAAGCCCTTATCTTTTTCCTTTAGTTATGGATGTTCTACGGCATTTACAAGAAGATGTACCTTGTGTCGATGACATTCTTCTTGTTGATAAGACTAGAGAGAGTCCAACAAACTTGAATTATGGAGGTCAACTTTAGAGTCTAAAGGTTTTCATAAGTAGATCTAAAAGCATATATGGAGTGTAATTTTAGTTGTAGAAATGAATAGACTATAGGTGATCAAGTCATTAATAAGAGTGAGATTGATATTTAGGCTCTATTGTTCAAAATGATGGTGAAATAGATGGAGATGTTATTAGTAGAATTCAAGTTGGATGGTTGAAGTGGAGGAATGCATCGCCTATTATGTGATAGAAAAGTTCCACTTAAACTTAAGGAAAATTTTATAAGATGGTGGTAAGACCTACAATGACTTATGGTGAATGTTGGCCAATAAAAGAGAAGCATAAGACTAAGTGTTACAGAGATGAGGATGCTTAGGTGGATGAGTGGCTTTACTCGAGAGATAGAATGCAAAATGAGTATAAAGAGTTGGAGTAAAGTGGTAGATAAGATTAGGAGAGTCGCCTTAGATGGTTTGGCGACATAAAGCCTACCGTCCAATGAATTAGAGAGTGGATGCATTAGATTTGCCTTATGTTAAGAAAGGTAGAGACCTAAAAGACTTGGTTAAAGATGTATAAAAATGATCTTAGTATACTTGAATTAGATGAGAATTTGACATAATAGGACACAATGGAGACAAGGATTCATGTAGCCAACCCCAGGGATTAAGCTTGTTGTTGTTGTTGTTGTTGTTGTATATTCAAAACTAACCAAATATGAGAATACTAAAATACATTCAATTCAAATTTATTCCCTTGTGATTATAATGTTGATGAGATGTTCAATGATGGGAGACAAGGGTCATCAACATTCTACAATTATCATTGTTGAGTTTTGTGTATCCTCTCATAAACAAGAAGTGAAAACCATCCAATCTTTAAGTATCAACAAGGGATCGACTTGTCATCATCGTATGACAAGGTATGACACCATTAATGTGATCATAAGAGAAAATTAGAAGTAGAAGAATCATACAATTTGTATGAGCCATGTTCTTATAGTAATAACTAGAAATTTTAGATTTTATTTAACTTTATATGCAAATATTTTAGGAAATTTGATTTTTAGAAACTTATCAACGACTTGAACTTACACATTTTGAAGTATGGGATATGTCCCCATTTCATCTATTCAATATTATAGATATTCTGTCTCTTTTATTATCTCTTTTTTATATTTTTGCTAGGTATATTCAAAACTAAAGAAAGATAAGAGAAGTAGACATATTCAAGTGAGTGAAATAATAAAGTGCTTTTCTTGAAAAAGATTTTGAAAATAGGATGAGATATTTTGATAAACTTTTCAAAAGGATCTGAAAGTACGATTGATTTTAGCAACCTTAATTCTAAACAAAATAGAGAATTTCATTTCTATCGTCAGATTAGTAAATTTGAAGTTAGTGAAGCTTTAAAGAAAATGAAATGTGAAAAGCAAGAGGACCGGATAATATTCCAATATGTGTGGAAATGTTTAGGAGATCAAGGAATTTCTTAGCTTACAAATCTTTTAATGTTATTTTAAAGACTAAAAGATGCCGATGAGTGGAGAAAGAGTCTATTGGTTCCTATATTTAAGAATAAAGGTGATGCACAAGAGTGTGCAAATTATAGAGGAATTAAGTTAATGTGCCATACATTAAAATTATGAGAGAGAGTAATGAGCATAGGTTACGATGTGATAAGTTTCTCACAATCGCTTTGGTTTCATGCCGTAGATCTACTATGCTATACATTTGTTAAGAGGTTTAATAGAGAAGCAGAGAAAGTAAGAAGGATCTACATATGATATTTATTGATTTAGAAAGCTTATGATAAAGTCTCATAGATATTCTTTGGAGAGTTCTAGAACGAAAGGAGTTAATATTGGTTATATTCAAGTCATTAAGGATATGTATACTACTACTTGTGTCCAAACACAAGGAGGATTGACAAAATATTTTCCTATTTTTGGATTACATCAAGGATCAACATTAAGCCCTTATCTTTTCCTTTAGTTATGGATGTTCTTACGAGGCATTTACAAGATGTACTTGGTGTATGCTTTTTCGATGACATTCTTCTTGTTGATAAGACTAGAGAGTCCAACGAAACTTGAATTATGGAGGTCAACTTTAGAGTCTAAAGGTTTTAGTTTAAGTAGATCTAAAACGCATATATGGAGTGTAATTTTAGTTGTAGAAGTTTTAGTGATAGTGTTGTGACTATAGGTGATCAAGTCATTAATAAGAGTGAGATTGATATTTAGGCTCTATTGTTCAAAATGATGGTGAAATAGATGGAGATGTTATTAGTAGAATTCAAGTTGGATGGTTGAAGTGGAGGAATGCATCCGGCCTATTATGTGATAGAAAAGTTCCACTTAAACTTAAGGAAAATTTTATAAGATGGTGGTAAGACCCAATGACTTTATGAATGTAACCAATAAAGAGAAGCATAAGACTAAGTGTTTAGAGGGGATGAGATGAGTGGCTTTACTCGAGATAGAATGCAAAATGAGTAGTTCGAAAGTTGGAGTAGCTCTGGTAGATAAGATTAGGGAGAATGCCTTAGATGGTTTGGCGACATAAAGCCTACGTCCTGGAACATTAGATCATATGTTAAGAAAGGTAGAGGTAGACCTAAAAGACTTGGTTAAGATGTAAAAAATGATCTTAGTATACTTGAATTAGATGAGAATTTGACACATAATAGGACACAATGGAGACGAAGGATTCATGTAGCCAACCCCACCTAGTGGGATTAAGGCTTGTTGTTGTTGTTGTTGTATATTCAAAACTAACCAAATATGAGAATACTAAAATACATTCAATTCAAATTTATTGCCCAAAACCAATTTTCCATCGACATAAAAACTTTGCATTCTACAATGGCGAAAACACCTAGATCGTCTTTCACAACTATCCCTATAACCATGATGTCATTCCTCAACTCATTTGTCACTACCCTGTATTGCCTGTGGATCGACACTCTTATCACAATCACTTGTAAAAGGCAAAATTTTAAAATACAATGCAACCGTAATTGTAATTAAAGTAGCATGAAAAAAATTTAAAAAAATAGTCGTCCATGACGACGGTACGTCTGGATTCATATGTACGCCACACCAAACTTTTGACTTTTTTTTTTATTTTTTAGTATGAGAGAGGAGAGAGAGAGAGAGAGAGAGAGCGTGCTCAAACAGGATAAGATAAGAAATTTTTTTTTTATAAAAAAACGGAGGGTTGATTTTCATTTAAATAAAAAAATTGAATTGAGATTCACTTGCAATAAAAATTTTTTGATTCTTTTGGTGAGAACCATGGCAGCTAACATGCTTAATAATAAATAAATAAATAAGTATATATATCAAATATAAATTTGATTAAACTAAATCAAAATAATTAATTATTAAATAAATAATAAATATATAATTCGAATAATCATTATTTATAAACTTCAGTTAAATTAAAACTATAATATCAAAGTTATTAAAAATTATGAAGATTTATAAATTAAAAAAGAAAGAAAAAGAAAAAAAAGAAATGTCTAAAATAATAATAATAATAATAAATATTTAAAAATAATAATAATTCATCTTTAGTCAGTGAAATATATATGCATAATTAAATAAATAAATAATTTTAATAAATAAATAAATAAGTATATATATATATTTTTTTAATAAATATATATATATATATAAATAAATAATAATTTTTAATAAATATATATATATATATAATAATTTTTAATGCATATATATTTCACGTGACTAAAGATGAATTATTATTTATTTTTTTATATATTTATATTTTTTATATTTTTTGTTATTATTATTATTTTAGACTTATTTCTTTTTTTCTTTCTTTTTAATTTATAAATCTTCATAATTTTTAATAACTTTGATATTATAGTTTTAATTTAACTAAAGTTTATAAATAATGATTATTCAATTATATATTTATTATTTAATAGTTAATTATTTTGATTTGATTTAATCAAATTTATATTTGATATTAAAATTTAATTATATTTCTATGTGATATATATACATATTTATTTATTTATTTATTAAGTTATGTTAGCTGTCATTCTACCCAAAAAAAATCAAAAAAATTTTATCAGTAATCTCAATTCAATTTTTTATTTAAATGAAAATCAACCCTTTTTTATAAAAAAAAATTTTATCTTATCTGTGAGAGCACGCCGCTCTCTCTCTCTCTCTCTCTCTCTCTACCAAAAAAAATACGCTAAATAAATAAAAAATAAAATCGCTACCGTCGTCAGACATTACTACGACTATTTTCTTAAAAAAAAAATTTCCTAAACGCTTAATTACTTAATATCATTTATTTTAAAATTTTGCCCTTGTAACAATGAATCTAGTAAAATGTAGATTAATTATTTTCTTAAAAAATAGATCATTTAAATTGTAAGTATTATAAGATCATTTTAAATGAAAGTTTAATCACTCAACATCAACTACTGATTTTGGATTTAAGATACAGAGTTAAAAGATAAGAAATAAATTAAAGTATTGACTTAGGATTAGATGAGAGTAATTAAAGAACACTGATAAAAATATTTTTAAAAGTGAGTTACAAGATCTTAGGATTTGTAATGTTCGTGAGAAAGCTAATGTTATATGGAAAAAAATGATATTAAGCAAGCTGTAAGAATATGCTTGGAGAATCAAAATGAAAAGCTCCTTTCTCTGGAAAATTGATTTATGTAACTAACCCCAAGTAGTGGGATAAGGATTGTTGTTGTTGGAAATGACAATAACAAAGGACTCCATCTGGTCTCTTGGGAGGATATTTCAGCCCTAAGAAATTGAGAGGCCCTGGTCTTCACTCTATTAAAGGCTTTTCTTTTGTCTTTATAGCTAAGCTAGTTCTTTACATTTATAAAGCTGGCAGCGCTTAGCTAAATGGTTTAAAGACAATTTCTAGAATCATAAATGCTAATCTGGAAGAATCTCAAAGCTATAGCGTCCTCGTTGAAAAATAATCTCTCTTTCATCATAACAATGAGTATAGAATCAAGCTTATATGAGATCCATGGTGTCATGGGAAAACTTATGGGAGATCTTGGCCAATACCTCCCTTGTTTCCCTTCATACTTTCCGCTATTCCCATCTTAGTCTCGCAATTCATGCTTCAGGCTGGGTCACTTAACTTTATTAACTGCAACTTTGTCAACCAATTTCCTTTTTTTACTTTATTTCATTACAATTCCGATTCCACCATTTTGTGACACTTTTATTAGCAATGAAAAGTTGGAGTTTGGGAATGCCCTCAAATTTTTAATATATATACACTCGGCAGCTGCTAGTTGGAATAAAATCTCGAGAGGGACAACGTAAGGTTTTCCATCGACCAAATCTGGACCACTCACCGTGACCCGGGCCATTTCCACCAGCCAACGGTCAAGATGTTTTTACCCGACAGCAATAATACAAGGGACACCTAAGCGGAACTCAATTTTTTTCAGAACTAAAATGAATAAATACCTTTCAAGTCCGAAACCAAGGGAATGACGTAACAAGACAAGTGCGCTATGCAAGATTTACATCCGTGCGAAACGTTGCCGACATGGGTCAGTTTACCGCATCATCATCACACCCGAAGCCCGATATGCGGAAATAAAATAAAATTCCTGCCTATGAATCTTCATTCTATGATTATTAAGATTTTTCTCCTTTATTTTTCAAGATTTTAAATAATTTAAAAACATTAACAATGACTGAGAAACTTCGATAGCGAAAGCACGCATCGGCTCACGTTAACAGAGTATGATGCAGCGTTTAGAGGACTGAGAAGTCGGAGGCCGTACCTTTTCTTCGGAAGAACTATTCGGCCCGGGAGCGGCGGCGATGTTGGCGCCGGCGGGAGGGAGGGCCACCGTCGACGGAGAACTCACCGGCGAGCTCACCTTCGTACTATTTGGGTTCTTGCTCGGGGCGACAGCGGGAACCTCCACCGGCGTCGGAGGGGGCACGACGGCCACCGGCGATGCGGCTATGGGGGCGATCGATGGCGCAGAGGACAATGTAGGTGGGGGAGAGGGCGGGGAGACGATGGGAGCTGCGATCGGCGAGTGCGATGTTGGAGGTAGGAGCGGGTGGGCATTTGGTGTCGGCGTGGTAGCCGGAGGGAGTGCCACGGGCTTTGAGGGTGAGGCGGAGGGAGCTTGCGCTGGAGAAGGGGAAGCGACGAGGGATTTTGCTGGTGATGCGGAAGGGGATCTTACCGGAGAAACGAACAGGGATTTCGCTGGTGATGCGGCCGGTGATTTCGCCGGAGAAACGAAGATGGATTTCGCTGGTGATGCGGCCGGTGATTTCGCCGGAGAAACGAAGATGGATTTCGCTGGAGCTGTGGCCGGTGATTTCGCCGGAGAAACGAAGATGGATTTCGCTGGTGATGCGGCCGGTGATTTCGCCGGAGAAACTAAGATGGATTTCGCTGGTGATGCGGCCGGTGATTTCGCCGGAGAAACGAAGATGGATTTCGCTGGTGATGCGGCCGGTGATTTCGCCGGAGAAACTAAGATGGATTTCGCTGGTGATGCGGCCGGTGATTTCGCCGGAGAAACGAAGATGGATTTCGCTGGTGATGCGGCCGGTGATTTCGCCGGAGAAACGAAGATGGATTTCGCTGGTGATGCGGCCGGTGATTTCGCCGGAGAAACGAAGATGGATTTTGCTGGTGATGCGGCCGGTGATTTCGCCGGAGAAACGAAGATGGATTTTGCTGGTGATGCGGCCGGTGATTTCGCCGGAGAAACGAAGATGGATTTCGCTGGTGATGCGGCGGGGGATATTGTGGGAGAGGCGGTGGGTGTATGCGGTAGGGAAATGGAGGGAGCGATGAGTGGAGAGAAGGCGGGAGATGTTGCGGTAATGGAGATTCGATGGGAGAAGTGAGAGGTGGAGGGAGGATGGGAGTTCGGATGTGAAGGAGAAATGGATATTGAGAAGGGCGATGACGCGGGGGAATGTGCAGCGGTGGCGGGGTAGAAGAGGATGATGGAGATGATGGAGATGACGGTGGCTACAGCGGCAACAGGGAGATACATTGTGATTGTACTATTGTAGTTAATCCTTGGCAAGGCAGTGGGTGGAGGGAGAACTGCTAGGGTTTTTGTTATTGAGGAGAGTGAAGAGGAAGACGAATAGAAATAGCGTACAGTTAGCCTGTAGGGGACCTTTATTCAAATAAAAAAAAAAAATTTAACTCAAACGTCTTGTCGGGTGCGAAACAAGTAAAATAATAAATAGTGAGAGGGTTATATTTAAGAAGATTTACATCCATTATCATATAATTTTTAGATATTTATATATTTAATATTTAAATTTTAATATATATTATATATATATATATATATATATATATATAATATTTTAATTTTAATATTATATCAAAATATTATTATTATTTATTTTTAAAAATAAAATACATATTTTTAAAAAAATTAAATAAATAAATATTTAACTTTAAATATTAGATATATTAATATATATAAATTATATGATATGTATTAAATCTTTATATATTTTAATTAGTAGCATCTATTATAAATAATTTAAAAATATGTTAAATTTTTTATTTAAAAAATGAGAATATAATTAAGATTTTTTATTTTATAAGAAACTTCATAAAATTAGCAGTTTTAAAAATTATTAATTAAATAAACATTTTTAAGAAAACACTAGCTTTAATTAATATTTTTATTTGAAATAAAATATAGTTATTAATAATAATTTTTTAATATGAAAATATTTAAACTTTTTTTTGAATATTTTAAAAAAATATAGTTTATTTTTAAAAATAAAAATGCTTTAAAATATAATAAATAAATAAAAATTTTAATTAATATAGGTATAAAAATATAAATATAAATCAAATTTAATCCTAAGAAACCCTAAATCTATCAAGCCTAAGCATCTTCCACCATCCTGAAAATCTTATTTATGTTTTAATTTTCTCTCTTTTCATAATAAAAAACTTAATATGCACGTTTTGCTTGGTGATCTATATTTGATGCTCTTAATTAGAATTATTCGTTCGTGATATTATGCACTATATTATGCAAATAAATTAAAATTATGATGAAATTAGATGTGATAATATTGATATAAAAATAACTTACTTAAAAATTAAGCTTGGATCATAACCATTTAATATTTATGCTTTTTTTATGAGCAATTATTTAATAAGAAAAAAATGAATATATATATATATATATATAGAAAAAAGATTGTAGAACACTAATCATGAGTTATATTATCTCTCTTGATGTGAATTCAAGAATAAATTTTTATTTGAAATATTTTAGAGTTGTGTTATTGTTATTTTAAAAAATATATATTTATCTCATAATTTAAAGAGATAAATAAATTTTAATATAGTTTATGTGTAAGTGTGTAACTTCATCAATAATTAGCATCAATGTTAGTTGATGACAAGTATCTGTATTTATTAATGACAAGCATCAAAATTAGTTGATAATTAATGTCGTAAAAGCTAATGTCGAGAGATTTCAAAATCTCAGTTTTGAGGATCATCTTCACCAAAATGCTCTTAGGACTATGTAAAATTACGGTATATTTATAAATTTCTACGTGAGGCATTATAGCCATTTTCAAGAAAAATTAAAGAAATTTCATCAAATTGTTGGCATTAATTTAATAATTTTCAAATATTTTAAGGTCATACTGATGTTGAAATTAAGTGATATTATGATGCATTTGTGACAGTTTTTAACTGCTTTATTTTTTTAGAAAGAAGTCGTGAAAGAAAAGAATTTCATTTCACATGCTTTTGGCTAATTTTCTAAAAAATTTTGTTAAAAAAAAGTTGTGAACTGAACTGTTAAATGTTGTCAAAACATTTTTTTAATTTTTCAAAAAGAAAAATATTCGTAACACAACAATAATTTTTTCAAAAAGTTATTTTCTACACAGCAGTTATATAATCAGCTTTTCAAAAAGTTACAGCTACCCCAAAGAGACCCTAGACTTATCTTATTTGTCTTATTAAGATGTTCATTTTTAATACAAAAATATAATATATGAGATTTAAAAGACAAATAACTCTCGAAATAGCGTAAAAAATTTAAGTTTTTATTTAAGTTCATTCGGATCCTACTAATATGTTCTTAACATTGTTGGTCATATCTTGTTAAGATGATCATTTTATAATAACTTTGCTAGAAATTAGATTCATAGGATCTCACAATTGATTTTAAAAGTTTATTGTTGTAATATTTAGTTATTTCTAAATCTAAAATATGTTCTAATGTTTGTACTTAATTAAAAAAATAATTTCAATAATATATTTGTTACCCCATATTATTGAATATTAAAGTTATATAGTCTAACAAAATTTAAACCTAAAATTTTTTAGGCATAAAATCACAATTTTAGAATTTATAAGATATAGCGTGAATCTTTTCTCAAGAGCATGAACAATGTACTTCTCCATCAATCATAAATTTATGATTAAATAAAGTTGATATATCATCAAGAATAAATTATTAAAAAAATTAGCTTATAACTCCTTATATTTACTATAGATTATTATAAATTAAAGGCTCCAATTGAGTCAAGTGCTATCAAAATTTAGTGCATGATATTAAAAATGATCATATTGAGGTCTTAAATTGCTTGTTTAAGCCTTTAAAAAAAATGTTTGAATGCACATTTCTAGTCTAAGCAACTAGCCACCAACCTCTAGATGCACGAATTGCTATTTTGGATTTCCTATAAAAAATTATTTAAATCTTTTGAAAGAAAATAAAATAATTAAATTTTTAGCCATGAAAGTTCAAAATTAAGTAAAAAAAATATTATACATATTTGTCCATTATAAAAATATTTTTGACTATCATTGTTATGTGGATTGAGTATAATGAAAGATGCTCTAAATTCATAATTCTTATGATGATGTTATGATCTTATTATCATTATTGAATTGATTACATTAATGAGAGATGTCAAAGATTCATAATCTCTATTATGAGGCAATGATCCAAATAAAATTTATTGTTCTTATTGGATGAATTTGATATAATAAGCAAAGTCTTGCAAATATGACATTGAAAGAAATTCCTCCAAGATAATACATGGTTTTGTTTGTGACCTTATTTTTATTATTTTTTATTAATCTTCACCAATTTGTCTTCTTTTTTTTTTTTTTTTTTTGTCGAGCTATTTTTGTTGTGTGATTGCACATCTTTCTGAGAATAATTTGAATGAAAGTTTCTTCTTTTGATTTTTATAATGCAATTTTTTTTAGTTTTTGTTATTTATAATGATAATAATATTCAAATTTTTAATGCATTTTTTTGTCATTTTGCACACTTAATTTAAATATTTTTCATGTAATTGTCATTTTAGAGCAAGATATTTTTAAATTATGCCTTTGTAGAATCCATCCATTTGCTAATTGTTAATTAGGGATCATTATCATTCACATTGTTATAATTAGTTCGATGCTTGATACAAATATTATGAAGGAGCTCAAAATCATGATAATGTAGAATTCAACTTATATGTTTATGATTGATATTTTTGAGGACAGGCTTTCCCCATAAAGATAAGATATAAATATACCATTGAGATTGATATAGAACCTCAACTTTTGAAAATAGTGATAAAATTATAAGTTGATGAAGACCTTTGAGTCAGTAGTAATAGGCATTATATCATAACTAGAACAATAAATTTAAAATTTTGATGTTGTTGGGTAGCTGTTATCTATTCATAATATCTTCATGAGTCTAGTTTGAAAATGCCTCTTCACTAATAGTCTTTGATGGGATTTGTGTAAAGCCATGCACTCTTCAAGGCTTATAAATCGATATGAATTTTTTATGCTTATTGATAAACGAAAGCTTTATATCTTTATGTTGTTATTGTTCAGATTTGAATGACGCATTTCAAATGTATGCTAACATTCAGCAAAAAGTAAAATTTCATGAAAGCAGATTGTGGAATTCGCCATTGGTAAAATACACCAAATGAAGTGATGCGGCGAATGGCCTACCGCGCCGCCACGGGCCACCGCCTGCCGCCGTCAGCCCCGGCCACATCACATCGGCCACCGGTCGCCGCCGACTCATGCCGCCATCGCCACGACGCTCGAAGGCCGCCGCCCCCACCATATCAAAACCTTCGCTTTATATTACATTTTCTATCAAACAAAAAAAAGTCATGAATTTGTAAAGCTCTCAACCAAACAACTATAAAGTAATCCTTTACATAATTCCTTTACATCAGATTCTTTTACATCCATTCCAAATGAGAAACAAACAAACTCTAGAGCTTTTTTATTTTAACATTTTTAAACGAGCAAATATTTTGTACCTTTTAAGCTTAAGGCTTCATAAGTTATTAAATTAGTGGGTATAATGACTACACTTATTTTTTAGATAAATTTTAATGAGAATAATTCAATCTACACAAAATATACTTTTAAGGATTTCTTGTCAACATACCTTTTATTCAGTCACAGATATAAGCATCCTAAAGATTTTGTGGGAGTCTTAAACAATAATGAGTCACTGATGCGGATGCTACTATAGTGCAATGACAATGGGTGGGACGAAGCCATTAAAATGAATTTAGTGAGGGTTCATGCATTTCATTGAATACACACAACAACAATAACAAGTTTTTATCCCACATGTGGGGTTGGTTTCATTAATCCTTTTTTTGTGTCCTATTAAATTTAATTATAATATAAGGTAATTTTTAATATTTCATAATCAAGTCTTTTTAGATTTACCTCTACTTTTCTTACCATAGGTAGAATCTAAACATTTACTATTCTAACTAAATCAGTAGGCAATTAATGCTTATATGGCAAAACCATTTGAGATAACTCTCTCTCATCTTATAAACCACTAGACTTATTCCAACCTTTTCACATATATGTTAACTATAAGTGTAAAGCCACTTATCCACCCGAGCATCCTCATCTTTACAATAGTTAAGGCCCTTTTGGGAAAATGGTTGCGGTGCGGTGCAAAAATGCAATGCAATGCTGCTTGAAAATTACGTCGTAATCATATTTTGAAAAATCTGCAGTATAAAAACTACATTTTCAGTCTGAATTGATAGAGTGTGATTATGGTTCATACAATATCTTAATGCCCATAATAGCCTTTTGGACAACATCTACTTTTGTAGCAACTCCATCAATATATTTTCAAACAAGCTGCCCCAAATAATCCTTTTTTAATCTAAAATTCTTCCAATTTCTTTGATAAAATTTTAAAACTTCTATATTTTAATAAAATACTTCAAATTTTAAACTTTGTATTTAGTTAGTCCAAACTTGTAATACTTTAGACCAAATAACCCTCATAAGATAGGCTTAAGCATATTTTAAACTGTAATTAGCAAAATAGGCATTAAAAAAAATTCTAAAACTCGCTTAACGAGCTGATACCACAATACCATCCTAAACGAAATGACTCCTAATAATTATTTTTTAAAAAAATTACGACTTACCACGGTATTTTGGTCAGATCGAGTAGTCCTTTTGTTTTGAACCGAGCTTGGAATCGACACAAAATTCCCATGACTTTTATGTTAACCAAAAAATTGTGGCACTTATGAGTAGTTTTGCCAATGCGCGAAAAATATGCAACTCAATTTTGAAAAGTGCAACCAGATCTATTTTGGCCGATCGAGTCGCCCTTGTGGAATTAAGGTTTGGTATTGGAATTGACACAAAATTTCTCACGACTTTCATGTTGAGCAAAAATGATGATTGTGGCCCATTGCGTAATTTCGCACCACGCTGAAAATCCATAAGCTTTTGAATAGGCACCAACCTCGACATTTTGGTCAGATCGAGTTGTCCGTCGAATTGAGCAAGCTTGGTATTGTTGGAATTGGCATGAAATTTTCCATGACTTTCATGTTTACCATAAAAGGCGATTGTGGCCCCTTGCATAGCAGTTTTTTTCCAATGCACGAAAAATCTGCGGCGCAGTTTTGAAAAGTGCGACCATTTGCAGTATTTTGGCCGTATATGAGTCATCTATTGTCGGAATTGAGTGAACTTAGTATTGTTGGAATCGCCACAAAATTCCTCACGATTTTTATGTTGAGCAAAAAAGGCGATTGTGGCCCCTTGCGTAGCAGTTTTCGCCAATGTGAAAATCCGTACAGTTTTTGAATGGTGCGACCAAACTGATTTTCTGAGTCGTCCGTTGTCAAAATTGAGTGAGCTTGATATCGTTGGAATCGGCACAAAATTCCTGACTTTCATGTCTACTTAGAGATGTGATTCTGGACCGTTACGCATCAATTTTTGTGGATAAGGGTGGATTCAATATAGCAATAGTGGATGGATTTACTTAGCATGTCAAATTTGATAGTTGAAGACATTAATAAAAAATAATAGATGTGACAATCTTATTACAAAATTTGCTAGTTGAAACATTTACTCATAATGATAAATTTGTAGCTCTTGACTACTTCTCCAAACTTCTAAATTTGACAGTTCAATACCAACAAGATATCTCTTATATTCCGTAGGCCAAAAAGCAATTTACTCAGAATGAAAATATATACCATAGAAAAATAGTATCGATATACAGTGTATATAGAAAATATATAACATTGAGAAAATAGTGTACATCAAGCTACCATCCCATCTACAAATAAAGACAAGTGACGACATCTAATGACGGTGTCTGGGAAGTGCGCCACCCATGGAATATACCGAGCGTGGTTGTGGGCGGTCTCTCGCAAAAATGGTGTTGTCGATGTTGCGCTTCATCTTCACCCTGGTCAGTGGTATGCTCTGGATCACCGATGGGTGTAACATCGGATATCTCTTGTAATGCTCCCCGCTGGGGGAATCCGCGTATGGCGCGGATATAGATCGGGTGAGGGATACATGGGAGGGTCTACTGCCTGCCATGACTGAAATGGACTAAACATAGCTCCCTGATATGAGTACGGAGCTGGTGTGCCAAATGGATAATTGTATGGACCGACATTTGGACGACGCATCAAATCAAATCCTACAAGATGTGGTCGAGAAGCTGCGTCAGAGAAGAACTTCATCTCAGATCCCCCCGTTATCTAAAATGTGCATATTCTTGTGTAGTTCCTTACATAACTCATCATAAGTGTTGATTGAATGCTGAAAATTAGTGTCCTGATCTCTCTGGAATAAAGTTGAAAAATATCTCATGTGTCCAAGATATGTTCTCGCTGTAGAGATAAGTATGTAATTCAGTACTCATTACGTATAAATATTTAATTAACATACATTTTTCAGTGCTTACCATTAGTCTCTCTCCAGGAGCTTGGGGATAGTAGGTGGTATGAGGAATTGTCGGAGCCCTCAGCATGTACAAGGAAGCCCAGGACCGATACCACCTTATGTACCGATTGACAACCGGGACAACAGGAGGTGTAACATCATCCACGACAACAATGAAATCATGTCTGGCCTCCCACTGTGAAATTTAGACTTAGTGATAATCAACACAATCAACATCAACCTTTCCGCGACCATCGACCACTAAATGAAGAATATCTATCACCACGCTCCAGTGATACCAAACCTGCCAATCAAAGGTACCACTCAATTCTTTTTCAGGTGATCAAAGGTACCTTAGCGAACCAAATAGCCTATCTAGCCAAGCAGACAACATCTACTCTTGTGCGAACCTGTTGTCCGCACGGCTCCTATATCACTTACAACATGAAAGAAAATTTATATGTCATACATAGGATTGTATAGGTGATCATATGAACAAATTGTGCTCTTAGTCTTATCTCACTGTAGCAATCGCTCATCTCTATACATTATAACATGAGCCATCTCTCAGGTAACCCTCATTCCACCGCAACCAACGCCGCCCCATCCAACTCTATCGGAAAGGGTACCTACAATGTGGGTCGTCCAACATGTACATGCTCACACGACCAAACCTGAAGTAGGTGCATACATCCTTCCATGTTGGTCTGCTTTGGTCTTGTGGCCTCATTCAACTCCATAAGTGTGCACACAATCGCAATGAAGTGTAAACAAGCTCAAATCATCTAGTTTGAGTACCGCAGATGTACCTCAGATGTATCTCTGAAGGAAGCAACAAGTGAACAAAATGTAAGCTCTAAGGTGCATCAAAGTCGATCATAGATCTAAGTATGAGTCCCTATAAAATGTCCACCAACGAAAAAAGGTAAGTCCGGTATGCGCGCCATATGAAATGTGGATGTAACATGTGGTACTAGATCATGATATATAACATCGCTCTGGGATGTTCTCATGAGCTCATCACAATAATCGAGCCATGATAACCATCGCCTCTCCCCCCCTACCGCCGGTCCAATAATAGAGGCTCATTCAATTCTAGAATCATGAATGCCGCAATAATGCCATCTCACTAACTATGAAATGAAAAGTATTTGTCTATGGAAACCAGCGCTCAACTAAAGCTGTAAGCAAGTGGTGATCAAGTCTGATATACTACAACTATAAAATGCAATCTAAGCCAAAGATCGCATACCCATCCATAAATGGAGGCTTCGACTCTCAAACAAAGTGTGATGCCGCCTCAGAAGCTGCACATAATATGAATTGAGGATTTAATTAAAAGGCATTTAGTTTAAGCTACTTTGACAAATAATAAATCATGCATCAGCGCAAGTTTTCCATGCAACAGGCAATGTGTACCTCATTGAAGGGCGTCTGTAGTCTACTATAGGCTCCTCGGTTTGGTGTCTACGTCGACGTCTACATGCTCCTCCTTCCTCAGTTGTCATTTCACCTATCTAGAAAACAACTTCTGAAAGTAAATGTTAACACCAAAAAATAAAAATCATCAGAAGTATAGTGCAGTAGTGTGGATAGGAATATAAAACAACAAAAATAAACACAACTAATACGTACATTAGGTCCTACATAAAATAAACTACTCACATAAACCAGTGAAGAACAAACATCTTCTAGCAATGATATAAAGAAAACTACAGTATAGATATATACATAAGTAAATTATTCATGCACACACTAAAGATGTCCTACATACACAGGTACAACGAATACATGTCTACAAAGGCATACAACAAAAAAATAGACTGCTAACAATGTATAGCTACTACCAACAACATAGCAAACACATAAGTAAACTATCACAAGAACTACACATTACCGACCAAGAAAAATACACCATACACTAGCAACAATATATAGTAAAATACATCAACAAAAAACATACACGAGTAACAACAGTACTGAGAAAACTACATTGCAAACATACACAATAACAAGAACAAACATCTTCTAGCAACATCACTAGGACAAAATAACAGTCTACAGCAACCACACTAAGTTCTATGTAAACGATTTTATGGACAAGTGTCTCTATTGTGCCCGAAATTTTTTCATAGTCCACATATTCTGTTACTTCGCTGCACATTCTCATCCATTGTGTTGGTATATCTCCGTGTCCTGGTCCGCCAGCCTCAGATGGCGCTAGTTCAATCGATGATATCGAATATGATGATCCCAATGCATCCAAGATGACATGAAATTGATCTTCGTACGTACTATGATACATTTGCAATGTGTAGTAGTGGTATACGTACTGTGAATGACTCAAATGACGTTACCCTAACACAGCAATAGCATGCGAACATGGAATGTGAAGTAATTGGTGGCTGTTTGAATGTACAACTACAACTATCTTGTTATTGCAGTTCAACCTTAAATGACATTGAGGACATACTTAACACCTGAAATTAATTTAAATTTATCATTGTGGGCTTTGGGCATCTCCTAACTTCACGTTCATTCTGTTGCAGATGCGCCTTGACACGCGGTGCGAATATCGAATCACTCTGTCTGATCAAATCAGAAGCTGTCTCAAGACGTTTGGTGAAAATTGATATAATATTGTAATAAATTGATGTAATTAGAGCTTGTATCAACAACACATGTGCCCTCTTCAGCACACCATTCAATGACCACTTTACCACATCTCTAGCAAGCGGCCACTCAGCAGTCTCTGCTTTGATATTCCTAATATATGTCATGTAACGTGTGAATATGTGAATGTCATTTGTATTATCTGCCACATACATCTTATAACACACAAACTCAGTGTCAAAAATTCTCATATTTTGGCATGTCTTCTTGAAATTCTCTCAAAGATGGCATAAGCAATGGCGATGCTTAGCCTAGGGAAAAAATTTGCGGCATCCACGTACTAAGCCTGAATGTTGATCAAAGATAATGCATAAATCATCCCGAGTACATATAAGCGGAATCAAGTCCTGCAATGTCCTAATAAACCAAGCTCATGACTCATTGCACTCTACTTCAACTATTACAAATGCTAGAAGATACAAGTCATTATTTGCATCAATTTCAACTGTAAGAAGAGTTCTTCTGTACTTTCCCAACAAAATATACCATCAAGACTCAGGACTGGTCTACAAAATTACCAACCAATAATAGATGGCCCAAATGACTAGAATATGCATTGAAAATATCCAGATTCACTTGAATACATACGGGTCGTGCATAACCACATACAATAGCTATGAAGTGATCCAGTGAACGGTATGAATCTTCCCAACTGCCAAAAATAGCATATATGACCTTTCTATGTGCCCAAGCTTTCATATAGGACACCATAATGTTAAATTTTGATTCCATGCGGCCAATAATTTCTGGGCTTCAAATCTAACCAGTATCTAATGACAAGTTGGATGTAGTAGCTAATAAACTGTGAGGTGCACTGCTTGTGTTTGATACTCAATATCGAATGAGTACATATGTGTGGGGCTGCAATACTAGATATCCTCCAGGCACCACCCAGCCTCTTGCTCGCTCGAGCATATAGACGTCACATGCACGACCTACTAGAATGACTATTATGTATGCAAAGTACAATGAACCTCGTCTTGTTGGAGTCATTTGTTACATACTCCACGTTATTTGTTATGGACCAATCCTGAACAGTAAATTTAAAGTGTCTTTTGTCATGAAAACACATCCCCTCATTTAAGTCTCCTGGAATGAAATTCTCTTCTAGGAAAATAAAATCTTCTGAGAGGCCATCGAAATTCAATTGTTCATCCCATTCTTGTGCGGTGCCTAATATATTTACTCAACATGTGTTCCTCAAGATCTTATTTTGAGTAATGACCATTGTTCTTCTCC
Organism: Cymbidium sinense; assembly: GCA_021442155.1. NCBI lineage: Eukaryota > Viridiplantae > Streptophyta > Magnoliopsida > Asparagales > Orchidaceae > Cymbidium > Cymbidium sinense. The sequence goes on from CM038222.1 coordinate 61,954,447, forward strand.
AATACCTCCACTATTATCGAATCGTTGTTGGCATTGTTTATCTTATCTTATCGGCTACATGATCGCCATGGTATTCACCCATATTAGCAGAAGTGGAGGCAATATGATGAACACGAATAGAAGATGCAGTAACATCTCTCTCATCAGTGCTGCACATTATGACGTAGTGTATAAGATTAAAATGAAAAAGATTAATTTGATAATGACTTCGATGTTCATACCTACAAAAACCTTCATTGAGGTTGGCCTGATATGATTCCTGTGGTAGTATAGTGTAAGCCGCTTGGATGAAATTCAACCCGGAAATTATGAACTTCACTATCCTATGTTTGTTTCAACTCAATTTTGACGATACAATTATTGTATACTTGTCGAAATTAACTCACATACTTCATCGTCATTTAATGGAATAGCAATAAAACTGACACCAACAGAAAATCTACATATGAGATTAATTCTAAAATATGTCGAATCAACTTTCCACCTCATAATTCATATAAGCTTGTAAAATCAATCGTGAAACTTGTATAGATGGTTTTTTTCTACCAAACATGGGAAGAAATCATCACTAACCGAAGTTGGCCATATATAATACTAAATAAACTATGTCTGAACTCATATTTGAATCTAAAAATGTGTATTGGAGATAAGAATGCTGAATAACACACCTGTTTAAATCAATCGGATTCATAGGAACTGTATGAATCGCACTGCGTAGATGTATATTACCACCTAACTCTAACAAGATGACTCAAATTATCTAAAAAAAAAATTAACCATAATTCAATGAATAAAAAAGTATAGCGTTGAGACTCAATTTCTATTAAAATAAAGACAACCAAAATGAATACCATATATAATTTCAAACTCCAAATCTTATTTTCCATTTTGGACATCTAATCAATTTATTCATAACATAAATCACATTCCTAAACATACATATCCAACAACACATTCATAAATCCTAAAACATAATTACACTCCAACAAAGTTACTTACTATCATTAAGTAATTAATTATCCCAATTATCCATGAGCACAAAATAACACATGACAAATAAACATACAATCATATTCAATATTTAAAACAAAAAAAAGTTACTTAAAATACACATAAAATATTACTTCTCAAAATTAACATTTTTCCTAACATATTAGATGTCAAATGTACATTTTCTTTAGAAAACGTGTTCCTCATTTATTTGAAAATTTTATATTTTCTCTAAAATATCAAATCCAACAACACATGCCTAAAACTAAAACTTACATTTCTTTGCAAAAATTACATTTCCTCTAAAATATGAGATGTACATTTCAAAATCTAAAAATGTATTCCTCATTTTTTTGCAAAATTTACATTTTCCCTAAATTATCAAATCCAACAACAAATGCCTAAACCCTAAAACTAGCTAATCACATGATAAACTAAGTAATCAAATATTAAAACACATAAAATCAATATTTTAATACTTTTCACTTAAAAAAAAAGAGTCCAAAAAATGGCTAAAAAATGCATTTGAAAAAAAACTTAAATCCACTCCAAATTTTGCCTAAATCCTAAAACTAGCTAATCACATGTTAAAACACATAAAATCAACAGCTTAATGCTTTTCACTTTAAAAAAAAAAGAGATCCAAAAAATAACTAAAATTGCCTTTGAAAAAATCGAAATCCACTCCAAACTTTGATATCGCGAAACGGGTTTCACGAGAGGTGGCTCTCAACCAGGGCTACGGAAGAGAAAATGAGATCGGTTGCACTTTTTTTTAAAAGTGATTGAAGTTAGCCGTTTAACTAATTGACGACAACAGTTAGATGTTAAACAGATGAGTATGCCTAATTTAATTTTTTTTAATACCTATTTTTCTAATTAATTTTAAAACGTGCTAAATTTAAAATTTTAGCCCATAAAATAGAAGCGCCAAACTGCGTTGCGCGACGAAGGTGGCGCTGCCCTCGCCGAATTACTTGTCCGCTATAACCGGCGTTAGTTTTCTTTCTGCCTCCGTTTCACAGTTCTCAGTTAATTGATGTCACCCGAAGCTGTGCCGGAGCCGCTGCCCAAGTTCTATCTTTCCTCAACGCCGGTGGTCTGGCTTGCGAGTGACCCGACGGAAATCACGAATGCCAACGCCATTCACTCTCGTATTGCAACTTTGGTAAGTGTTTCGGCTTGTTTTCTGTTGATTGACCTCGATAATGTCAATCTAATTCTTTTCTTTGATACAATAATTCATCTCCGTGATGTACTGCTTGCTGTGCTTTCTTATTGAAGGACCTATCGTTTCGCTGGGATTTAAATCATCCATACTGGAAAGTCTCCATGATTTCGGTGGATGTTATTGGGCTAGGTTCCATGCGCTTAAAATTTGAATGAGAGGAGAATAATCTGTAGAAGATGACACCCACTTTTGTAGATCAACTGAACCAAGATCAAAACAAAACAGAACGAGCAATGGACGGGAGATGAGACATTAGACTATATTGATATTTTCTTCTTATAAGAAGATAAGAAGAAGAAAAGAAAACAGAAGCAATTGCTTTTGTATATATCAGTATATGCCCAATTACGAAAAAATATTACGTGATATGAGATCATATATGCAGTACGTAATATTCCCTCCAAAATTACAGTCAGCTAGCAATATATCTTTTTCCAGCCAAGTGAAATGCGTACTGGATAAAATGGGAAAATAAATGTAATTATAAATGCTAAAAATAGAAAGTTTATTACTAAGAGGGTGTTTGATAACATATTTAATTTATTTCGAGTAGGATTTAGTAAATTCAATACATCTGGATTTAGTAAATTCTGAGCTGTTAAATTCCAAAAAGTGTTTGATAATGGATTAGTTAAATCTTGCTAAATCCAGATAAATATTTGATAAGTTATTTGAGGATTTAAGTCTATTAGGATTTTAAAAAAAAATTTTAAAATTAATAAATCATTAGTAGTATACAATTAAAATTAACCTAAATATATATTAATTAATAATATTAACATTAATTTAAAGTATTATGTATTAATATTAACTATTAATTAATTAAAATTAATAGCTATTAAATTCTATTAGTATATTAATATCATAGGAATTAAACTATATAAAAGCATGTGAAGGGATAAAATCATAGGAACTCTTTCAAATTTTCAATTAGTTAACTATCAAACTTATAATAATTATAATTATATTTATTAAATTATAATTTAATTTTAATAACTTATAAGTTAATCTTCAATAATATTTTATTAAATCAATTTAAATTAAGTTAAATTAAATTAAAACTATCAACTATTACATTACCTAAAATTACTTAAATCTAATTACTAATTACAATTAATAAATTATAATTAACTTATAATTACATATTAATATATAGTTAATTATATTAAATTAAAATTAATTTTATCATAATATTTTGATTAAGAAAAAATTAGTAATTAAATGAATTATTTAAAATTAAGATTTTTAAAAGGATTAGAAAAAGGGACATTTACATACATAACACATAAATCTTATATATTTACATATCTAATACCTAAATATAAATATTTACATATATTTAGTACTTAAATCTTTATAATTATAACAAAAATAACCTTTTCTTTAATTTTTAAAGTAAAATTTAACTTTTGAAGCATAAAAAATATATTATGTTTGTAAATATCAAACTTTAGGTGTTAGATATATAAATGCATAAGATTTGTGTGCTATATATGTAAGTTTTCCTATGGCAACTAAAATTTCTTCTAGTCTCTCTCTCTCTCTCTCTCTCTCTCTCTCCAATTTTTGTAGTAAATCCACCCTTTCAACAGGATTTACTAAATCCAGGATTTAAGAGGATTTATCTGATTTGTTGGAATTACAGGATTTATGTGGGCTCCAAAATTCACCATCTCTCTTGATGAAGAGAGTGGTTTTAAAGTGTCGGTGTAATTTTCAGATGAGATGAGATAGTAATAAGACACTACCTGAGATTTGCCCTCATTTGGTGAGTTGACCGGGTTCGAGGTTTCCTATTGGCGCAAGCCCCTGTAGTTAATTACCCCTCCTAGTAAATGAGAGAGAACTTTCGATTAAGGCTAATCATTAGATCGCTTAATGCGCATATAATATCAGCAATGATGAGTTTAAGAATTTAGATCATGAAATTTATCATTTCATCTTAAACCGGATGGTTGCGGGGATGATGATGTGCCCGATCTATATCTCATGGTTCCCATCCCGACGTGGTCCCTATACTTACCATGGAGAGATGACCCAACGACATAAAGATCCACATTACACATGGGTTACGCCATCCAAGAAATCTGTAGACTTGGTGGTGTTTGTGCGGAGACAGTTAAGTCTCTTACCGACAGAGGGCTATTTGCCCCTATCAAGTATACCCTATGATTCACAACTCAAATGTGAGCCATTGGGGAGATATGCCACGGCCGTGATCGTAATATAATGGAGCCGACTAGCCAAACCACCCAATAGGACTCGATCATAACGCTTCATCTATATGGAGCCTACCGCCAAGCCAATACGCTTTAGAGGACACGGGTCACGTCCTTACTGGTGAGAGATTGATTGAGAGTAAACATAGCATAACACTTGATTTGACATTGGGTCCTTTGTGAGCTAAAATTTTCTTAATTTATCACCCCCAATAAACTATTGCAGAATGTGGATAGATTGAGTTTGGTTTAAATTTTTAGTGATAGAGTTTCATTTAAGCAATTTTCATTTGATATTTGAAAATTGATTTGATTTGAGAAATTGATTAATTTGATTGTGTTTAAGAGTTTTAGATCATCAACTCGAAGCTAGAGGATTAGATCTACTATCACTGAATCGCCACAAATATTTTACTAATTTGAAACTCTTTTATAGGTTTTGGTTTTGTTAACCTGACTACCATAAGATTAAACCGAAGTTCAGCAAGATCCTGACACTTGAATTTAAGCATTGATGCGGGTATATGCGGGTGTATAGTGATTTTAGCTAATTTTGTGTTTGAATTATGATATTGATTTCAGATTTTTTATTTATTTCCAATCTTAGCCTGCGCAGCCTTTTCAGACATTAAAATTTGCACTTGAAATCCCTATGTCCGAGCACATGCAAGTATTCATAGCTTAGTTAATTTCATCTAATTAATGAATTTATTGATCTTGAAAATCATAATTAGGATGAAATTTCTTTATTTTTGATCAAAGGAAGCCCTATAGTTTATGTAGATTTTTGATTTAGTATCGCCTTCTATTTTTGTAGATTTTGATTTAGTATCGCCTTCTATCTGCTTGTACGAAAAGTTGTAGATCCGGCGAAGAAAACATTATGATTTAGATTATAGTTTAGCACATTACTGACACTTAGTTTACTTGTTGAGTTTTTGTAATTTTCTCAATTTGATTATGCTCAATTTATATCATATTTGATAAGTTTTGCCGATTTCAGTATTTATTTCTTTAGCCCCACTCATGCTTATTAGCTAGCACAATAATCACCTCCATATTCACATAAGAGTTATTAAACTCAATTTTAATTTATCCTTAGATTTTGAGTTTATATTAAGTTTGTTGTGAATTTGGCATTAGAACCTCCCAAATTCTAATTAAAGTTTGCTTAATTTTAAGAAATTTGCAATAAAAGGGAACTCACTTTGCCACTTCAATTTAAGCCATACAAGATTGCAATTAGAGTTTGTGAGTTTAGTATTAGCCTCCCCCAAAATTTATGAGTTTAATACTAACCTCCCCCAAATTTCACTTATATTTTAAATGAATATTATATTCTTTTCAAAATTTGCTTTAAAAGGCTTCCCCTTTTTTCATTTGATGCTATAAAATTAACTGTAGATTTTCTTACTTATATGTTGTATATGCTTTCTTTCAGGTTTAAAGGCTTCATCGTCAATGCAGATAAACGAGAAAATTGACTATGATGAAGATACCACTCACACTCAACAGTCCTGAAATCCCCTCGATAGCCCTATCGAGATGATGTTGAGTCGCCAAAATTTTGTCAAATCTTTTGATTAGTGCTCATAAGTTAGTTAGTTTTACCCTCTCTTTTATATTTTATATTTCACGTGATTAAAGATGAATTATTATTTATTTTACTTATTTCTTTTTTTTTCTTTTTTTAAATTTATAAATCTTCATAATTTTTAATAACTTTTATATATTATTTTCTTAATTTATAATATCAAAGTTATTAAAAATTACGAAGATTTATAAATTAAAAATAAAAAAAAGTCTAAAATAATAATAATAACAAAAAATATAAAAATATAAATATTTAAAAAATAAATAATAATTCATCTTTAGTCATGTGAAATATATATGTATTAAAATAATTATTTATATATATATATATATAAAAGAATTATATATATATATATATATATATATTAATTAATTATTTATTAGAAATTATTTATTTATTTATTTATGTATATAAAAAACAAGTAAATAAAAAAAATTTATTTTTTTATTTTTTATTTATTAAAAATTTATTTAATTATTTAATTATTTAATTATTAATGCATATATATACTTATTTATTTATTTATTTATTTATTTATATATATATTCTCTCTCTCTCTCTCTCTGCTACCTAAAGTAAAAAAATAAAAAAAAATCCAGCTCTCTCTCTCTCTTCTCTCCTCTCTCTCTCAGCAAAAAAAAAAAATCAGCGTGACGACGTGGCCGGCGTCATAATTAAAGTCGTCGTGACGACTAAGCTATTTTATAAAAAAAAAATTTTGATGCATAAATTACTAATTGAAGTTAAGAATATATCTATTTTAAAAATTTTTTTAGTGTGAAACATATAAATAGATATATTCCGGATGCTTTGTATTTAAAAACCCCTTAAGAAGCTGACTCAGAAACTGTTCTTCTTCATTACGCCTGGTGTTTCGCTAACTTGTTCTTTGGCGTTCTCAATCAGGCCATCACTGTGACATGTGTCGGAGACTAAGGTAAGCCAACATCCCCTAGGGAGATCATCAACAAGCTCTCTGAAACCGTCAACTGTAATTAGATTCATGTCGTAAGGAACGGTGCAATCATCATAGCCAGTGTCATCGTGCTTGTTGGTCTCGGCCGGGACACGGGTGCCACGGCCACTGTAGTGGACGAAGAGGCAGTCGTCAGGAAGTGAAAGTACCATGGCGCTGAGGTTGACGCCGACGCGTGGGGTCGGATCATGCCAACTGAAATCAGGGGGAGGGAATATCGAGAGAGAGAGAGCCATGGTTTTCATTTCTCACCGAGAGAGAGAGAGAGAGTCGAGAGTTACGTCAGTTTTCTGCATGCATGCGGTTTTTGGCCAGAAAACCGAGAAGGGGGCTGCGGTTTCCTGAACTGTTGAGAGATTCAAATTATCGAGGTGAGGGAGCCGAAAAAACTGAATCACATAGCTCTTTTTAAGAAGACGAACGAGACGGCCTTTGTGAGAAATCAGGCTTACAAATTTATTTTGGCCAAGCAAATATATGTGAGGCCCCTTTTTTTTTTTTTCATTTTATTATATATATATTATTAATAGCCATATTTTTTTTATTACCGGTGTTGCATGCTAGCAGGTTCTTGATAGAGTAAAGTTTTAAATGTAACCGTTGTAATCCAAGCATGTAGATATTTAAAAGTGAATAATAGAACTCTCAGAATTTTACGTGAAAAATCTCGAAAGAGGGAAAACTACTGAGCCTACCGAGCAAAAACTTCTATGTATTTTACAAGATCTTCCGTCGGATTCTGAATATATGAGAAAGCAAACATGTGATAATCAGTTGCTGATTCTTAGTAATGTATGGTGTGGTATCTGGGCTCAGCGGTAAATGTGAATATGCGGCAATCACATGTGGTAGAAATCATCGTGATGGAAGCAAGATTGATGGCAAAGAGATCAACCTAGCGGTAAGTGGCCGGATTGATGGCGTTGAGTGGCGACGATTGTCTTGGAGGATCTTTAGCTCTCTCTCTCCTTGGGCCTCTCGTATGAGAAATGAGGTATTTATAGATTGGAGGATCTTTATAATCTCGACTCACTCTCATCGGACTGATGATTCCCTTGATCATATGATGTATTTTGTGTATTTGAATGCTCAAATGAAGTCTGTAAGATCTTTGGCTTGTTGGAATGGCTCACGAGGCGCTTCGATTATTATAAACTTTGAGAGATTTTTTAATTTAACTGATGTCTCAAAGTTTTCAATGAAATTTTAAGTCTTGATCTCGCGGTTTAATTTGATTACTTACTTCGGCATCAAGATTAGTGTTTAGAGGAATTTTAGGTTATATCAACCTGTAATATATATTTTTTCTTTTTATGCTATCGCTGAATACCGCTAATATATATATATATATATATATATATATATATATATATATATATATATATATATTATATATATATTATTATTATTATTATTATTATTTTATGTTTCTAAAAAAAAGGAAATGAGAGAGGGTCAACAAATTACTAAATTCTGAATTTAGTAAATCTAAATTTTAAATAAATTCGTTGTCAAACATCTCATAAAGATGCTTCGAGAATATGATTATGGAGTTGTGGAGGTTGACAGAAACGTGAGCCTGCATCACAAGAACTCGGCTCGAGTTCGACGGGAGCTCTATCGCGTGGGTGATATATATAAATATCTGTAATGTTGAACATTGATAATATTGTAGGTCAGAGAAAGCAAAACAACATATGTATTGTCATTAATCTTTATAAATAATGGAAAAAGAACAAGCTCGCGAGGCTTGAGTTTTGAATAGGTTCCGGACAGAAATCATTTTTTGTTTCATATTCTCACAATTACTAAGTCACCCTCTTTGAATTATTTTATTCTTGTGATTGTCCACTGCCTGTTTATAATGCTCATTTGAGGCTTCCAGTTTTTTTGAACTTTATGGTTTTCAATTGTAGTGGTTGTTCTTCGGTTACTACATTCGGATAGTATGGTTAAGTTGACTGTGGATTGTGAACGGCCTGTCTTTTGTGGAACGATTGATAATAAAATTGAGATGTCACTGAAAATTCTCTTAGTTAAAGCATGAATCTTAATATATATGGGCTCCGAAAATTTGCCGCCGACCTCTCGATGAAGAAAGTATGATTTTATATCGGTTAAATTTTTAGAAGATAGATGGAATAGTAGATAAGACACTACCTAGAGATTTCGCCCTCATTTTGTGAGGACTTTAGATATGGTTCCAGGTTTCCTATAAGTGCAAACCCCCATAGTTAATTACCCCTCCCAATGCTGAGAGGGAACTTTCGATTAAGGCTAGTCGTTATATCGCTAAATGCGTAGCGTATAATTATAACATCTAAAGTTTTGAATTTAAGGTTATGAAATTTATCATATTAACTTAAAGCGGATGGTTGGGGTAATGATGACGTGCCCGATATAGATCCCATAATTTCGTCATCCCAAGCTGTCGTGGTCCCTAGTCTACTTAGTCAGAGGAGGTAGTCGACCCAACCTGATCGAAGGATCCTTGTCAACAGCTATGAGTTGTGTCGTCCAAGTAATCCTTGTAGACTTAGGGTGGTGTTCATCTAAGAGGACAAATACAAGTCAACCTTAGCTAATATAAGGCTTTTTGCCCAATCAAAATATATTATATAGATCACAGCTCAAAAACAAAGCTGTTGGGGAACATACGGACTGCGGTCGTGACTGTAATTAGTGGTGTCATATTGCGGCAAATCACAGGTCGGAGCTCATGCTCATTTATGTGGTGTATTTTGCGTACAATCATGCAAACGGACAAGCGTGTCCTTCAGACTTAAGATTATTTGAGTCTGAAAATAGTTATGTATTTGATTTGGCATTAGCTTTGTGAGCAAAATTTTCTTAATTTGTCATGTGGAGGTGATAGTTTTAACTTTAAATTTAAATAATTAATTTCATTTATTTTTTGTTTGTTTGAATATTTGATCATTTTATAATTGATTTGAATTTGAATATATAATGATTTGACATTAGAATTTGAATATATATATTTTTATTATGAAAACCCCTCTAGTTGAAATATTCAGTCAACACGACCATCATCGGGGTATTGATCATTTGTTTCAAATTTTGTCGACTCTATTAATTTAATAATAGATGATCGGATCTAGAATTATATTCTAAGAATTTTAAATATGATATTATAGAATATAAAAATCTTGAATATTTTTTATAATGATGACCCCTCTAGTTGATATCTTCAATCAACTCAGCCATCATTGGGGAGTTATGAGAGAGTTGTGATATTGTAATATGACAAAATTAGCTTCTCAGAGATTTTCTTAAGTTGAGAAAATAACAATATCATTAGGTTTAGTAACGGGACCCGGTCACGTAGACCAAAGAATCAACCCAGACGTCTACATTGAGTTTAAGCATTCAACTTAGTGTCGGGGCTCATGCGGGAGATTGACTTAATTGCATGAATTTTGGTGTGTTTACGCTATATGATTATGCAAGTAATATAACTCCATAATATGTCCTCACATTTCTAATAATAGGTAATTCAAGTTAACTTCACTTTAGTTCTTAGTTGAATTATATTTCATTCGAATTGTACCCAAATCAACTTATAAACTTTTTATAAGATTATTGATATCACACTAGCAGAAGGACTGAGAATGATAAGTCATTTTACTTTAGTAGGAGCTGTCAACTTCTTACTTTTTTTTTGAAGTTATATGAAAGAAGTCTTTGATATTTTTCAACCTTCGCTTAAGGATCGATAATATATGATTTCACACAAGTGAATCAAAAATTAAACTTGATTACCTCTTAGCCCCTTTAAGGAATTTACTCAAACCTCAAGGCTCCATGGTTTAATTGAAAATATTTTTCTAAAGCCATGTAACTCTCATAATTATTCAGGGATTCTTAAATTTGTACAAATGTTAACTACCAAATGACATATAAAGCCACCTCTTGATGATTCATTGGTTTTAGTGTTAGGCTTATTCATCAAACTTGATCTCGTATTTGTATATTACTCAAAGGTAGTGAAGTTTGTATGTATGTGACTTAAATATGTCTATGAGCTGAGATTTTCGTCTTTATATGATTTAAATATGCCTGTAGGTGGCGATTTTCGTCTTTATATGATTTGAATATTATCTAGTGGATCCCACAGGGCATCATTCTTCAGTTATAAATAAACAAATTGTTTTAGTTCATTTCATTCTAATTCATTCAATCCATTTGAGTATTCTTAGGGTCTTAGTGTGAAGAGGCTCTGTTTGTAATTTGAGAGGGGATTCCTTCAAGTTCTTCAAGTTTTTTCAAGCTTTTAGTGAGTTCTTGCTTTTTATTTATTCATCTTAATATTTAAGAATTTTCTTTATTTTCTTAGGCTTTTGAATATTTGTATTATGATTCACTTTGAGTTAATTATAATATTTTATTTTAAGTCTTGTTTAAGTCCTATAAGTCCTTTTAATTTTGCATTTTAATTTTATCTTGCAAAATTTTTTATCTCTTATTCGCCTTAATATCATAGATTTTATCAACTTAGTGAAATTTAAGTCCCTTATATGCGTATTGTTTTTGGCATTACCCCGACACATTCCGGCATCACCTCCTCGGGTGGGGAGTCGCACGAGAACATTGGGCCTACTGTTGACCTCGACATATGTGTCATAAATCAAGACAATCCCACAAGTTAAATTCGATGGACTTCGGAAGCGAGAATGCGCATTGGGGTTCAAAATACAGTGAACGTCATCAAAAATAATCAAAATGACCTCTGATCGACGAACAGACTTTGCCGTCACGTTCAGAACGTTGAAATTGATCAGAACATAGATATTGCAAAATCTAACGAGCAATTAATTAAGCGCTCGAGCTATCAATGTGTCGACGCGCATATAGGAGTCGGGGAAGCTACGACGATGTCCGAATGACCTCCTTTCACGAAATTGATTATTTTGTTAGCTTTAAAACATCAAAATCTATCAAATGAGACTACCCGCGCTCAATTCAGACGAGTTTGTACAAATATCAAGTGATTTGAAGTGACAACACACAAATCGAGGTTGAAATGCACTAGATGTCATCAAAATCAACTCAAATGACCTCCGATCGACGAACGGACTTCGCCATCGCGTTCAGAACATCGAAATTGGTTAGAATATAAATATTGCGACTTGAGCGGCGTCAAATCTCGTCGTCGATATGCGCGTATCGAGGTCGGAAAGGCCGACGAATCAAATAACTATGTTCACAAAATGATTGCATCATTGGCTTCAAAATCTGAAATCATCAAATAAGGCTGATTCATCAATTCGGATGAGTTTACAAAATTGAAGCGATCAGCGGTGATGTGCATTTCATTGAAATTGATGTTTGATCGTCGATCATGTTCATTGGGTTGAACGTCAGTGATATATATAGTATTTTAGGCATAATATCGTTAAAGCTGTTTAGTCAATTTAAAATTAATTTTTAAAATCCCTAAATTACCCCCACTCAGCAACCATTCCCCTATTTTCAATTTATCTAATTAAAAAAAACTGAAAAAATCATTCCCCCCATTTTTTTTCATTTATGACAGTTTTTTCATTTCCTCTCTCATTCTCTCCCACTCTACTCTCTCTTGGCCTCTCTCTCTCATGTTCAGAAAAAAAAAACTCCTCCCGAAAAAAAGGGTAATTTTTCCTCTTTCTCCCTCTGAATTTCCTCCGTCCCGCACTGTTCCTCGCGATCTACCTCCGGCGCTCCGCCGCCCGCCGCCCGCCGCCGTCCCGCGGACCCACTTCCGGGCGTCCCGCCGCTGGCGAAACCCGCTTCACTTCCCGCAGCCCGTAAAACTGCGATCCGCCTCCGGCGCTCCGCCGCTTTTGCCGTCCCGCAAAATCACTCCACCGGCCGCACGTCCCGCTAACATCCGCCGGTTAAGCCCGCTGACCCGAGGCCCGTTCCCGCTGCGCGACCTCGACCGGCCCGCTGCCCGCGCGCTCTGGCCCATCTTCCGCACTCGCGACCCGCTGACCCGAACCCGCAAGCCCACCGGCTCACCGCGCGACTCGCGTCCCATGACCTGCGACCCGAGCCTGTCCCCCGCCGCGATCCTGCAGCCCGCGCACCGACCCGTGCGTCCAACCCGTTCCCGTTACGCGACCTCGACCGGCCTGCTACGCGACCCGCGCTGTCCCACGACCGCCGCCCGCAACCTGCTGACCCGAACCCGTGCTCCGCACCCGCAGTCCCGCTCCGCGCGTCCTGCGCGACCCATCCAGCAACCCGCGCGACCCGCGCGTCCGCGTTCCCGCGTATTTACCGTCGCCGCTCCGCCGACCCGCAGGAAACTCCCGTTGACGCACCGTGATCTCCCTTCAACAGCCCGCGCGATCCACTTTTTCCGCAAGCCCGTTCAGCCCGCTGTCGGCCCACAAAATCGCAGCCCAGCATGCCGCCAACACACAAAACTACACAGCCTGCGAAACCATCCCACTAACCTGTATCCAGCCTTCCTACATCCCACTACATCCCACCAACCCGCTGTTCCAACCGTTCATGATCCAGCGTCCAGCCAGCTAAACTGACCCAACTCGCCCATTTTACACAATTTTTCCATGAGACACCGGCATTTTCACGTCGAGTAAATCTACCGTTTGATAAAGATGTATGTTGAAAACGGTGTTGTAGAAGAGGCAAGAAAGGTGTTTGATGACATATCTGAAAAAAAAAATTATATATACATATGTTTTGTCAGTCGGCGCTGTCATTCGTCGGTGTGATAATGATTGTTGACAGTTATTCGCTTCGTCAGGCGTCTGCAGTGATTGAAGCCTCGTTATGCTCGTCAGCATGAAGGATTAGTCGGCCAGGTGTAAAATACCAACCGCATTCGCCATCGACGGCCGAATCTTAATAGTTATGATGTAGCCCCCTGCGGGGACGTCGAATCTTTCTTCGAAATTTGGAATATTTGCATATACATTTGATTTTATGCAGGTGATTGAAGGTCTCGTTATGCTCATCGAGGTTATGCTGAGGGGTGCTTAAAATATCTCATGAATGAGCGTGTGGTAGCTCACATCTGACCACGGGGATGTGAGGCTAAATACGCCAAATCTTTTGACTTAGAAAAAAGGGGAGAGTGAAATGAAATAACTTAAGTGCGTTAAATAGAGAAACTTGCAGCTAGTTTTAAATTGAAAAGCGTCAAACAAGAAAAAAAGGAGGAGCCAAATTTTGGATAAAATAAAATATTTTTAAAATCTAAGTAAAATTTGGGGGAGACTAATATTAAACTCACAAACTTTAGAGGAGGCTAATATTAAACGCACAAACTTTAATTTCAATTCTCTATGACTTAAATTGAAGCGGTAAAGTGAGTTCCCTTTTCTTATAAATTCCTCAAAATTAAACAAGTTTTAATTGGAATTTGGGGGATTAATGCCAAACTCATAAGAAACTTGCAATAAACTCAAAATTTAAGGATGAATCCAAATTTGATTTAATAACTCTTATACGAATATGGAGGTGATTACTATGTTAGATAATAAGCATAAGTGGGGCTAAAGCAATAAACACTGAAATTGACATAACTTATCAAAAGTGAGGTAGATTGAACATAATCAAATTGTGAGAACTATAAAAACTCGACAAGCAAACTAAGTGTAAGTAATGTATTAAACTACAATCTATATCGAAATGCCTTTTTCGCCACTGAATCTGCAACCCTTTGTACAAGCAGACAGAAGACGACACTAAATTAAATACTGTGCGAATGAAGGAACTTCCCTTCAATTCAAAAATAAAAGAAATTTTATTCTAATTATGATTTTTAATGTCAGTGATTTAATTAATTAGATAAAATTATCTCGTATAAAACGCATGAGATAACATTTCGTCAAATGTTTTGGGAGTGTGGGAGGATCTTTTCGAATTTAATTTCGTTGGTCTTAGGGTGTTAAGCTAAAATCTATTATATAATGAGTCCAAGTTAGTGGAATATCTAAGAAGGCGATTACATGTGATGATCTCCTCTGTTAAGAGTTCAAACAGAGTTGACAGGATCTAAAGCAAGGAATAGTTTAAACTATAATCTAAATCAAAATGCCTTTTTCGTCAAGATCTGCAACCCTTTATACAAGCATACAGAAGGCGATACTAAATCAAATGCTACAAAAATCATATGGCTTCCTTTAATCAGGATTTCATTTTAATTAAGAATTTTAAAATCAACGAAATCACTAATTATGTGAAATTATCTAAGCTATAAATACCTGTATGTGCTCGGACATAGAGATTTCAAGTGCGAATTTTAATGTTTGAAAAGGTTGCGCAGGCTAAAGTTGGAATTAAATTTTCAAATCAAATTAAAGGTGCTTCCTGTTTTAGTCTTAGGACTGGGCCCGGGTTAACAAAACCTAAAAACATATAATAAGAGTTTCAAATCAGTGAAATAACTGAAAACTGATTCTGTCAGGTGACAGTAGATCTAATCTTCTGTTAGCAGCTAAACAGAGTTGACAAGATTTAAAGCTCTTAAATATATTCAAATTAATTATTTTTTTAAAATCAAATTAAGTAACAATCTGAAATCGATCTCATAACTCAGAAATATAAACTACATAAATTTTTAAATACACCCGCATGGGCCCCGACACTACGCTGAGTGCTTAAATTTAAGTGTCTGAGGATCTTTCTGGTTGCTTCTCTTAGTCTTAGACTAAGTCCGTTAACAAAACTAAAACCTATAATAAGAGTTTTTGAAATATAGAGAAATTAATTATGTCTGATAGTAGATATAATCCTCATTAGCGGTGACGAGTTGACAAGATCTAAAACTCTTAAATATATTCTAATTAATCAATTTTTAAATAACAATCTCAAACTGCTTAAATGAAATTCTATCATTAAAAATTTAAATCAAATTAAATTTATCCACCTTCCGCAATTATTTATCGGGGATGACAAATTAAGAAAATTCTAACTCACAAAGGAGCCAATGTCAAACCAAGTGTTCTACTATGTTCACTCTCAATCTCTGTTAAGGACATGGCGTGTCTCGTTGCATTGGCTTGGCCAATAGGCTACCATGAAGTTACTCTTGTCCCGACGGTAGTTTGGCGGTCATATTATGTTACAATCACGCGTATGCTCCCCGTGGCTCTCTTTGAGTTGTGCATCATGGGTATACTTGATAGGCAAACAACTCTCTACGAGGTGTAGACTTAAGCATGTCTCCTTAGATAAACACCACTCAAGTCTAGGATTTTTTGGACGGCGTAACCCATGTTATGCGAGGATCTTTTGTCAAGTTGTCTACCTCCTCCTCTAAGTAAGTAGGGGCCATAGCTTGGGATGACGGAACCATGGGATCTAGAGCATGTCATCATTCCTCAACCATGGGTTTAAGCAAATGATGAATTTCATAATCTAAATTCAAACTCTACATTTACTATATGCTAAGCAGTGATCTAATGATTAGCCTTAATCGAAAGTTCTCTCTCACTTATTGAGGTAACTATGGCTTGCTATGAAACTTGGAACCGCATCTAAAATTCTCACCAAATGAGGATAAAATCTCTGGTAGTGTCTTATCTAATATTCCATCTCGCCCGAAAATTACACTTTAAAATGCTCTTTTCATCGAAGTGGGTGAATTTTAGAGCACATCCGTCAAGAAAGGCGTGGGTGGTGCAAGCAGAGGCGTCATCCTCGCACGAGCAAGCATCATCTCGCGAAGGTGCATATAGGATATTTCACTTGAACAAAAGAACACATTTTCCCAGCCACGCCATGAGAGGCGCTAAGAGAGGCGTGTACGGGTACTTAAATTTTACAATATTATAATTTTCACAACACATTATTTTTTTGCAAGGGCGAGCGACGAAATCAACGACAAAATTTACAAACAAATATTATATATAATGATGATAATAATAATAATAATAATAATATTTTCTGTTTTAATTTTTTTTTTGTTTACCATCTTTCTTTATTTTGACTTTTTTTTATTATCTGTTTTGCCAAAATTGGAGAGAGAAAGAGGGATTTTTTTTGTTTTCCTAAAACTCACGACAAGAGAAAGAGAGATAGAGAGATAAAGAGAAATGATAACAACAATAACAACAAAAAGCCTTTATCCCACTAAGTGGGGTCGGCTATATGAATCCTTCGTCTCCATTGTGTCCTATTATGTGTCAAATTCTCATTTAATTCAAGTATATTAAGGTCATTCTTTATACATTTTAATCAAGTCTTTTTAGGTCTACCTCTACCTTTCTTAACATAAGATAAATCTAATGCATTTACTCTCTAGCATCTGACGATAACGCTTTATGTGGCCAAACCATCTAAGGTGACTCTCTCTAATCTTATCGCCCAGAATCTAACTTTTCCAACATACCATTTTCGCATTTTATCTCAGAGTAAAGCCACTCATTCACCGAGCATCCTCGCTCTCGTAACACTTAACTTAGTTTTATGCTTCTCTTTTATTCTCATTCGCATCATAAGTCATTGCAGGTCTTATCATCATCTTATAAAATTTTCCCTTAAATTTAAGTGAAACTTTTCTATCACACAACATGTCAGATGCATTACTCCACTTCAACCATCCAACTTGAATTCTACTAATAACATCTTCATCTATTTCACCATCATTTTGAACAATAGATCCTAAATATCTGAATCGCTCACTCTTATTAATGACTTATTCACCTAATGTCACAATACTACAACTAGAACTTCTATAACTAAAATTATACTCCATATATTCAATTTTAGATCTACTTAAACGAAAAACTTTGGACTCTAATGTTGACCTCCATAATTCAAGTTTCTTTTGGACTCCCTCTCTAGTCTTATCAACAAGAAGAAAGTCATCAGCAAAAAGCATACACCAAGATACGTATATGTATATGTATATGTATATGTATATATATAATCTCTTGTTTTAGAGAGAGAGAGAGAGAGAGAGAAGAAAACGACAGAGGGAGAAGGAGGAGGTTTGCTGTAGAAAAAAAAACTTTTTTTTTTCTTTTTGTGTTCTGTGAATCCGAGAGAGAGAGAGAGAGAGGTCACGGGTATGCATCAGGGAGATGTAGGAGAGCTTGGCTAGTTGAGTTTCAGGTAAGGGGAGATCAACAAGCTGATTTGCTAGAGGTAGGTTGACCAACGACTAAGAGGATGAGGGAAAGATTAGGAGAGTGAGAAGGGAGGAATCGGGCTTGCTGTGGCGAATCAGGTAGAAGACGAACTTGCCGGAAGAGAGGGAACTCTACGGATTAGGAGTCATTATGGCTGCGGTTGTTTGGGTCGAATGAGAAAAGCAGCTCGATTCTGTACAGGAGAGAAGGCTAGCAAGACTACCTATTGGGGCTTTGACGACGGGATGGGATTTTGGAGGAGAAATCGGTTGATAGAGCTGCGTTTCTCGTGTAGAGAGGCAAGAGGGAAAGAGGAGCAGTTCGCGAGAGCTTGTGCGGCTGGAAATGGGCGAACAGAAAAGGGAGGCGTCGGTGCTTGGGAGTGTGAGGGAGGAAAATGCCCGCGGTATTTGGCTGGAGCCAGGTTAGAGAGAACGCACGAGAGAAGAAATAAAAAATAATAGTGGAGTGTCGGTATCGGGATGGAGAAAATATTACGTCGAAGTCTTGCACGTAGTTTTACGTGCGGATTCTAATTCATGAACGACGCGTGTCTCAGTTTTTTTTCCTATTTTAGTGATTAACAGCAGTAAGATAATGGACGGTGCTATAAAGACATTTCCCCCACAAGCATCGTTGGCGTATGCGGACGGCGTAAAGATTTCCCTACCTACCCGAGTAAATCGTTGGAATCGTGAGGAATTTAAAGAAATATATTGATTTAGGGTTTAGGGTTAGTTTTTTCGGAAAACGAGCTAAGAGAAATAGAAAATCTTATTTCTTTTTACAAAAGTGAAGATGGAGAGCGTTGAAAATAACAATTTTAGGCGAGAATGTATTAAATTCATGTAATGTTTCTGCATTTTTCTGATTTATTAGTGATATTCTTATTGCACAAGAGAATATGTTCATTACATCCAATTAAGCAATTTGGATATTTTTGTCAATTTTTATTTTTGAGTGTTATTTTCATCGTATCTTACCTCTTTGGAGTACATCATTTTGACCTTTTGCGGTTTATTTTTCAATTTCTTATGATTATGTTTGGCATTATAATGGAAGCATTTGGAGCAATTTGGGTGATTTCGGGTATTTTGCATATGTATTGTATCTCTTTGGAGGCAGATGATTTTTGATTTTTTCCAGTTTATTTTGCCAACTTCTTATTATGTTTAGGGCATTGAGCATTTTGATGGCGGTTTGGGTGATTTCGTGGTATTTTGCATATTACTCAGTACCTCTTTGGAGACAGATCATTTATGACCTTTTTTTGTAGTTTTTTTTGTCTACTTATGCTTATGTTTAGCATTGATGGAATTGGAAGAAGTTTGGATGACTTGGGTGGTTTTGCGTATGCTCTGTATACCTCTTTGGAGTACATATCATTTATGACCTTTTTTCTAGTTTTCTTTTTTTACTTCTTTGATTGTGTTTAGGGCATTCCAATGGAAGCATTTGAGGCTTTTGGATAGTTTGTGGTATTTTATATATGTACTGTACCTCTTTGGAGAATATCATTTTGATAATTTTTTTCCAGTTTATTTTGCCAATTTCTTATGATTATGTTTAGGGCATTATAATGGAAGCATTTAGAGACTGTTTGGATGGTTTTGGGTGGGTATTTTGCTTCTGTACTATGTGTACCTCTTTGGAGGGTACAGATCATTTGTGACCTTTTTTTCCAGTTTATTTTGCCTACTTCTTATGAATATGTTTAAGGCATTCCAATGGAAGCATTTGGAGACAGTTTGGGTGATTTCTGGGTGGTATTTTGTATCTGTACTCTGTGTAACTCTTTGGAAGGTACAGATCATTTTTGATAGTTTTTTTCCAGTTTATTTTGCCAATTTCTTATGATTATGTTTAGGGCATTCCAAAGGAAACATTTGATGGCAGTTTGGGTTGTTTCTGGGTGGTATTTTGTATCTGTACTCTGTGTACCTCTTTGGAGAGTACATATCATTTTTGACCTTTTTTTCCAGTTTATTTTTGCCAATTTCTTATGATTATATTTAGGGCATTATAATGAAAGCATTTGGAGGAAGTTTGGGTAGTTTCTGGGTGGTATTTTGCATCTGTACTCTGTGTACCTCTTTGGAATGCAGATGATTTTGACTTTTCCATTTATTTTGCCAATTTCTTATGATTATGTTTAGGGCATTATAATGGAAGCATTTGGAGGCAGTTTGAGTGGTTTTGGGTGGGTATTTTACATCTATACTCATTTACCTCTTTGGAGGTATATCATTTTGACCCTTTTATTTTGTCAATTTCTTATGATTATGTTTAGGGTATTATAATGGAAGCATTTGGAGGCAGTTTGAGTGGTTTTGGGTGGGTATTTTGCATCTGTACTCTGTGTACCTCTTTGGAGGTACAAATCATTTTTGACCTTTTTTGTAGTTTATTTTGCCAATTTCTTATGATTATGTTTAGGGCATTATAATGGAAGCATTTGGAGGCAGTTTGGATGGTTTTAGGTGGGTATTTTGCATCTATATTTTCTAACATATTTTGTATGTATTTGGGATAAATGCAACCAATGATATGACAGTGATGTCTAATGACCCAAATTTGGAAACTCCTTACCACCTTGTTGAGAATGAAATGGAGGCATATGCGTATTATGTACATCAAATTGACGTGTTGGAACAGTTATTGGCTAAACTCAAAGAAATTGAAATCAAAAGATTTTCTATGTGCAAAAGCGGTAAGAAGTCTGCTCTAAATGGCTTAACAAAATTCAGAAAGTTGATGTCCATGATTAGATTCTATTGATTTGGAGGGGAATTATTAAAAAATATACAAAAGTCATAATCATTCTTTGGCAAAGCCTGACTACATCTTCTCGGATCACGATGCATTAGCGATGAGAAGGCGTCGTTGAAACGATGAGGTATTAGAAAGCGATGCATTCTATCTAGCGAGGAAGTTGGTGGTAGAGAATATCGGGTTCACAAAAGAGATGCTTTCAATTTTATTGAGAGAAAAGATCGAGGATTGCGAATGGTGACAGTAATGCATTAATATAGTTGTTTAAAGAAAGGCAAGCAGCGGATGG
Organism: Cymbidium sinense; assembly: GCA_021442155.1. Lineage (NCBI taxonomy): Eukaryota > Viridiplantae > Streptophyta > Magnoliopsida > Asparagales > Orchidaceae > Cymbidium > Cymbidium sinense. Next base: position 61,975,623 of record CM038222.1, read on the forward strand.
GATATTTGCATGGGATGTGCAAGTTGATGAGTTGGATTGCTTAGTAAGTTTTTTTTAGTAATGGCATGTCTAGGATAGAATATGATTATTTTGGGGATGTGACAATTTTTGATACAAGCTATCGACTCAATAAATATAATCTCGTTTGTGCCACTCTTGTTGGAGTGAATCATCACGGCAAAATGTATTATTTGGAGTAGCCTTTTTATCAGAAGAGATAATTGAGTTATTCTCATGGCTATTCCAAATATTTTTTTGGTTGATGAAATGACATCCTATAACAATATTCAGATCAAGATCTATGGAGAGCTATTGAAATTGTATTGCGCATACTCATCATAGGTTGTTAGATGGCATCGAAAGCTCCTTCCAAGGTTCATTGCTTTAATAGTAATAAGATAGTATTTTATAAATGCATGAGTAAGTGTGACTGGAGGAAGAGTTTAAAGAGGCTTGGTGCCGCTAAGAATAATTTGCATGATCATGCTTGATGCGAGCTTTATAAGATTAGATCTAAGTGGTCCCATTAAGCAAGGACTCATTCGCATGGGCATCTTGTCAGCATAGCGTAGTGAGTCCACGTATGTATGTCAGAATATCTAAACCAACAAGTTTGCTCGATTGTTTCTTGGGGTTGGAAAAGGTTATGGAGACATGACATCGGAATGAACATGACGACTTCAAGTGTAGCCGTCATCGATTGTTCTGTTGTTAGACCGGTCAATTCTAAAACAAGCTGCTATGTTTTATACAAGAAAGGTTTACACTATATTTGAAGAGAAATTTTTGCATGGAGTTGGAGGCCTATCAGTAACTAAGTCAGATGACAGCACCATGGAGTATTTGGTGAGAAACTTAGAGAATAAAATGCATCCAAAATATGGGCGTATTTGACTACCCTAGAAGTAACTTGTACTTGCAAAAAATTTGAAATGATGGGATTACTTTGTACTTGTATGTCGAGTTCTTAGTCGAAGATGTTGTGCATTGGGACAAGTATCTTCTCATGCGATGGTCTAGAGCAAGAGGGATATTTACATTGATAGTGCATGAAATTAGAGATGTGGAGATGGAAATGCTTATTATTTTTAACCACATAAGTCGATATGCATATCAAATAAGCGTCAAGGCACAAGGCAATAAGAGAGCTGAGGAATATATGCTTGGATCCCTAAAAAAACTATATAATGATGTCGACTCTATAATAAGTGGGAATTCTCCTCCATCTGACAAAGCAGTTAAGAAGAAGAAGAAGTCAACCACAATAGATAAGGAAAAAAATATCTTAAAAGATCCAGTTAAGCGTCTGGTGTTTCCAACTCAAGGCTTAAGGGATATTGGGAGATCCAAGAAAGCCAAGAGTAATTTTTTATTTGTATTATTTTTTGGTATTTTAAATATTGCGTTAATCTTCAAACCCTTCTACTTTTTTGTTGCGAAACCAAAGTACGATCGATAGTGTTCGAGCGTGTTTTAGTTGCATCACCTTTTCTCTGTTATGAGTGTTTTTGAGGTTACGAATATCACACATCGATCTTTGTAAGAAAGTATCAACTAATATGATGTTCTACATGCGAGAATTTAACTCGAGCTCCAATCAATCGTTGGTGAAGGGTACACTAAGCTGATGATGGATATTATTTCAGGAAAATATTTTGATGCATGATATTATCCAATTTTGTGTTCTTCGACTGTACAATATTTTCTCCAATGCTTTAGAGTCCCAAAGATGACTCTCTTTAACTTAACAAACACAGCAAGATGTTTAGATTGTATTTAGCTAGGGGATTTTGACACTGGTCTGTTTGTAGCTCTTTAAGCAATAGTGATTGAGTTAATCCCCTACTGAGGACATTATAATCATTGGACTGTACCAATAAATATGTGCAATAAATAATAGATATTGCCTTTTTTTTATTTTGCTAACACTAGAAATAATGTTCATTACATTCTTGTTTAGGCAATTTGAAAGCTATTTGGATGATTTCTGGGTGGTACAGATCATTTATGACCTTTTTTAGTTTTTTTTTGCCTGCTTCTTTTGATTATGTTTAGGGCATTCCAAAGAAAGTATTTGATGGCAGTTTGGATAGTCTCTGGGTGATATTTTGCATCTATACTCTGTGTATCTCTTTGGAGGGTACAGATCTTTTTTGACAGTTTTTTTCCAGTTTATTTTGTCTACTTTTTATGATTATGTTTAGGGCATTCCAAAGGAAGCATTTGATGACAGTTTGGATGGTTTATGGGTGGTATTTTGCATCGTACTCTGTACCTCTTTGAAGTACATCATTTTGACTTTTTTCTAATTTATTTTACTGTTTATTGAGATTATATTTAGGGCATTCCAATGGAAGCATCAGCGATTTGATTTGGGTGGTATTTTGCATATCGTGTACCTCTTTGGAGGGTACAGATCATTTTTGATAATTTTTTTCCAGTTTATTTTACCAATTTCTTATGATTATATTTAGGACATTCCAAAGGAAGCATTTGATGGTAGTTTGGATAGTTTGTGGTTTCATCATACTTTGGAGGAGATCATTTATGTTTTTCCGCTTTTTTTTGCACTACTTTTGATTATGTTTAGGGCATTCCAAAGGAAGCATTTGATGGCAATTTGGATGGTCTCTGGGTGGTATTTTGCATCTGTACTCTGTGTACCTCTTTGGAGAGTACAGATCATTTTTGATAATTTTTTTCCAGTTTATTTTGCTATTTATTGAGATTATATTTAGGGCATCTCAATGGAAGAATTTGGAGGCAATTTGGATAGTTTCTGGGTGATTTTTTGCATCTGTACTCTGTGTACCTCTTTGGAGGGTACAGATCATTTATGATCTTTTTCCGTTTTTTTTACCTACTTCTTTTGATTATGTTTAGGGCATTCCAAAGGAAGCATTTGATGGCGATTTGGATGGTCAGGTATTTTATTCGTACTCATGTACCTTTTTGGAGGTACAGATCATTTTTCTTTTTTCCAGTTTATTTTGTCTACTTACTTATGTTTAGGGCATTCCAAAGGAAGCATTTGATGGCGATTTGGATGGTTTAGGTAGTATTTTGTATCAGTACTCTGTACCTCTTTGGAAGATCTGATCATTTTGACAATTTTTCCAATTTATTTTACTTTTATTAAGATTATGTTAGGGCATTCCAATGGAAGCATTTGGAGGGTTTGGTGGTTTTGGGTGGTATTTTGCATCTACTCACTGTCCTCTTTGGAGGGTACAAATCATTTTGATAGTTTTTTTCCTTTATTTTACTGTTTATTGAGATTATATTTAGGGCATTCCAATGGAAGAGAGGCGGTTTGGATAGTTTGGGTGATTTTGTATATGTACTCTACCTCTTTGGAGATCAATCATTTATAACCTTTTTTAGTTTTTTGCGTGCTTCTTTTGATTATATTTAGGGCATTCCAAAGCATTGATGGCTTTGGATAGTCTGGGTGGTATTTTTGCATCGTACTGTGTACCTCTTTGGAGGTACAGATTATTTTCCTTTTTTCAGTTTATTTTTCTACTTCTTATGATTATGTTTAGGGCATTCCAAAAGCATTTGATGGCGATTTGGATGGTTTGGGTGGTATTTTGCATCGTACTCTTCCTCTTTGAGATCATCATTTTGACAATTTTTTTCCAATTTTTTATTTATTGAGATTATGTTTAGGGCATTCCAAAGGAAGCATTTGATGGCGATTTGGGTGATTTACGGTGTATTTTGTACTCATGTACCTCTTTGGAGGGTACAGATCATTTTTGACAATTTTTTTTCAATTTATTTTGCCAATTTCTTATGATTATATTTAGGGCATTATAATGAAAGCATTTGGAGACTGTTTGGATGGTTTTGGGTGGGTATTTTGCATCTGTACTCTGTGTACCTCTTTAGAGTACGATCATTTGACTTTTTTTTTTATTTTCTTTTATGATATGTTTAGGGCATTCCAATGGAAGCATTTGGAGATAGTTTGGGTAGTTTTTGGGTGGTATTTTGCATATGTACTTTGTGTACCTCTTTGGAGGTTACAGATCATTTTTGATAATTTTTTTCTAGTTTATTTTGTCAATTTCTTATCATTATATTTAGGGCATTCCAAAGGAAGCATTTGATGGTAGTTTGGGTGATTTCTGGGTGGTATTTTGCATCTGTACTCTGTGTACCTCTTTGGAGGGTACATATCATTTTTTACCTTTTTTTCCAGTTTATTTTGCCAATTTCTTATGATTATGTTTAGGGCATTATAATGAAAGTATTTGGAGGAAGTTTGGGTGATTTCTGGGTGGTATTTTGTATCTGTACTCTGTGTACCTCTTTGGAGGGTACAAATCATTCTTGACAATTTTTTTTTCAGTTTATTTTGCCAACTTCTTATGATTATGTTTAGGGCATTTCAAAGGAAGCATTTGATGGCAGTTTGGGTGATTTCTGGGTGATATTTTACATCTGTACTCTGTGTACCTCTTTGGAGGGTACCTCATTTATAATTTAAATAGACAAACTCATAATTGATTTTAGAAATCGGATTTTGACCAAATCCAACTTAAATTTCATAAATTAATAAATAGTAAACTACAATATAGTAAATCTTGGATTGGCTCGATTGTTTATTACAGCTCTAATTATATTATATTATGCTCAAAATTATTATTAAAAAGTTTATTGGAAAATACAAGTTTTCCATAAAAATTATCTTTCATTCCTTTAGTCCATTTAACTTCAGTGACTCTTAATATTTGATCTTCTGAATCAATGTTCACTGTTATTTTGAAAGGTAATTTTTTATAGATCCATCTCATAGGAACTGAACCTGAGAATTATCAATCATCACTCTCAAATATAAATAGATCCATATCATATGTGAAAATATACAATGCAGAATCACTCTTTATGGCAAGGAAATGCTCAATATTCAAGTAGATTATTAATAGATCAGGATTTACAATTTTTTTATTTATATTCATACTCAAATCGTCTAGATTGTATTACATACCACAAAAAAAAAGTTTTTAGACTCAAATTAATATGAATTTTACATGGTACACATGAATTCAATATCACATAAACTCAATGCTTCAGCTTTCTTTACAAGGTTCCAAATTTCTTCAATGAACGAGCACCAATATAAATATATATATTTCATGAACCAATTGCATTCTTTATTAATTCCACAAGCAGCTACAACTATTAAACAAGGAGGACAGCACACAAGAAGCTAGGCGGTGAAGGAAGAAGGTAAGAAAATACACTAAACGAGGAATCAAACTCAAACTAATATTAAACTTACTTGTTCACCTCCATTCCCAGTCATCTTCTTCTTCCTGAGTGTGACTTGAGGAGAAGGCAACAGAAGGCAAGTAGAACAGAGAGAGAGAGGATGAGTTCCCTCCCATTATTCTCTTCACACTACTTGAAGAAGAGCTCTTAGATTTAGCTTTGGGAGCTTCGATCGATCGAAGAAAATGGAGCTCAATCTATAGCTTTATTTTCATAATAAAAAAATAGCTAACAACAATCATAATCCCTAATGTCCAGTAATCACTAATTTAATTTTATGCATTAATTTTATACATTCTGCTGGATAACATTTATTTTATGCATTCGGCTGCATTAATTCTATGCATTCTGCTCATAACAAAATGACCATACCATAAAAAATGAATTTAAATGCAGATTTCTTTAAAGAGTATAGCCCCCAAATATCAACCCAGAGTAAAATATCAGTGAAATCAAACTATATGAAATGAGAGAAAAGAAGTTACAAAAAGCAGAGTAAAATATCATCCCAGGTCCATGAACTTCAACAAACATATGTCTTGAAGCCCCCCAAACCGATGCATTATACAAAATCCTATACCAAACTAAATAATATTATTCTCACTTTTTTTAAGTCCCAAACAAAATGTATGTTTAACTCATTCTAAATATATTCATTTTCTTGGCCAATCTTGTTCTACCCAATCCACTGGAGGTTTCATTGCCGCTTCCATGTGACAAACATTCCAGTCGACACTATTTTCTTGACCATCCACTCACCATTTCGACCATTTCCCGATCGCCGAAAAGCTCCAAAGATCTTCAACAAGTAATTTGATCTGAATAGCCAAAACAAAATCTCAATAAGTTGACAGAAAAAATAGTTAGAAGAACCAAATTTGAAAACTATTCTTACAATCTCGTGAAGAATGCTCTTATGGGTTGGTTTGGGTAATGAGTCATAAAAAATACCAGCCGACTTAATATGCCCAACCGAGTGTACAAGGTTAATTATTTATAACGTAAGATTAACTCGCCTCACATCTCAAGTAGTGACATGCCGGATGAACATTTTGCTTTCCATCTTTAGTCACGCATAACTCAGAGAAAAGAAGAGAACGACACATTATAGCTTTTATCTAAACAAACAAGAATCAATCGTAATACCCAACATTCTGGATAACATACCCAATGCAAGCATGAAATGTACAAATAGAGACATACTGACAGAAGTAATTCTACCGCAAGAAGAAGTGTATCAATCGCAAGATTCAGATATTGATCTGTCACAACTCATCGACCGCCTCATATAATAATGATATTCCTACCATCAGATCACCTCGTAAGTGAATATTTTAAAGTGATCTCAATTAAATGAATAGGTTATTTTATGTATGAAGGACCCGATTAAGACTGACTTACTTGTCTAAACCGGAGCATGACGGTCAATAAGATCGAGCCAGAAAAAAATAGCTGATGAGAACTCAACAACATGAAGTGCCTCATGCCCGCAACAAATTACGATGACGAAAGTGATGAAGAGCTACATTCATGTAAAGATCAATCTATGAGATGATTCATACCTCGACCGATGCTCCTCCACCACAACGATAGCGTCATCGACCTTTATTGGCTCATCTTTTAAACCTATAAAAAATTTAGTGAATAATATTTCTATTATCTCAAATTTAAAAGAAAATAACTTAATACCTCTCACGCTTCATCTTGAGGAGGCCACCACTTATTCTTGATCGAGACTTCAGAAATGTGTGTGGGGAAGAAACAGCTTTCCTCTTCTTAGCCGAGCTTTAACACCATCAATGTCAACATGACAGTTTTGAGCATCACATGTGTGGGGGGCCTCCACAAGAACTTCTCCTACCAATTCCACGTGGGCTTCCCTTTAAAGTATCCAACTGACAATGGAAGCTCTATGGTAGCCTCCACAAGAGCTTCCTCTGGTCTCTCCTCGTTTTACACGTAGCCTCCCCATGGGTACCATCCACTGGGGAAGCTCCTGTAGCCTCCCAAGAGTTACCCTGGTGACCCCACAGAACCTCCCCACATTTGGGGTGGTGACCCCACGCCGCAAGAACATCCTCGAGCAAAGAACCCGCAAATCAAGCCCATCCATCCTCTCCATTATTATTACATGAAAAGACGATACTGTCTCTTTCAAGTCCTTGAAACCTACAAGTATCCTCTCCACCATAAAGTCTGTGGGGGCAAGTAGGGTGCTGTAAATACCTGACGGGAGGAGATGAGGAGACATAAGGAGAGTCAATGCACTAATTGGACTTAAAATGGGACCCATCTGCTTCACATGTGTAGATTGTCTGTGGGACACCAGGGAGCCGCCTTCTAATATGTCCGAATGAAAGGCATACGTAAACCGATAAAAAATGTGAAGACATACAACATAAATAAAGACATTCTTATATGAACTAAGTGATATTATTATGTCACCTGTCCTCCCAAACCAAGTATTTTGAAACTCTATTTTTGCCCATCTGAGCATAATGTGCTTCGTGTTCATGACGCATGCTTACCTAAATATATACAATATTTTAAACAAGAAACTTCAAAACATTAAATTACACTCCAAGATATAAAACATACCATCAAGAGTGACAAAGTCACTCATGTAACCTACCCTTCCTGTTCAATCTTTGATGCACAAGATCAAATTGGGAAACTAAAGTCCCAAATGGCTCCGCTACATTCAACAAATCTATCTATGTCATAATGTAAGCAATCAATTGATGCCACCATAATTATATATACAAAAAATAAATTTGACAAAGAAACGATATACAATCGACAATAAGTATGTGCAACGAGCCATCCAATTCTCAAGTGATTCTAGTCCAATAAATGAACAAATGACGGAGATTTCGCCATAAGACCTTCTCCTCTATTTGGCATCCCTATCATCAATGCAACTTCATCGTGGGTGAAAGGAATGTACCGCCCACAAGAAAGTTGTTTTTCTATATCCCAAAGAAGAGATCGATGTAATACAACCAGTCTTGCTTAATTCCGGAGTCTAATGAATTGATGGAAATGAAGCCTCTTTAAAATGTCGCTTCAAAGAAGGTAGTATTATTATCAACGCTTCAAGTAGGCCTGATCTCAAAGTTATCCTTTTCCCATTAATGATAAACTTCAAAAGAAAAGTCAAGAAAAAATGATCAGACTCCAAAGAGGTACATAATAAAATACCACCCAGAACCACCCAAAGCATCCAAATCATTAGAATAAACATAAGCATAAGAAGTAAAATAAACTCAAAAAATAAATGATTTGACCTCCAAAGAGGTACAGAGATAAAATACCCTAAACCATCCAAACTTCCTCCAAATACTTCCATTCGAATGCCCTAAACATAATCTCAACAAAGAAAAATAAATCAAAATGATCATCCCAAAGAGGTACATAGTAGATGCAAAATACCACCCAAATCACAAACGCCATCAAATGCTTCCTTGGAATGCCCTAAATATAATCATAAGAAATTGCAAAATAAACTGAAAACTATCAAAATGATCATCCAAAGAGGTAATGAAAGTGATGCAAAATATCACCTAAATCACCAAACTACTCCAAATGCTTCCATTGGAATGCCCTAAACATATTCATAAGAAGTTAAAATAAAAAAAGGTCAAAATGATCTGACCTCCAAAGAGGTACAGAGTACAAACCATCAAAACCATCCAAACGCCTCAAATGCTTCCATTGAATGCCCTTAAAATAATCAAAAGTTGGCAAAAAAAAAACTAAAAAGACCATAAATGATTCAGAAGAGGTACACAGATGCAAAAAACTACTCAAAAACCATCCAAACTACCTCCAAATGTTTCCATTATAATGCCCTAAACATAATCATAAGAAATTGGCAAAAAAACTAAAAAAGGTCAAAATGATCCAGACCCTCCAAAGAGGTACAATGTAAATAAATACCACCCAAATCACCCAAACCGCCTCCAAATGCTTCCATTATAATGCCCTAAACATAATCATAAGAAATTGGCAAAATAAACCAAAAAAAAGGTCAAAATGATCCACTCCAAAGAGGTACACAGTATACAAAATACCACCCAAACCACCCAAATCCAAATGCTTCCTTTGAATGCCCTAAACATAATCATAAGAAATTGGCAAAATAAAAAAAAATCAAAATGATCTCAGATCTCCAAAGAGGTACACACATAAAAATAATACCCAAAACCACCCAAATCGCCTCCAAATGCTTAGAATGCCCTAAATATATTCATAAGAAGCAAAATAAACTGAGAAAAAAGGTCAAAATGATTCACCTCCAAAGAGGTTACAGAAAGTATGCAAAATACCACAAATCACCCAAACTATCAAAAATGCTTTGAATGCCCTAAACATAATCAAATTGGCAAAATAAACTGAAAAAAATTGTCAAAAAATATGTACCTCCAAAGAAGTAGACAGTACGATGCAAAATACCACCCAGAACTACCCAACCGCTTCCAAATGCTTCCATTGAATGCCCTAAACATATCATAAGTAAGAAAATAAACTAAAAAAAGGTCAAAATGATCTCAGATCCTCCAAAGAGGTACGTAATACGATGCAAAAATACCCACCCAAAACCATCCAAACAGTCTCCAAATGCTTCTATTATAATGCCCTAAACATAATCATAAGAAATTGACAAAATAAAAAAAAATGTCAAAATGATACCTCCAAAGAGGTACAGTACAGATGTACCACCCAGAAACCACCCAAATGCTCCAAATCATTAGAATGCCCTAAACATATTCATAAGTAAAATAAACTAAAAAAAAGGTCAAAATGATCTACCTTCCAAAGAGGTACACAAAAATATGCAAGAACCCATCCAAACAAATTCTTCAAATGCTTCCATTGAATGTCCTAAACATAATAAAAAAAAATCAAAAAAATCTCTATAAATGATCCTCCAAAGAGGCACATAGAAATGATAAAAAATCACCCAGAAATGATCCAAACTTCCTCCAAATGCTTCCATTGGAATGCCCTAAATATAAGCATAAGAAGTAGGCAAAAAAAAAATTGGAAAAAATATAATCATTCTCCAAAGAGGTACATAGCATGATGCAAAATACCTCCTAAACCATCTAAATCGCTCCAAATATTTCCATAATGCCCTATAAACATAATCATAACAAGTAGGCAAAATAAATTGGAAATAAAGGTCAAAATGAACTCCAAATACACAGAAAGAGATACAAAATACCACCCAAAAACCATCCAAATTGATCATTTTTGCTTACATTTGAATATAATGAACATAATCTAAAGAAACAGGCTAAGGAAACTGAAAAAAAAAGCCCTAAATATGATGTACCCTCGAGAGAGTGAGAGTGATATAAAATAACATATAAAGAACAACCCACTGACTGAGAAAACAGTAAACTCTAAATTCATTCAAGTTGGGAATGCTGTAAATACCTCATAGTCACCTACAATACCTCAATTTTGATTTGCTATATCATCGGGGCGTCCGACGCGGCACCGATCGAGATGAGCTGCGAGAAAAAATCCTTCACAAAGCCCCTAAAGCTCGCGTGACGAGGAATGTCGAACGCCGGTAATGTTTCGTTCTTCTTCTCCGCTTTTGAACGAGACGGGCTTCGGGCCAAAGGAAAAAAAGGCCGTTAATACGCCAACGACGCTTACGCCTCGAGCGGGAAATGCCAAAGACCGTCTGCTATCATCGCCCGCTAATCGCTAAAACAAAAGCGCTTGCCGCCCATGGATTGGAGTCCGCATGTAAAGCTACGTGCAGACTCCGGACGTAATATTTTCTCCTCGGGATGAGGATTTGAGTGGGTGCTTTAATTTATTCGTTCTTTTTTTTATTAAAAAAGAAAAAAAAGGGTGATTTTGCGTGGAGTAACATGGACTAGGATGATATTAAGGTTGATTATTGATTGTTTGGAGATATGACATCATTTTATTGGCTAAAGAGAGAGATAGGGCATATTTTTTTAGATGAAAATTATGACAGAAAAGAATATTATTTTTTTAATACTAAAACTATAACTTAAATATTAGAAATATATATATATATATATATATATATATATATATATATATATATATATATATATATATATTGAAGGTAATGATATTAAGTATATGTTAATTTGATAGGATTAAATATAAATTTCAATTAAAATTTTGCTAATTTTTTTTTCATTTTTTATATATATAAAATTTATAATTTATTATAAATGTTCCTTTTATAGCTCATTCGTATACATTTTTTGTTTCAAATACTTCGATAATTATCATAACACATTATCAATACTATTATTATTTTTTTACCACTCAAGCCTATTGAAGATGAGATTATGTCACCACTTTGGAATGATGGATTTTACCGCACTTTTATTTTAAAATAAAATTTCATACTTTCTCATTTGTCGAGCTTAATTTTTTTTATATCCACATTTTATTCTAAATTCACATTATTTTATTCATGCAATATTTTGAATGATTTTGGTTTCAATTGAGGCATTTTGAGCTCGTTTCATATGATTGCATCTTTTATGGGTTATCAAATAATATTCGCTTGCTTCTATTTATGGCTTAGATGTAGAGGTCAATAAAAAATCGATCGAAATGAGATCAGATCAAGCACTTAAAATATAATTAAAAATTTTGGGATATCAGTCGGATCATTAATTAGCTCATAAATATGGAATCTTTATAGTTAAATTAAGCGTCTTGACGAGCCGGATCTAACAAGCCTAAGATTTCTTAATTCTGACTTCATTTGAGCATTCAAATACTTAAAATACATCAGATGATCGAATGTTTCATTTTGAGTTGTCCGATGAAGCGATTTAGATTTTGTTTGTATTTACAGAAATATCACTCCCATAATCTATAAATAGCCCTCATTCTTTACATTAAGGACTGAGAGAGAGCTACTCAAGAATCTCAAGTCGAATTAAAGCCATCGCACTTTTGGACCACCGATGACCACCACCGCCGGCCACTATCGCCGCCATCGCTGCCGCCGCAGCCGGCCACCACCTTCAGCCACCTCCCGAAAATTGTCGATCACTTGCCGCCAGAGGTCACCACCGCCGGCCGCCATCGCTGAGATTGCCGAACCACCGGCTTCCACCGCCATATATCGATCATAGTGGCCACCATCAGCGCCGCCGGCCACCACCGCTACGCCATCCTGACAATACCGGATTACCACCGGCCGATCTACCGGCCGATCGAATCACGGATCATTAGACCATCGCCATTGCCGCCGGCCGCCACTACAGTCAAGCTGGCCGATCGCTGATCATCGGATCTCCGCTGCCGCCAGCTACCACCGCCTGAATCATCATCCAACATGCGATGTATTGTCCGGATCATCGATTACCACTTGGCAAGTTTTCACATCAGAAGTTACAAACCTTCTCTTGTAAACTATCATTTTTAACTTAGGAGATGGATAATTAAATACATAGTAAAATTATTTTAAGTGAGTGGTGGTTTTTTCCTTTTTTTTTCACATAAAAATTCTTATGTCTCTCAAATTCTTTGAGGCTAAACTTTAGCAAATCTTAAGATATCAATTCTACTCTACCAACCCAAATCTTTCTGCATGCAACAAAAATTATATGCAAATTCAGTCTAGCTTAGCAATTCATCCCATTGTTTGATTGATCAGCCATAAGACAACATAAAATATTTTAATAGTAGTACGCTTAACCATTTATGTTTGTCCGTATGTTTGACTGTGATATGAATATCTGTTTTCAATCTTTTTCAAAGTTCTTGTCAAAAAATAACTGATAAATTTTGTGATTTGATCTGAGGTAAGGCTATGAGGTAGCTCGTGTAATTTAACAATGACACACAAAAATAATCTAGCAATATTGATAACATCTAAAGCTATTTTTACAAACAATGAAATGTAAAAATTGAATTGAATTCTTGTTTGGTTTGTGATAATTCAAGAATGAAGTCTAAACTCACATATTCTCAATAAAATCAAGAATAGGAAATAGCATTATAGCCCTATATTTTATGACATGCCTTTGTATGACTAGAAAAAGGGTAGCGCTCCACGAGCCGGATGACATGCATCGTAGCTTGCCTTAAGAAACTAGTACAGTGCATTGTTTTGCATGGATGAGCAACAAAACCCTCGGCATGGATATCCTATATGGGTTGTTCTCATATAGAGACTATGGAATGGATAGCTATTTTTATAAAAATGAATTCATGCTTAATCGAAAATTCTGCCTATGAAGAGTATGTTTTAACTTTATTTCATGCATAAATAAAGTTTGGATCAATTGGATACAGGGCTTTGAGATAATCAAGCCCAATAATGTTAGTTTGTAGGGGTTGAACTTAATTTACTTTTGAACAATTCAAAACTTTGTTATTGCTCTAATTGCTATGAAAAAGTTTGTAGTTACAAGCAATTTGTAATTGGAACCATAACCAATGACAACAAATTTGCCAAGCCGTGAAAACTTTGTACTTTCATGACGATTTTGGTGTTGTCCAACCTTGAATGGCTACAACTTTTTGTGGATCAATTTCTACGTCACCTGCATTAATCACAAAACCCAGAAATGCTTAAAGAAGGTTGAAATTCGCCCTTAGAGAGATTAAGTAGCAGTTGGTGTTCTCAAGGAACAGTGAAAATCAACTTCATATGTTTAATACGATCATCAAACAATGCACTAAATTCAAACTATTGTCGAAATAACCAACACAAAATAAGCCAAGAAATGGTTTTTGTACCTCATACATGAGTCGTATAACTGTGCTTGAGGAATTGCAAAGCCTAAAGGGCATGACCTTTCATTCATATAAATCTTCCTGCCTCTTAAACGTTGTTTACCATTCATCTTCAAGCCATATATGGATTTGATTATAATCACTTTTTAAGTCCAATTTTGAAAATATAGTTGCACCAACCAACTTGTCTAGCAAGTCCTCCGCCCATGTTATAGGAAAATAAAATTTGATGGTGATTTTATTGATTGCGAGATATCAACGAGCATCCGTCGTGAGCCATAGTTGTTGAGGACTAGAAGCACGGGAATGACACAAAGACTGTGTCTGTGTTGTAACAAATATTTGTGCAGCAAATCATCTACTCTATCTTGAAGTACACGATGCTCTTTTGGGCTTACTTTGGAATGAGGGAGGTTACTATGCTAGGCAGTGTTGCCCCAAGTGTAAAATTGATTTGCTGTTGAACAGTCTGCAGTATAGACTATAGTTTCGCAAGGCCAATGCCTGCAAATTACTGCAACAAATTGTAACCAGTTTGGAGTTTCAGTGATTGTCATATGGTTGGATTAAATGTCGGATTCTGCTACTAGTGCCAAAATAGTTTCAGGTGCCTTGTATGCTGATATATATAATTTAATTATTTAAAAAATTTGCTCACCCTAAAAGAAATAGCCAATTCTTCCCTGATATCGGGCATGTTTCAAAAGTACTCACACAAAAAAATGCTTTACATTTTGAAGACTAGGATCTCCATGTCTTTTCAGAGCCAATAAATTTTATAGGGGTGTGGATGTTTACTAGTCCTTAGATCGAAATTCACTTTCTCTGTGCAACCACTATCAATCAATAAATCAAAAACCTTTTTCTTGTTGTTTCAAAAAGACCTGAAAATATCATGTTGTTGTGTCACTACGGGCTGCCGTAGAGCTTACTAAAATTTTTCTAAGATGCAGGCTAGAATGCCCCCTTCATCTCCATGTAATGCCTTCATCATGTCCAAATTCCTTGACTTCAACATTGCGGTTGAGTTCCCTGTCCACAAATTGCATCTGCTTGCGGCTTGGGCATTTGTCTTATGCCTGGGTTGAAAATAGCAGAAACACTTTAATATATAAGGCATAGCATGCAGTTTGTTTCTTATCGATTTGTTTAGTATTTGGCGTAATTTTATTATCTGCATTGTTCTTGCCTATAGTGCCTACAACTTTGTTATTGAATTGGGATGAAAGGGAACTCCCTTCGTTGGTACAAGAGTTGCTTTATGATTCATTACCATGGTCACTATAAGTAAACTAAGCACAAGTAATGTTTTAAACTACAATCTAAATCAAAATGTCTTCTTCACCAGATAGAACTTCACAAGCAGTAAGACGATATTAAATCAAAATCTATAAAAATCATAGGGTTTCCTTTAAAAAAAAATTAAGAAATTTTCTTCTAATTATGATTTTTAAAATCAATGATTTCATTAATTAGATGAAATTAACTAAGCTATAAACTCTTGCATGTGCTCGGACATAGAGATTTCAAGTGTAAATTTTAATGTCTAAAAAAGCTACGTAGGATAAATTGGAATTAAATAAAAATATAAAATCAATCTCATAATTCAGAAATAAAATTACTTAAATTACTAATCACTGATGCCCCACACTACTTTGAATGCTTAAATTCAAGTGTCTGAGGATGTTGCGCGGTTTGCTTCCCAGTTTAGTCTTAGGACTTGGTTTGAGTTAATAAAACCTAAAAACCTATACTAAGAGTTTCAAATCAATGAAATATCAGAAAGTCACGTGATAAGATCTAATCCTAGAACTAAATAGAAAAAGATCTATAACTCTTAAACATATTCAAATTAATCAATTTTCAAATCAAATTAAGTATCAATCAAAACGCTTAAATGGAATTTTATCATTAAAAACTTAAATCAAACTCAATCCATCCACCTTAACTATTATCTGGGTGACAAATTAAGAAAACTCTAGCTCACAGCGAGCCACCAAATCAAGTGTTGCTATTCACTCTCAATCAATCTCACGCTAAGAAGAATGGCTCGTGTCCCTCCGACGGCGCTGGCCAAAGAGGTTCTACGAGATGAAGCAATGATGAGTTCTGACGAGTGATTTGACTCCAGCTCCATTATATAACGATCATGACCGTAACCCCATATTCCCCAATGCTTTGAGTTGTGAATCATAGTATTGATAGGCAAACAACCTCTTCGGTTAAGATAGATTTAAGATTGTTCAGACAAACACCACCCCAGTTTACAAGATTTCTACGACGAATACGTTGGCTGATGAAGATCCTTCTCGCTGGTCACTACCTCTCGACTATAGAATGACGCCTGCACGCCATCATTAACCAAAAAGCAATACGTAAAGTTAAAATGATGAATTTCATAATTTTAAATTATAAAAAATCCATATGCTGCTACTATATGCTACACATTAAGCGAGCTAATGACTAGCCTTAATCGAAAGTTCTCTCTCACTCACTGAGAGGGATAATTCACTATAAGAGCTTCATGGAAACGAGCCGATATAAGTCCTCCCACCGAGCATCTCTGCAGGTGTCTTATCTATTATTCTATCTGCCTTCTGAAAATTACACTAACACTTCAATTCAATAAATTTGTCGAGAGGTTGGTGGTAAATTTTTGGAGCCCACAAATTTCTGGCGACTCCGCTGGGGACGGGATTTTCTCTCCATCTTTGGCTAGTCAAAATTGAGCTATAGATGTAAAGTATAATAAAAATTGAAATAAAAAATAGATAATCAATTATCAATGAAACTAAATTTAAGCTAATTATGTCATTATGACTAATCTGCTTGTTCTTTATATCGATTGATCTTTAGAACACAACGTTCATCATGCAGCTAGGTCGCGGAGCGAACAGACGTCTAGCTAATGCTGTTATCAATACTGAGGATGTGGGAGCTACCATTTAATTTGGTAGTATAGACTTCTCAGCCATTATTGCTGCATATAATCCTTTACTTGAAGCACATGCATATTGTACACACCAACCTATGCAGGAGAGGAGGATGACTAGAATGGTCGCTACTGCTATCAAGATTACTCGAAAGAGAGCCTTTGTAGTTGAAAGATCATTCGACGCGCCATAAAAGAACTCATCAGAAAGTCATGCCTATGAATGTGACCATTATGCTAGTTGAACCTTTTAATGCTAAAGCTTTCGCATCTAGAGGAAAACTACCTAGAAGGTAGAGGAGAAGAAGGAATGTTGAGCTGTGAGCTCATCAGCTCTCACATGGGCCATCTGTTGTACAATCAACCTTACAACCAAAACAGTCAGCCCCAACCCTTCAGAAGAAACAACCTGAAACTCTATTTGTTCGAGTACATAGAGTTCAAAAGGTTGTAAAAGAAAAGTCTTATGAATAAAAGATATCAAAAACCAATTACTAGAGAAACTTTGAATGCTCAACTATAGAAGCTACCATCAGTGGTAGTAAGAGCTCAAAACCGTCCTAAGCAATTCCTATACGATGAACATCGGGGCGTGACACCTGGACCACATGTATAGGAATCCGCCGTCGAAATGTCCCGGCAAAATAGAAAACAAATATGGAGGCCAAAGCCTCAAAAAGAAGTAGAGATGCAGAAGCTTCTTCATCTGGAAGCAAGCTAACCCAAAGATAGTGGGGAAAGAGGAATGTTGAACTGCATGCTCAATAGTCGTTGTTCAAGCAGAAAATTGTACAACTAGCTATGGAACCAGAAGTGAGTGTTCCAACCCATAACATGTTTGACAACCTAAGATGGGTAAAAAGGGACAACTCTACTGGTCAAATCAAACAGTCACTCTGGACCCGACAACGCCAGATCCCAGCTTCTCTAGTGAGAAAATTTGAAACTCTATATGCAAGAGTGCATCAGGTTCTCAAAGTTGCTAAGGAGAAATGACTGATAAAAAGAAAATATGAAGGTCCTGTCATCAAGGAGGCTAGAGTTGCTCATTCAAAGAGACCTCCTCCAACATCCCTGACAAGATGTCTACTAATTCAAGTCCCGCACGGAGAACATCGAGGCGTGACACTTGGACCATAGGTCCAAGAATCCACCGTCGAAAGGTCTCGACAAATTGGTGAGCAAATTTGAGGCCAAAATCTCGAAGTAAAATTATCTTACAGAAAGATACCAGTGTGACATCTAGACTGTACTCCCACAAAATTCACTCCTTATGCACTAGTATTAATGGCTGAAGTAGTTCTATCACTTGAAGTTGAACTACCTTCGCTCCAAGTATCCATTCAACACAATCTCACTTGCACTTGACGAGGTCAGACTCCAAGCTCAGCAAAATTTAGAAGTCTACTGAGCGAGGATGTCCAAAGCATTCAATCATATGGTGCGTCCTCGAACCTTTCAAGAAGGAGAATTGGTCCTGGTGCTGAGAAGACTAATTATTCCTCACTCTCATTACATGTGTAAGTTTTTCTTGGAAATTCTCTTGCAAAGTAAGAATGCATTTACGAAATAAAGTAAATATCCCCCTGTCAGACAGGGGGCATTTTTTTAGTATATCTATTTAGGTTGACATTGTGCTTCACGCCAAGATCCCTAAATAAATATACTCACTCAAGATGAATAAAAAACTTTTCTGTGAAAATTCTCCTATTACACAGGGGGCATTTTTAGATTTATATACATAGATGAAATCAATGTTGCATGTTAAAACCCTCTTAAGAGCATATCAACTCAAATATTGATGTATTTGTATATTTTTATCTTGAAAATTCTCCTAAATGTGCTTTAGAATTCCCCCTGCAAGATAGGGGATATTTTTAGTTTATGTCAAGTTTATTTAAGTTGACATCATGTTATAAGACGAGATCCTCGATATATGCTGATTCAGGTTGACATCGAGTTTTACACTGAAATCCCTGAATATATCTATAATTATTACTGTTAAGTTGCAGAGTCTTGCATGAACAAAAATAATCTATTTCTATGCATGAAAAGACAACCCTAAATGTCAAGAAATTTATCTTCTAGATTAGCCAAATTCTGGAGATCAAGTCAGAAGAACTCTCGATTTTGGAAGCTTCAATCAATTAAGTTAGAGAAACATCAACCTTTACAACCTAAGATTTAGGACGCGGATGAGTTCTAGAGGTCGGACTCAACAAGCCCAAATGGTCGAGTTGCTGATGCTGTCCTCACTCAATAAGCCGTGAGAAAAGGTCGCAGTGAAAGAGCCCCCGTTCATCAGTCTAATGACAAAATTACAAACCCACTACAGCTTAAGTCGAAGACTTGAGTATGTTCTAAAGGCCGAACTCAACAAGCCCAGATGTGGCTGAGTTGTTGACGCTCTCCTCACTCAACAAGCCATAAGAAAAGGCCGCAGTGTAAGGGCCCTTGCTCGTTAGTCCAATGATGATAGATCAATCTCAAACCAGATCTAGCTTAGTGATTATAAGCAACCAGGATCCAAGTGATCTTTCTACTTGATCGACAGACTCAAGATAATCTGAGAAAACTCTTAATTTAGAGCTGCCTCAAATCAATCTATATATTACCCGCAGGGTGATATCTCAACTTATTCTCTAATGATCTCATCAAGCTCAAAGCACAGATCAAAGCCAACCTCCTTATTAAGTCCATCAAAGAAAAAAGCACAGGACTGAGAAAACAATTCCATAGCTCATACAAAGCCGATGACCGAACTAAAGAAATTTTATGGTTATTCAGTCTGTTAAAGCACACGTTGCTAGACTAATAATTCAACATTGACCCTATATAAGCCAGAGAGTTGGGTCATATGTATGTACCCTCCAGCGAATCCTTCAAAGCAGCAAGCACAGGGTTCATGGAGTGCATACACTGCCTGACAAGTCAATATGGACAAATTAGGTCTGTCCTTCATCAAGTTCGTCAAGCTTAAAGCTATGACGGAAAGAATTTCAAATCTGACCAAGCACAGATAAACCAATTCCCCAGCAGAATCCTTCATCGGAACAAGCAGACCAATTCCTCCATCAAACCCAACCAAGCATGAAACTAGGGTTGGAGGAAACTCAAATCTACACTGACATAAAAGAAAAGAGATATTCAGCAAAGCCATTGAAGCAGAGAGTAAGTGGTATAAAAACTATTATCTATCCGACAAGTCGATTCTGACAAATCAGTCAATCCCGTCATTTAACATGTCCTAAATAAGACATCATACTAATGACAAATCCTATCAAAAGCTCTGTAAGCTTATGCAATAGAAGCTGAAATGAGCCAAGTTCTATATCCAGCCCAAAGGGTCAACCAGTTTTCAATAAATGTGACTCGCTCTATGTGCAAATCACATTTATTGGGGGACATTTGTTGACCTCCTCATATGTGTCATAAATCAAGACAAGCTCACATATTTAATTTAATGGGCTTCGAAGGTGACGATACGTAAATCAGGGATCAAAATGCACTGGATGTCACTGAAAATGGTCGAAATGACCTCCGATCAGTGAACGAATTTTGCCGTCGCGTTCAGAACATCGAAATTGATCGAAATATAAATATTGCAAATTCTAACGATCTATTGCATAAGTGCTCAAGCTATCAATGTGTCGACACACATATCAGAGTTGAAAAATTGCGAGGATGACCAAACGACCTCTGTTCATGAAATTGATAATGCTATCAATGTGTCAACACACATATCAGAGTTGAAAAGTTGTGAGGATGACCAAACGATCTCTGTTCATGAAATTGATCATGCTGTTGACTTTGAAACATAAAAAACTATCAAATGAGATTATCCACTCAATTCAGACGAGTTTGTGCAAATTTCACTTCATTTGAAGTGATAACGTGCAAATCGAGGCTGAAATGCACATGATGTCACCAATATTAACTCAAACGACCTCCGATCGACGAATGAACTTCACCATCGCATTCAGAACATCAAAATTAGTCAGAATATAAATATTGCACGACTTGATGATCAACTGATCAAGTGATCGAGTCGTTAATACACTTGCACATATATTGAGGTCAGGAGACGCAAATACAAGTCAAACGACCTCTGTTCATGAAATTGGCTTTGTCGTTAGTTTCAAAATGTCAAAATCTATCAAGTAAGACTATTCGTACTCAATTCAGATGAGTCTACACAAAAATCAAGCGATCAAAAGCAGTGATGCGCATTTTGAGCTGAAATTGATGTAATTTGACGCCGACTTGAAATAAACGGTCTCGATAAACGGCCGCACTGCTTGCCGGAATATCGAAATAACCTAAGATTGATATATATATATATATATATATATATATATATATATATATATATATATATATATATATATATATAATTTTGTTGGCATAAGATTCATATTAAAATTGAGTAGAAGTCTAAAAAATTAATAATATATATATCTTAATCTTAATTAAACCTAATAAAACTAGGTTCCCCTAAAAAAACAAAGAGCCCCTTAAGGCTAAGCATGAGATTCTTAAAAAACTCATTTAAAAGCACTTATGTAAAAACTGTGGTTCATATGAATTCTTTTTTTTCGGCTGAAAAGTTGAGAATATCTGTTTGGATAAAATTAGCTTTTTAAATTCTAGCTTATACAGGAGACGTATTGTAATAGGAAATGCCAAAAATATCCTTCATCTCATTATGAAAACTATTTCTACAAAAGTTACAATTACGAATTTAAGAGGATATCCTCCGCAGTTATGATTCTCATTGATGGTTCTAATCGCGTGAAGGTGGGCACGCCAGGAGCCTTGCAGCATGAATGCGCCATGGACAGCGCCGCACTTTGCGGTGAATCTAGTTTTGTCGGATTTCACTGTCTGTATCTCGAAATGGCTGGCTATGGCTGCACATCTTAACGCCCTTCTGCAACTATTGACATCGGGGAATTCTGTCCAACGTGGAGCTCATGGTTGGCATTCACGATTACACGAGTCTGTAGCACAGGAGACACCACGAACTGAGACTGGATGTCGAGAGCTGGCTGGAGGGCTAGCTCTTGACCTTGCTCGACCGAAAGCTGCTCGAGGTTGGGCTCGACGGTAAGATCATGGGTCTCAGCAAGAGACAATTCGTGATTGTCCAAGGACAAGCTCATGGTTATGAGTGGTGAGAAGATGTGCTACATGGTTCTGGCCGAGAGCCAGTTCACTGCTGTAATCATGGTCTCGATCTTGGTCATCATCATGGGAATCATGATGGTGGTGACCCAAAACAAGCCTGCTATCATGATGATGTCCCAGAACAAGACTCTGCATGGCTCTGACTAAGACCAAGATCATCGTCGTGAGCATGGCCGAGGCCAAGGCCATGCCTATGCGTAATCCCTAAACCATGGCTTGGTCCAATGACA
Source organism: Cymbidium sinense (assembly GCA_021442155.1). Lineage (NCBI taxonomy): Eukaryota > Viridiplantae > Streptophyta > Magnoliopsida > Asparagales > Orchidaceae > Cymbidium > Cymbidium sinense. The sequence continues at coordinate 61,998,009 of CM038222.1, forward strand.
AGGTCATGGCTAGAGCTAAGTCCGAATTCTGACCCAGCATAAGTTCATGTTTGGCCATTAATCATCAATTCAAATTGAAGAATTTCAACCTTTAAACCCTATCAAAACAAGTAAAAAATCTCCTTCAGTAAAGACGGAGCACAGAGCCAACAGTCTGGCTGAAAGATCGATCATCAAAAATTAAATAAAAAATTTCAAATGTATTTCTGCATGAAAAAAAAAAAAAGATTCATAACTTAAATTGCAGAATTTGCTCAGAATACACATAAACAACGCTCTCAAAACACAGCTGCAATAAAAAGAAACAGATAACGAAATCTCATCAACGATAATCCCAACAATCGAAAAGCAATACCATCAAAGAAAAAACCATTTGCCGAGGCGATGCAGTGATCAGGCCAGAGAAAAACGCATCAAGATAGCAAATTTACGAAGGGTAATATAAGCAACTTCCATTTCGAACAAAAGGCAGGTAGAAATTCACCATGGGAAACAACAAAAGTACAATTGCTTGAAGACAGAAGGAGATAAAACGGCGTGAAGTTTTGGCGGTGGAGGGTTTATAAAGGTCGGGAATTTGAATCAAGAGAAGGGCAGAAAGATCCTATTTTGGTATTGGATGAGAAGAAGAGAGTTCACTACGGGGCAAAAGAGTGGAAAGCGAAGGGCTTCGATTCGCAGAAGAAGAGAGGAGGAAACCAGCGGCGAAGGGAGTGGGCGAATGGGGGCAATCACGATAATATTATTCCCAAAACGACGGTCTGGAGAAACGGAGGTAGGCCTTCGCGTTTAAACCGAAGTAAACTCCGTTTTATAAAACGGAGTTTACTAAAAACACTATTCAAATACTTATAAAAAAAAATATACCCACTTCCAAAAGCAAAAAGCACCAAATAAGCTTAAACAAACGGAGCCTGAGTGTTCCCTCTCTCTTTTGCTCGTGCCAAAAGAAAACTCCTCCCACTCTTTCTCTCGGCTCCAACTCCTCCAACCGCAAGGGACGACGGGGTGGCTTCCTGCTTCATTTTTTTCTTTTCTCCAACTGGAGGAGCCCATTTTTTCTCTCTATTCCCACACTCTGACCCCTGTGCTACACGCCTCCATCACGGCCATAGCGCCGCTTGAAACTGGTGTTGACTAGTCCTCACCGTCGCTCTCATCGCAACAGCCCTTGCCGCTTTTCTTACTAGCGCTCTTCATCCTCTTCCTTTTTTAGTCACTGTCCGATTCTAACCATCAATCACCTAAGAAGCTGTCGGAGATCGCCAATGGAGGATCAAAGACATCAGTATATTACTGCATAAGCACCCTCCCTTCCCCTCGACCGAGCTGCGTTTCCGGGTTGGGAGTCACACGCACCCAAGAGGAAGAACCTCCCAGGTGTCTTGTTTTTCCCGTCTCTTCCTCTTTTCCACGCTACCTGACGGAGCCTGTTTCCTCATCACTCCATTCCATGTCCGCTTGATTACCGTTTATCGTTCAAGTTTTCAGCAATCCGAGTTCTAAGAAACTATAAATCATACATATATTGACTTAAGCGAGGAGGCCAAGGACTCGCAATATGAGAACAATAGTTTCACACTTAATTCAATCGCAATCCCTGCTCTCTAGACTAAGATATGCTATATTGGTTCTGTCATCTGTGTGGGCTCTCGTTTTTCTAATTTTGGTCACATGTATCCTAAATATATGGTAGTGCTCTAGTGTTTGGATAGAAGAATGTTATAGCGGCAATGTTGCATTGAATGAGCTCCTTAATCTTCTTAGACTGCTATGAGTCATTGTTCAATTTTTCAAGGTCTATTTAGAAATTTGAGGCTACTATCCACATATTCAAATAAAGTTGATAAAACATTTAATGTTGAGGAAGTAGAAACATTGAAACCAGAGTCACCTGGACTAGAAAAGGTTCTTATTTAGGGTGGAAATGGATTTGTTGGCTCTCATGTTTGCAAAGAGGCTGTTCAACAAGGTTTCTCAGTTTCAAGTTTTAGCAGAACTGGACGGGCATCAACTTTTGGACAAAGTGGCAGATCTTGATCTTTCTTAAAGGGAACAACGTGGATCACTTGTCCATGTACCTTGATGTTGCTGATTCTACTACTCTGCCTTATGGATGGAGCAAAAATGCACAACTCAGCCTGGCCATTTGCAATCAAATTCACGGCAAGTTCACTATAAGAAAAGACACTCTTCCTACACTTGTTTTTACTTTCCCGAATAACTCTCTACCTTCCATTCCGGCAACATCACACAACCTCTTGCAAAGTCTTCTCGATTCTTAACCCTGTTAACTCTAGGCATGGTCATGTCTTTCTCCACTGGTCTCACTAATGTCATCTTGAAGTATAACAGTGTGGGATTCTATCAGATGACAAAGATTGTTGTGACCCCAACTATTGTTCTTGCCGAGTTTGTCTTCTTTGCGAAAACTGTTTCATTTTAGAAGGTCCTGACACTGACAATAGTATCAATTGGAGTTGCAGTTGCAACAGTTACTGACCTTGGGTTTCACTTATTTGGAGCATTCATTGCTTTGGCATGGATAATTCCAAGTGCTGTTAACAAAATCCTTTGGTCCAATCTTCAACAACATGAAAACTGGACAACTTTAGCCTTAATGTGGAAGACAACCCCGATGACACTTTTCTTTCGGCTTCCGGTGTTTCCCTCTTAGCCAAATCTTCCTTTGCAAATTACAGAAATCGAGAAGCAATATCGTCATGAGGTGGGTTCTTCTCAGTTTCTGGCATTTTCACTACCCCCGCAGCCAAATAGTCCCTCTTTCTTCCACTGCAAATGACAGAAACCGAGAAGCAACACCATCATGAGGCAGATTCTTCTCTAGGTTTCCGGTGTTTTCACTAACCTTGCAGTCGAACAACCCCTCTTTCTTTCCTTGCAAATGACGAAAATCGAGAAGTAACACCGTCATGAGACGGGTTCTTCTTTAGGTTTCCGACATTTTCACTACCCTTGCAGGCAAACAACCCCTCTTTCTTCCCTTGCAAACGACGAAAACTGAGAAGCAACACTGTCATGAGGCGCATTCTTCTCTAGGTTTTTGGCATATCCAACCCCGTCTTTTTGCTGATCTTTGCTGCACGCAGAAAAATGAGTCAGAACATGTGGAATGTGTGAATGTGGATATATACATGCTTGTATTTCTTTGCGTTTGAAGCCTCGTGCTCATGGACAAGATGAAAACCTCTGTCACAGAAACCGCCTCATGAGGGCGTATCGAAAAGCCAACATCCATTAAATGTCGCTCCTCCTAAATGAAATGATGTCAAAATTTTATCTAATTTCTAAACTTAGAAAAAAAATGAAATGAATACACATTACATTGCATTTCTCTTTCTGCAGGTTTCAAGACCCGCTAATGCCCATGAGGGTGTAGCGGGTGTGAAGACGGCTGTGGTGTCGCAAGACACCACTCGCTACGCTCATGAGGGTGTACCAAGAAAGTCAAAACACTCCTGATGCAGCCCCCTATATGAGGATGACGCTGCCAAAATTTAGACTAAAATTCAAGACTTAAACAAATTTAAATGAAAATTACTTAAACTTAAGTCAAACAAAAGGATATAAGATAAATATGAAGATAAATATTAAATCAAAGAGAAATAGAGGAAAAGCCTTTAAAGAAAAGTTTGGAAAGAATAGAACACTCATTTAAAATACAAGTAAAATTTGGGGAGGCTAATATTAAACTCACAAACTTTAATTGAGATTCTCTATGGCTTAAATTGAAGCGATAAAGTGAGTTCTATTTTATTCAAATTTCTTAAAATTAAACAAACTTTAATTGAAATTTGGAGAGACTAATACTAAACTCATAATAAACTTGCAATAAACTTAAAGTCTATAAAATTTAATATGGAGTTAATGATGAATCCAAATTAGGTTTAATAACTCTTATACGAATATGAAGGTGATTACTATGCTAACTAATAAGCATGAGTAGGACTAAATCAATAAACACTAAAATCGGCATAACTTATCAAAAGTTATGTAAATTGAACATAATCAAGTTGGGAGAATTACAAAGACTCAACAAATAAATTAAGTACAAGTAATATTTTAAACTATAATCTAAATCAAAATACTTTCTTCGCCACCAGATTTGCAACTCTTTGTACAAGCAGATAGAAGACGGAACTAAATCAAAATCTATAAAAATCATGTATTTCTTTAATCAAAATTCATTAATTAGATGAAATTAGCAAAGCTATAAACACCTACATATGCTTGGACATACAAATTTCAAGTGTAAATTTTAATGTCTGAAAGGTTCTTTAAAGGAATTAAATGAAAATACAATCTCATAATTGAAATAAAATTACCTAAATTACTAATCACATGGGCCCCCACTATCTTTGGCTTAAATTCAAGTGTCGAGGATACTGCAGTTGCTTCCCTTTAGTCTTGGGGTGAGTGCGGGTTAACAAAATCTAAAAACTTATAAAAGAGTTTCAAATCAGTGAAATATTTGAGAAACTGGTTCTCTCATGTGAGAGTAGATCTAATCTTTTGTTAGCAACTAAACAGAGTTAACAAGATCTATAACTCTTAAACATATTCAAATTAATCAATTTTTCAAATCAAATTAAGTAGCAATATGAAACTGCTTAAATGGAATTCTATCATTAAAAACTTAAATCAAACTCAATACATCCACCTTCCGCAATAGTTTGTTGGGGGTGATAAATTAAGAAAACTCTAGCTTACAAAGGAGCCAATGTCAAATCAAGTATTCTGCTATATTCATTCTCAATCAATCTCGTAGGGCGTGACCCATGTCCTCATTTGCGTAGCTTAAGTAGGCTCCATGAGATAAAGCGATTCTGACGAGTCCTCGATCGGTGATTTGGCGGTCAGCTCATATTCGATCACGACCGTATCCCGTATGCTCCCCAATGGCTCCGCCCTTTGAGTTGTGAATCATAGGGTATACTTGATAGGGCACTAAGGTAGACTTAAGATTGTCTCTTGACAACACCAGTATACAAAGATTTCTTGGGACGGCATGTGTGTGTTCGATGAAGATCCTTCTATCGGGTTGGGTTTATCTCCTCGACTAAGTGGACTAGGGGGCCGCCGGGATAACTATGAGATCTAGATCGGGCACGTCATCATTGCCCCAACCATCCGGTTTAAGCTGAAATGATGAATTTCATAATTTCAAATTCTAAAAACTCCATATGTTGCTACTATACGCTACGCATTAAGCGAGCTAACAACTAGCCTTAATCGAAGGTTCTCTCTCACTCAGAGATGGGTAATTAACTATAGAGGCTTGCGCCTATAGGAAACCTGGAACCAGATATAAAGTCCTCGCAAAATGAGGGCGAAATCTCTGGGTAATGTCTTATCCACTATTCCATTTGCCTTCTGAAAATTACACCGACACTTCAAATCACTCTCTTCAATTCAATAATTGTCGAGAGGTTGGTGGCGAATTTTCGGAGCCCATAGATTTTCAGTTTAACCTAACAAGAGTGTAATGACTAAAATAAAAAATTATAATATTTATCATAACTTCTTAGGAAATAGCTTTATTTACAACAACTTCATAATTGATATTTCAGATAGCTGCTGCTATCCCAAACATACCCTTAGAACCTCAACATTTGAGTTTGTGTGAATACCATTTATAAGCCAACTAGTAAGAGAAAACTAGATAAATAGACTTTTTCTAAAAAATGAACTTCATATTTGAAACTCCTTTACCTGATTACTTATTGGGTCTTGATTACCTGTTTATGTAGATCTGATTATCTTGAGTGACTGTTTGACTCATCAGGTATCAAAATCCTTACCAGCATTCCTCTGATACACTGTAATTTACATGATTCCATCAGCATTTTGTTCTGAATTTCTTATGTTAAGCAGTTTATGTGAATGAGCATTTTCTTTCACTGCTTCACAGGCTATCGTCACACTTGTTGGATACAATTTGTTTCAATGATTTTCAAAAAATTTTGTGGTGAGGATGAAATTTGAAAATCAGATCCGTTTGAATGACAAACCATTAGGAAGTTGTCATGTTTATTTATTTATTTTGAAGTTTTTATCATAAATGTACCTGAAAATATCATTTTTATATGTACATATTCTGCACGAATTTATGATCATTGATTCAGGGAGCCACTCTTGTTTATTTGAGAGTATTGTAAGTATCCTTTCATTTATTACATGAAAAGCCAGCCCATCATAAATATATTGTGCGAAATGAAAGCCTCTCTCTCTCTCTCTCTCTCTCTCTCTGATAGTTTTACGTGAGTGGTTATATTATATCAAGTTCATAGCTCTGAAAAAAATAATCAATTTTTATATAAGTTTGACAGTTAATTTTAAATATTCCGTGATAATTTTTTGAATAGAAAACATTTTAATAGAACCATCATTATTTTTTAGGACTATTGATTGAACTTGAAAGTAAAATAAAATAAAGTAAATATATAAGTTTTAGATTTTTTTGTGTTTGATATGATGTAAAATAAAATTTCAAATTGATGTAATATATTTGAAATTCATAAAAAAGTTAAAATTTCGGTGTATTTAGAATTCGTCTGAATCTTGGTGAATTTTAAATCGTTAGTGATGTAAGTATTGTCTTGGCTATCCTGCCCCATCACACCATCACCCATTTGTCTTGGTTATTGGTTTGCTGTTTTTTATTGCCATTGCCATTTTGCCTTGCAGCGTATTCAAAACTTTTAAAATATTTTATATTATATTTATTTTATTAAATAGAAAAAAAATAAACTCATATATTTGTAAAAATTTTAATCAAATAATTTCATAAATTTAAATACATAGTATTCTTTTTATATTATATTTTTTTTTTTACACTGCATTTCTTTTTGAGATAACTAAACAATCCTAAATAGAAAGAAAAATATTTAGCCTAACGGAAACAGTATGATATGGAAGCTAGCATGGTCTTAAAACTCAGTTTTTAACCGCGACATAATAGTCATTTTTAAGTTGATTATTTTATTAATTACGAGCTTCAATTTAAAATATATTTTTACTATAAAATTTTTTTAAAAATATTTGAACTAGGAAATAAAAATATTAAATTGGGGCTTTATAACACATGCGAAATTTAGTTAAACGTTTTAGGTGAAATTTTATTAAAAATATGCCAGTTTTGAAATTAAAATAGTTTCATTTACATATATATCACATAATTCTTATATATTTATATAATTAATACTTAAATTTTAATATTTATATAAATAATATATAGATCTTTAATCACATCAAAAATATAACATCATTAGTTTTTTAAAAATAAAATAAAAGTATAAAAAAAGTGTTATATTTAATATTATATATATATATATATATATATATATATATATATATATATATATATATATATATATATATAAATATATATATTAATGTAATAACCTATACATATATTGACCACATTTTTTAATTCATATAAGCTAAATATCTATTATGATAAAAAAAGTTTCTCGAACATAAATAAATAAAAAAAGGGGTCAGACTTCAAGACAAAAACCCGATTCCTTCAACTGCGCTTAGGCGGTCTGGATCTGATGGCGTCTGCTTTCAATGTCAATGATAGTTCGATTCTCGCTAGTTGAACGTAGCCTTAAGTGAAAATGCTTTGTTTTGAGTTCCGAAAGTCCCTAATCACCGCTGAAACCCTCGGTGAAACTGGCTAAAGCCCCGTATTTGAAACTTTGCATTCTAGTTTCTTAGTTCAGAATGAGAATCCAAGTCACGTCGCATCCCACTAGTTTTCTTGAGTTGTCTCAGGTGCGTCAGCAATGAAATTCATTCTTCTCCCTCTGTGCTTGGTGGACGCATGTGTGCCCTATTGGAGCCGTTTCTTCTTTGGATTTTGAGAAAAGGTAGAGTTTGAGTTTTCCCTGATTCGCCTATCGGTTTAGGAAGAGTCTCTAGTAATATAGAAAGAGAAGCTCATTTCAAGCCGGGTTTCTATCTAAGTTAGAGTGACTTATTTGATTGACATAAGCTTGAGAAGTAACACAACACAAGCAAAGTACTCTCGTGAAGAGAAGCTAGTTTTTTTCATTTCGAAAAAAAGAAATGAGTGAAACTCATCTTTGGGAAGAAAGCAATCTATATATAAACCTTATAGTATAGTTTTCATGTCAAAATAAATGTGATGGTGGCTTGAATGACCTATCACCGAACCCCTCCAAGGCTCCAACTAAGAGTCCAGCTTGAATTCTAAGTTGTCAATATCAAATGGTACGAACTAATAAAGTTTAGAAACCAAGAAACATACGGTTAAAGTTAATATATAAGTAAATGCCATCTACTTTGCTGTTTAACATCCAAAGTTAATCGTTCATTCTCATGCCGGGCAACATAAAACCCTAATGAATTGAAGAAATTTAAAAGGTAATCAGCCAACCTCTCACGAGCCAATCAGCCAACTAACAATTTAAGGTGTATTTGGGATAATTTTCTAACAGTTTTATGTTTCAGAAAGCAATTACAACTACTTTGTGATAAATAAGTCCTTATATGTGTTTGTTATGATAAGATAAGTCTTTATATAAGTTTGTTATGATAAGCAAAAGACATTATCTCCTCTTGCATGTGCTACTTTGCTCTACCATTGATCATCTATCATTGGATCAATCTCCACGGTTCAGCTGTAACAAACTCTGGCATTTCTTGCTCTATATACTTTACTGTTATAATTAGCTAGTTGATTTTGAATATTTTCTGAAATGTATTTACTCCAGCCTTCCTGGTTGGTCTTTTGAGAATTCTTCCAATGTTCTCCTTTGTATGTTTAGCTGATCACAAACAGATTGATCTCATTTGTATATTCAGCTGATCACAAACAGATTGTTCTCATGGTATCAGAGCAGTGAGCTTTACCGCTATAGGTATGGATGATTCTCAAAACTCTACCGTTGAAACAATTCAATCTTCCTCTCAGTTTAAGACAGGAGATCTTATTATTCCTCCTGCTTTGAAGTTTCTAATTTCAAATTTGAAGAATATCGTGTTCAACAATGAAAATTATCCCATATGGAGGCGCAAATTTTGAGGATGTTTACGAAATGGCTTTGAAGGTTACCTTGATGGAAATTTCTTGATCAAAACAAATGATGCTTCAAATTGAATCTCATAACTACAACTCATGGAAATTAATTGATCAAAATCTAGCTGCTGCTATATATTCTATAATTTTTGCATCTATTTTACCTTATATTCTCAATTTACATTCATATTTTGATATTTGGACTACTCTTGAAAGGCATCTTCAACCTGCAACAGACCACGAGTCATTCAATTGAAGAATGAACTTCATAATATAAAAAATCAATCAATGACGCAATATTTATCTTCTGTTAAGGTCTTAGTAGATAATATTACAGCTGCTGGATCACACATTAATACTGAGGATATTATATTATATATTCTTAATGGATTACCTCCACAATATCATACTTCAAAATTGCAATTCGTACCACACTTTAGCCCATCTCTCTGGAAGATTTGTATTCTCTCTTAATCAGTGAGGAAATTAATATAAGTAATGAACAAATTAAAGACAGCTCAGTTGATAATCCGTCTCTTGCTCTTGTCTCAAACAGAGGTAGACACATCTATAAAGGAGGAAATTCATATAATGAGAGAGGAGGTCATTTTTTTAACAAAAGAAGAAACTCGTCATCTTATAAAGGAGGAAGAGTAGTTGTTGCACATCTGACTTTTCAAATCTGTAATAAACAAGGGCATTCGGCTATCCATTGTTGGTATCGTTATGACCAATTCCAATGACTCAAAATCATTCTACTGCCTTTCTCACCAAATCTCAATCATTTAACACCAGTGATTGGTATTTAGACAGTGGAGCTACCTCACATATGACAGCTGACTTTGATTAGCTGCAACATTCTGAACCATATAGAGGAAACGATGATGTTATTGTAGGCAATGGTGCCTCTCTTCCTATAACCAATACAGGTCAAGGGATTCTACCTACCCCTAATGCAACTCGTAAGCTTATACTCAAACGTCTTTTACATGTTTCTTATATTTCTCACAATCTCTTATCCATCCATAAACTTGTTGCTCAGTAAAACAATTCTTTATGTATTTCATCCCATAGTGTTTTTTGTTCGGCTTGTAAAATGGCAAAAAGCCATAAATTACCCTTTTCAAAACATATGGAATCTAGTTGTAATCCTTTTGAATTAGTTCATATCGATGTTTGGGGTCCTTCCTCAGTTTTATCCGTAGATGGTTTTCGATATTATGTTTTGCTTATTGATGATTTCTCCCATTATTCTTGGGTTTTTCCCATGAAATCTAAATCTGAAACATCTCAACATCTTATAAACTTTATTTATATGATTGAGACACAATTTAATGCCACGCTTAAAGTTCTTCGATCGGATGTGATCGAATATGAAACTGCACATCTTCATAATTTTCTTACAAAATGTGGTATTCTCAATCAATATAGTTCCCCATATACTCCTGAAAAAAATGGAGTTGCTGAATGCAAACATCGCCATCTCATTGAAACCACTCGCTCTCTTTTACAACAAGCACATCTCTTCACCGACTTTTTGGCTTCGTCTCTCTTCATGTCCACCTACCTCATCAACTCCATGGCAAACTTTCCTCTGTCTATCTATCTCCGGTCTCTTCCTTGTATCTTTCTTGGATATTCTACTCAGAAAGCTTATCTTTGTTTCAACGAGGACAAACAAAAATTATTTATTTCTCGGCATGTTATCTTTGATGAAACAACCTTTCCAGGTAGTAAGTCCTCCTCTCCCTCTTCTCCTCCTTCACTTCCTCCATTACTACTACTTCCTAATTCTTCTTCTTCCAATCCTTCTTCCACTACTTCCAAAATTCCTACAACTTTTTCAGCAGCTCCTTCAGTAATTTCTCCTTCTTCCACTGCACATTCCTCTAATTCAACTATTGTTCCTATTATTACCTCTCCTATTCCACCTCCTTCACCCTTTGGTCATCACATGATCATTTGTTTTAAGACAGGTACCTTAAAACCAAAATAGATATTTATTATGCACACTAAACAATCCTTTCCTTCCACTCCTACCACATATCTTCAAGCCAACAAATCTTCAGAATGGAGACAGGCCATGTCTCAAGAATTCCATGCTCTACAACAACAAGGAACTTGGTTCTTAGTTGCTCCACCTACCAACACTCCTATTCTTGGTTGCCGATGGATTTACGGATCAAAATTAATCCAGATGCTACTATCAATAAGTACAAAACAACTTGTTGCTCAAGGATTTAATCAACAATTTGGCTTGAATAATTCAGAAACATTAGTCCAGTGGCTAAAATGCCTACAATTCGTGTCTTATTAACTATTATAGCTACTAACGATTGGCCCGTTCTTCAATTAGATGTTGCCAATGCTTTTCTACATGGATCATTAGATACCACTATTTTTATGCAACAACCACCAGGTTTTCAAAATAGCCAATATCCACATTATGTTTGCAAACAACATAAAGCTCTTTATGGACTCAAGCAAGCTTCTAGGAGATGGTATCTTACATTTACTACACACCTACTTAATCAAGGTTTTCAGTTCAGTAAATATGATTCATCTTTACTTACATTACATCATGGGCAAACACATATATTTATTCTCATATATGTTGATGATATTCTTGTCACAAGCAATGATTCTTCAGCTCTCAAAAATTTCACTAATGATCTTCATCAACAAGAATCTGGGACCTATCTCCTATTTTCTTAGGATAGAATTTCATAAAGTTGATTTTGGATACTTTCTTAGTCATGCTAAATATGCAACTGATATACTTTAGAAATCAGGCATGACTTCCTGCAAGCCTGTTAATTCACCAATGTCATCCAAGTATTCCTTAGCGCTTCTACATAATCAATGTATGTCAACTTGTTGGGAGTTTGCAATACTTGACAATTATTCGACCGGACATTTCCTTTACAGTCAACTTTCTTTGTCAATTTATGCATCATCCACTTGAACGTCATTTCAAACTATTAAAACAGATGTTACGTTACATTCATGGCTCTCTTACCTTCGGGCTTCCTATAACTAAATGGGACTTCTCACTACACTCTTATTCGGACTCAGATTGGGCAGCTGATCCAGACACTCGAAGATCTACAACGGGCCATTGCACCTTTCTTGGTTCAACCTTGATTTCTTGGACTGTTAAGAAACAATCTACAGTGGAAAAGTCTTCTACTGAGGCAGAATATCACGCTTTAGCTACTGCAGCTACTGACATTGTCTGGCTTCGTCGTTTGTTGGCTGACTTTAATATTTCTGTTTCCAGTCCAACTCCACTTCCCTGTGACAATACCTCAGCAATGGCAATTGCTAATAATCCGATCTTTCATGTTCACACTAAGCATATTGAAATTGATTATCACTTTATACGGGAACATATTCAATCAAAAGAAATTCAAGTCCATCATATTAGCTCCTCTGATCAACCAGCTAATATCCTTACCAAATCACTCTCCATCCATCGTTTTCAGGAACTAAGAAGCAAATTAACCATTCAGTCTCTGAATGCTCAATTTGAAGGGTGCTGATAAGATAAGTTCTTATATGCATTTGTTATGATAAGATAAGTCTTTATATAAGTTTGTTATGATAAGCAGAAGACATTATCTCCTCTTGCATGTGCTACTTTGCTCCACCATTGATCCTCCATCATTGGATCAATCTCTACGATTCAGCTATAACAAACTGTGGCATTTCCTGCTCTATATACTTTACTGTTGTAATTAGCTAGTTGATTTTGAATATTTTCTGAAATGTATTTACTCCAATCTTCTTGGTTGGTCTTTTGAGAATTCTTCCAATGTTCTCATTTGTATGTTCAGCTGATCACAAACAGATTGTTCTCCCTTATATATTCAGCTGATCACAAACAGATTGTTCTCAGTTTAGCTATTAAATTTTTTGCTACTTTTCAGAAAGTTTTGTAGTGAAAAGTTTTTTTTTTAAAATCAGAGTTGTTAGAGCATGGTGACTGTCAGAAAGCTTCTATTTGAAATTTTTCAAAGAGAAAAATATTTGCAACACATACAATTGTTTTTCAAGAAACGGCTTACCCTACAATAGCTTTACAATCAGTTTTTCAAAAAATTATAACTGCCCCAAAAATACCCTTAATTTATAATAGTTAAGTCTGTTTGAGTGAGGTTAAATCATGTTAATGATTTGTGAATATTATGATATTACTTTTGATGATTTCAAAAACATTGAATGTTGGTCATGTGAGAATGTTCAAGATCGAAAGTTTTAATAAGATGGTGTTTTGGGAGGTGTAAATGAGCATAGAGATGTTGGTGTAAGTGATAATGATATTTAATGTTTATGGAGAAGATGTACAACATATATCTGAGAAAACATGAAACCTTCCAAAGAAAACAAAAGAGCATTCTCGATAAATAGATAGATAGATATTGAGAGCGCTCTTGAGGAATGATCTATCAAGAGAAATGTTTTTCATATAATGGGATAAAGATACACAAATATCATCACCTTTCACAATTTTCAACTAATGATGAATTTTATAAGTATTAGTACTAAGGTTTTTTTTTTTCAATTTTAGAAGCATCAAAATGAGGTTTCAGCCACAGAGATATGTTTAGTGTAAAGTAAGTACATCATAGTTAGAGGTGTCGATTCGAGTCGATGAGTTGGATTCGAGTTTGATCCTACCCGAATAGGCCTGATCCGAACCTGTTCTGTTTATTAAATATGTCAAAAATCTCAACTCGAACCCGACCCGACTTCAACCTAATTGACCCGATACGACCTGAATGATCTATTTTTATATATTTTAAAGTCAAAATCGAGTCAAATTCGAGTTAATGGGTAAAAATCAAGTCAATTTCAGGTTCGCATGTCAATTTTGAGTCAAATTCGAATTTGCGGGTCAAAAACGAGTCAATTTCGGGTTGGTGGGTCAACACGAGCTCGAACCGAAATATTAAATGGGTCAATTTCATCAACCCGAACCTGACCCGAAAATAGTTTTATTTACATACATATCACATAATTCTCACATATTTATATAATTAATACTTAAATTTTAATATTTATATAAATAATATATAAATCTTTAATCACATCAAAAATATAACATCATTAGTTTTTTAAAAATAAAATAAAAGTATAGAAAAAATATTATATTTAATATATATATATTAATTTAAGAACTTGATATGCCTACACATATATTGACCACATTTTTTAAATTCATGTAAGCTAAATATCTATTATGATAAACAATTTTTCTCGAACATAAATAAATAAAAAAAATTGGGGAGAAAGCAATCTATATTTAAACCTTATAGTATAGTTTTCATGTCAAAATAAATGTGATGGTGGCTTGAATGACCTATCACCGAACCCCTCCAAGGCTCCAACTAAGTCCAGCTTGAATTCTAAGTTGTCAATATCAAATGGTACGAACTAATAAAGTTTAGAAACCAAGAAACATACAGTTAAAGTTAATATATAAGTAAATGCCGTCTACTTTGCTGTTTAACAGCCAGAGTTAATCGTTCATTCTCATGCGGGCAACATAAAACCCTAATGAAATGAAGAAATTTAAAAGGTAATCAGCCAACCTCTCACGAGCCAACCAGCCAACTAATAATTTAAGATCTATTTGAGATAGTTTTCTGACATTTTTATTTTTCAGAAAACAATTACAGTTATATTTGGCTATTAAATTTTTTGCTAATTTTCAAAAAGTTTTGTGGTGAAAAACTTTTTTTGAAAATCAGAGTTGTTAAACGTAGTATGTCGAAAATTTCTATTTGAAATTTTTCAGAAAAATATTTCAAACATCTGATAGTTTTTTCAAAATGAAAACTACCTTCTGATAGTTTTACAATCAATTTTTTAAAAAATCACAACTATCTCAAAAATACCCTTAATTTATAATAGTTAAGTCTGTTTGAGTGAGGTTCAATCATGGTAATGACCTGTGAAGATTACGATATTACTTTTCGATGATTTCAAAAACATTGAATGTTGGTCATGTGAGGATGTTCAAGATCGAAAGTTTTAATAAGATGGTGTTTTGGGAGGTGTAAATGAGCATAGGGATGTTGGTGTTAGTGATAATGATATTTAATGTTTATGGAGAAGATGTACAATACATCTAAGAAAAAATGAGACCTTCCGAAGAAAACAAGAGAGCATTCTCGATAAATAGATAGATAGATAGATAGATATTGAGAGCGCTCTCGAGAAATGAGTTATCAAGAGAAATGTTTTTCATATAATAGGGTAAAGATATACAAATATCATCACCTTTCACAATTTTTGACTAATGATGAATTTTATAAGTATTGGTACTAAGGTTTTTTTTTTTCAATTTTAGAAGCATCAAAATGAGGTTTTAGACATAAAGATATGTTTAGTGTCAAGTAAGTATTTCATAATTAGGGGTGTCAATTTGAGTGTGGTTGGGTTTGAGTCTGATCCGAATTTGACCTGACCTAAATAGGTCTGACCAGAACCTGTCCTTTATTAAACATATCAAAAATCTCAACTTAAACCCAACCCGACTTCAACCTAATTGACCCGACATGACCTGAATGATATATTTTTATATATTTTAAAGTCAAAATCGAGTCAAATTCGAGTTCATGTGTAAAAATCAGGTCAATTCCGAGTTCGGAGGTCAATTTCTTCAACCCGAACTAGACCCGAAAATTTTTCGGATCAACCCAAACTCAGATTTTTTGAGCCGGATTTGTGTCGAGTTGTCGTGATTGGTCAATTTTTGACACTCCTAATCATAATGATGAATGACAGAGAAAAACTTTCCAAATAATATAATTAATTATGACATTATATCAACAATATATTTCAAACGAAAAAAAAAAACTCATCAATTAGTTTCTCTTATTGTAATTTATATCACATCATTGAAACACATCCTCTAATACACACATAAAGCCAATAGCATTTATAAGAGAAGTTTTCACTAGAAATTAAAATATTATAATGATTTCATTAGCTAAATATATAAAAATAAAATTGATATGATCCTGAAAATTCTATTAGTCAAAGCACGAATCTTGATGTCGAAAGCAATGTGATTCTGAATCAAGCTTAATCAAACTTTATCAATCGATCTTAAACATGGAGTGTTTATAGTCAAATCGGCGTCTTGAAGAGTGATCTAACAAGCCCAAGATCTCATAATTTCACTTCATTTGAGCATTCAAATACACAAAATACATCAAATGATCAAAGGAATCATTTTGAGCCGTCAAATGGAGTGGAGTGGCGGGTTTTGCATGTATTCTGAGAATGCCACTCCTCCAATCTATAAATAGCCTCATTCCTCATGAGGGGCGAGCAAGAGAGGAGAGCTCTAAAGCGAGATCCTCCAAGCACAATCGTTAATACTTTCGATGTTGTCAACCACCCGCCGCCGTCGTCGATCCATCGATCCTCCACTGTCAACCTTTGTCGGTCTCCATCATGACGACCTTCATCGTCAGTCGTTGTTCACCATCATCTGCTACCACTAGCAACTGTTACCACCTGAACATGACTACATAGCTGTTGTTCTCTTCTCATATACAATTATGTAATCCCGTTATCGGGAAGATTTTGTACTCTGAAACAGATACATAGTGGAAGATTTTTATTGGGCTAGGCCCCGTGGTTTTTCCCTCTTTTGAGATTTTCCGTAAAATTGAGTTTTCTTGTTCACTTTTAAATCATGTGTCTTTGGATTTCACAAAGCTAAAGGCGTAAACTTTACTCTACCATGCGGTTTTCTAGCATAGCAGTTTGGCGTCGTGGGAAGAACCCTTCAATCACAATTTCTGTGAACACCCTCGTTATGGCCAATAGGCGCAATACTTGTAACAACGGGGCCTCCCACTCCAACTCCCGTCACTCTCAAAACCAATCCTTGAACCAAGGATGCCAAGCTTCTACCTCACACCCCCTGACAAGCGTGACCCTGTCCGAGAAGGCGCAGCAGGAATCTCTTTAGAAGATCGAGTGCGCGAATGGAAGAGTCTCAAAATGAGATGATCCAACTTTTGTGAGGAACACAATAGCCACTACCGTGGCAAACACATCTCCCCCAAGATCGATCGTTAGCTGGAGGGGGTCAAAATGTTAATCTCCTTGATACTGAAGTTCCTCCGCGTAGAGACTGTGATGTTGATCTCCTTGACACCGCTAGTTTTACTCATCCATCACGCGGCTCAAGCGCTAATCCACCAATTATTACTGGTAGCTTGACACATTCTCGTCCTATTGACCCCACTCATCATGTTATACGTGTAAAATTACGACGCTTAATGCAAGATGAATTTCACCTTTAAGACAGAAATCATCTTTCCCCTCACATGACTATGAGGAATCCTCACCTTTATGAAACTATTCTTCAACATCCTATTCCGTGGGTTTCAAGCTTAGAACATTGATTCTATGATGGGGCCCACATGAACACATCGACCATTCAGGACCATCATGCATATCCAGCGAGCTCTAACACCTTGCTTTGTCGTCTTTCCATTACCCTCAAGGGATAAGCTTCGCACTTGGTTCTACTCCCTTCAAGAATCCATCCATACCTTTGATGAACTCGCCAAGATTTTTTGTAGAGCAGTTCATTGCAAATGGAGGATCATTAAAGATTCCTCCCATCTCTCATTCATCAAAATGAGGGTGAATCACTTAAGGAATACTTCAGGTTCTCCTTAGAAGCTTCGCCAAATACACAGGTAGACCACGACTATTAAGAGGAGTTTTCCTTGGAGGACTCAGTCCGAGCCTTTTTTCATCCTAATGTGAGACACGGTCACTCATATATGACTTAGTTCATCATGTGGCACAAATCTCTGTCGATGAAGCTATTAATGTCATTACAAATAATTTGAACAATCTACGAGGAAAATAAAGCACCAGTCTGAGGGCGAGAACCATCAAAGAGAGGCGTCATTGATCTCCCCGGCCCCATATCAACGATGTGAACCACGACCAGAAAAGGAATACACGCCACTGAACACATCTCGTGTTAACCTCCTGATGGCTATTCAAGATGAAGAAAACATCAAGTGGCCACATCCACTGAAACCAAATTCAGGAAATCAAGAGCAATATTGTCACTTCCATCGAAGTCATGGACATACTACTGAGGCATGCAAATAACTCAAAGAAGAAATCGAGAGGCTCATTCAACAAGGATATCTACGTTGATTTGTGAAGAATCAATCGACTCAAACAAACATACCTCCAACTGGGGGGAAACCAGGACAATCATCATAAACAAAATAATCATCAAGCATTGGGAGAAAAATAATCAGGAGGACCAATACTATCTAATCAAGTTCTCATTACCACCTCTAAGAGCTAGTTAAAGAAGTCTTATTGATCATTAGAAAGGTCCATGTTCTCATCAAGATCCACTTGTCATCGCCAGGATCGGTGACCCATGCTATAATGTTAAGAGAATTTTGATTGACAATGGAGTTACGTTGATGTCTTATTTTACTTCACATTTCTTAGCATGGGCATGGTTAGGGAAAAGCTCCAACCTGGGACCATTATGCGGTTTGATGCATAATGCAGTAGAGGGACAATCACCCTTCCGTTGTCTTGGTGAATTTCTTCAAAGTGACTCATTTAATCCAATTCATGGTGGTCAAGTCAGTTCGACATATATCTTTGGAAGGCCCCTCCAATCAATTTTTTGGTGCGTCACTTGATCTCATCTTAAGATGAAATTTCCAACCCCGTTGGAGTTGGGTGGTCTGTGAAATCAATAGATACAATCATGTTACCTCACAACAAGCTCAACCATTACGTGACCTTGACATGAAGATTTTAATTTTGAGATGAAGAAGTACCCGAAAGCTTCCGTAGAAGACTTTCTCTGTTGCATTATCGGATGACCAACCATTACGAGCGGTACAAGTTGGATCTCTACTCTCGAACAAAGGAAAAATACATAGACTTCTTGCAGAAATCAAGACATCTTGCTTGGAGTCGGCGGACATCGGGGGGATTGATATGATCATGCACTCCCTCAAGATTGATACGACATTCAAATCGATCATCCAGAAGAAGCGAAGTTTTGCACATGATCGCCTCTAAGTAATTGAGTAAGAAGTTAACAAGTTTCTAGAAGTAGGATTCATACGAGAGATACATTACCCTACATGGCTAGCAAATGTTATCATGGTTAAGAAAATAAATGGAATATGGAGAATGTGTATTGATTACATTGACCTCAACAAAGCTTGCCCGAAAATAGTTTTCCTCTTTCTCGAATTGATCAATTGGTTGATGCAACATCTGGACATCAAATGCTCAGTTTTTTGGATGCTTACTCTAGTTACAATCAAATAAAAATGGACCCAATGGATGAAGAAGCTACAACATTTCAAACATATAAAGGTTTATCTATTACCAAGTTATGTTGTTTGGTTAAAAAATCTTTGGTGCTACTATCAACGCTTATGAATAAGGTTTTAAAGACCTATTAGGCCACAATGGAGGTATATGTGGATGACATGTTAGTAAAAGCTTGGAAGAATCACAACATATTTGACTTAGAAATATGCTTTAACCTTCTTGATGTTATAACATGTGACTCGACCAAAATGTGCTTTTGGGGTTACGTTGGAAAATTTCTTGGATTTATGGTAACCCACCATGGGATAGAGGCCAACCAGAAAATCAAAGCTCTCAAGATATGACTCCTCAGAAGAATATTAAGAAGTTCAACGTTTGAATGGACTTATTGCGTTATCCCTTCTAGCCATTAGGGATAAATACTTGCCATTCTTTAAAATATTAAAGGAGCTAAAAAATAATAATTTTTCGGGGTGATGAATGTCGGTCACTTTTGAGCAACTAAGAGTATTTAGCATCTCCACCCTACTATCCAAGCTATTCAAGGAGATGTTATACTTATATCTTAGATCTCTTCCCGTGATAAGCTCAATTTTAGTGCGAAGAAAATGGGATACAACAATAATTTATTATGTCGGTAAAATTCTCGATATAGAAAGTCGTTATCCACTTACGAGATAAGGTGGCTTTGGCTTTAGTTTTCTCGTAAATTGCGTCCATACTTCACTTCATCTCGGCGTTTACACTCATTTACCATTAAAATACATAAACCGGAAGCATCGGGTTAATCAAGTATGCGTAGAATTGGAGAGTTTGATATAAATTTTCTACCTACTGTATAAAGTCTCAAGTACTGAGACTTTATAATGGATGCTACTTACCCAACTCAAAATATCACTACATGCCTTTCGTCTCCTCAATGGACCCTCATGTTGATGGAGCTTGAGGAAATCTTGGTCTTTGTGCGAGAATCTTACTTATTTCCCCAATAGAATACCTTAGAGTATGGACTTACTAAAATTTCCGCAACTAATAATATGGTGAATATGAGGCTCTCATGTGAGGTTGAGACTTCGTATTGTGAAGCTTCAAGACTTAGTGATCACAACTCTCGACTTGTAGCCTCCCAAGTTGAGGAAACTTTATCTCATAATCCTCGGTTGCAATATCTCCATTTGGTAAAGTCTCTTCTTGCCCATTTCAAGACACATCAAATCATTCACATCTGCTGAGAAGAATACTGGTGATGCTCTCTAAACTTGCTACATCTGCTATTTGGAGATCTAGAAAGCATGTTGAAGAAATATATTTTCTAGCATCCAGGGTCATGGGTAATTCAAGATTAATGAGATAAAAAGCATTAGGTGGATGGACCCATCATCTTTTCTACAAGAAGGAACCCTTCAAGACCCAACTTCTCTCTAGAAGACAAGCTTCAAACTTTATTATTGTGGAGTGAACTATACAAATGAGCTTTCTGGACCATATCCAAATGCCTCTCACCTTGAGGCGATTACGCATTAAGAGGTTCACTGGGGATATGTGGAGAACACCTAGGGAGGAAGCTAGCCCTTAAAATTATAAGGCAAGGGTTTATTGGCCTGATGAAACAAGGCGCTTGGGTTCACAAAAAATGTGCAAGTTGTCGGTTGCACTCTAACCTCTCTCACATGTAGCATCAGCTCTCATCCTTCAAAGCCCGTGGCCTTTTGCTTAGTGGGGGATTGATATCATGGGACATTTTCCGATAGCATCAAGGCAACGAAAGTTTATCATTTTAGCCGTCGACTACTTCACTAAATGGGTGGAAGCTGAACCACTCGCTAAAATCACGGAGGCAAATGCTAAATAATTTATTTGGAAAAATATAATATGTCGATTCGGTCTTCCTGCAAAGATCATCATCACAATGGAACCCAATTTCTTGGAAAAAATCTTTACATCCTTTTGCAAAGATCTTCACATTCATTCTGCGCAGTGTAGCACATCCTCAAATTAATGGCGGTAGCTACCAAGGACTATACTCAAAGGACTAAAACACGTCTTGAGAAGGCCGGGGGGCAATGGGTTGATGAGCTTTCTAATGTTCTTTGGGCTTACCGCGACATCGCACCCTGAGACATATAACTTGTGTTTGACGAAGCTATTATCTAGGTAGATATCGGGTTCCAAGTCCAAGTTCAATTATTTGATCATGATGGTAATGAAGAAAAACTCCGGCTGGACTACTCCCAAACTTCATGACATGGCCTACCCGGCTTCTATTACCAAAGGGTAGCTCGTCCATTGAGAAGAGTAAAACTCGTCCATCTGTCGGTGACTTGGTCCTGGTCTCGAAGGCTGAGCAAAGGCCCTCAATTGATCTCCACCTCTTTGGGATGGTCATATGTTATAGTATGGTCAAGCCGAGAACATTCAAGCTTAGGATCCGGAAGGAAAAACTCTCTCGAACTTGGAATGCGAAAATCTCAGAAAATATTATCAATAATTCTTGCATAATTATTGCAACTTTTATTTGTCTCGTTTGTCATTTCTCTTCATGTTACCACGGGGATAATACTTGTTGTTGTTGTTGTCATTTCCTCTTGAAACTCATCGTGTTAAAATCATCTTATGATTTTATCACGAACTTATCAAAGTAATGAATTTATAGCTTTTTCTTACAAGCTTCTTCATTTAATCCTCCCACTTGAAATATACAACTCACGTTGTATCAATCGAGGGGCATAATCAATCAGGGGACTTGATCGACCTCTTCCTGAGGTAAGTCAGTAACACTTTGATACCAGGATAGGTCAAAGTCCTTGGTGGACATCGCGACCTCTTCCATAAAGCGTTATCGTAATACACGACAAACAAACTTGGATAGGTCAAAAATCCTCAGTTCAATTGACCTCTTTCCGGGTTAACGTCATGGTAACACTCGAAACAACCGGATAGGTCGAAAAGGTCCGGTGGACTTCAGACCTCCCACAGTTAACGTCATTTGGTAACCATAACAAACAATCTCGGGCCGGGTCAAAATCCTGAGTTCAATTTGACCTCTTCCTATAGTTAGCGTCATTGTCACCGACAAACAACCTGATGGTCATCCCCGGTTAATTCTGTTATACAGTTAAATCATTGAATACTCGACAAACAACGGATGGGTCAAAAATCTCAGTTAATTCCATACAGTTAGCGTCTGAGTCCGACAACAACCGAAAGGTCAAAATCATCCTCAGGTCACCGCGAATCAGACCATCCATGGTCACCGGGTGAGGTTATCGAATTAGATGCAAATTGAGGTCGAGATCTTATCATGTAGACATAAACACACCACCTCGGTCATTCTTCTTGGTCCGTCGCGGTCACCGGCGAAGTCGATGACGGTCACCATGGCCGACCATTTCCCTCGCCGTCACCACCAATCGCGGTCATCCCGGACTAGACACATTAATACATGCGGCTCGATTCTACCACCACCTCGTCGGCCAACTTCCGTGCTCCGCCACACCACCAACGTCGACACCATTTGCATCATCGACCTCTCGGTGCATCATGGCCTCAAACCGGTCGGTCAACAAAGCTTAATGCCTCTTTCGAGAAGAGCGAGCCGATGAACTACGGGCCTAAGCCTCAAACCCGGTCGGTATGACAAACTTCGCCTCTTTGAGGGAAAAGCGTAGCACTTATGTACATGGGTCTTGATCGCCTCTTCGGTCGGTCCGGCGATCTTAATTCTGAGAAAACTGGCGTGAAACTCTCTCGCTCAGTGGTCACGAGTTTGACCTCTTCGAGGAAAAGCGGAACCATGCATATGACTCTCTTGATCGCCCCTGGTCCGATGAAGATTAACACCTCTTTAGCGGAGCCTGCCTAAAGCTACGATTCTCAAAGGTCGGTCACGAGTTAGTTGACACCTCTTTGAGCCTTCTTGTATTCTTCTTGATTGTCAACGACCTCTCAGAAGAAGGTGCCTTCTCTGGGTTTATGACCCTTAAAAAAAATATCATCCAAGAAACCGCAAATAGCTAGCTGCAATCGTGAAAGAAAAGCGGACAGCGGTGAAAATACCCTCATCCAGCGGTTTGTCAGGCGAGCACCGTAGCCCATGTAGAGCGGCCGCCATTCATTCCAGCGTGCATGGCGTATAGCGATCTTCGCCCGTTGCCCCGCACAGTTCTTCCTTACATGAGTGCAGATGGGTCATAACCCAATCTTGCGTCATTGTGATCCGCTGACCCTTTGGGATGTCTTGTACTCACATGAAGATCTGCTTTCTCAATGTATGGTTAATGAACCTGAAATTTCGTGAAGAATTTTGTATTTTTGTATATGACATAAATATTTTTGGATGATTGAGATAATGTCATCCAAAATAAGCAAGATATGATCCAAAATTCCATTAATTGAAGCCGAATCTTGTGTCAGCAAATGATTAGATCATAGCGAGATGCTTATTATCATTGACTTTTAAACATTGGTTTTATAGTCGAGTCTTGGCGGATCTAACAATAAGATCTTATAATTGACTTCATTTGAGCATTCAAATACACAAAATACATCAAATAATCAAAGGAATCATTTTGGCCGTCCGTGGAGTGGAGTGGTGCGGGTTTGTATGTATTCTGAACCTCTCCTCCATCTATAAATAGTCCTCATTTCATATGAAGGCCACAAGAGATGAGAGAAAGCAGAAGATCCTCCAGGAATCGTGCCCACCCGGCGGTGGATCACGGCGCCTCGGCGATCAGCTCGTCGCCTTTCAATGGCGGCATCTCATTCATTTAAAAGAAAATACAACGGAACCGAGATTGGAGAGATTGTTCTCTTCTCGAACAATTCGAATCCGTTCGGAATATTTTGTACTCTGACAGAAGAGTGGAAGAATTTTTCTTGAAACCGCGTGGTTTTAGAAATTAAAAAGTTTTCATTACTTTAAATATCGGGTGTCTTTAGATTTCAAAAAATAGTAAATTTTACTCTCGTTGGTTGAGGGAAAAATGATTATAAAGCTCGAGAATGTTAAAAATTTTCTTAGAACTGAAATTATAATACTTGATGATGTCCACGTGCTCCATATTTCACTCTTCGGAGATTTCTTTGCACGAATCTTTAAAAATAATAACTCATGAAACTCACTAAACTATAAAGCTCTAGCAAGAAAATTATGTTTATGCTCAACTCTTTAACTTATCAAGTTGAACACAAATTGTTTACTAATATTAAATATATTTTAAAATTATTTATATATGATTTAATTATTTTTTAAGCATGACATAATTGAATGCTGAAACTTTTATAAAAGCGATTATAAAATTATCTGAGAAAACTTTTGCAAATTTCTTAGTCTTATAGATATTTTTATTTTTGAAAAATTTTAAAATAATTTTAGAATTATATTAAAATTTCTGGTTCAAAATAATTTTTTACAAACTTTCTAAAAATATAAAATATTAGTCAAATATGCTGTGTACTTCTAAAATAAAATAATCAAAAAAATTATCTCAAATTAACTATCAAGCCAAATAAGATGAAGCATCAATTATTACCCTTGTCCAACCCTACACACATCAATACATTTAATTTTTATTATACCCAATCAATGAAACCTTTTAATGTTTTTTAAATTAACTGTATTTTTGGACATCACTTGTTTTTGTTGGAAGAAATTGCAATAAAACGTGAACCTTTTTGTTTCAAAAGTAAAAAGGTTGAATCATTCAAGAAGAAAGCTTACAATTTAAATTTACAACAAATCTTTAAGAATATTCATATTATAATAATTAGCATAATCTTTCTTCATATGTTTTTTGATATTGATCATCCTCGAGAAAATGTCGATCAAGAATCTCAAGGCATTTTTAATGCTTGATCTAATCCGATTTTAAACTTCTGATCAAGCGAGTCTCGATGAGGCGAACATAGCAACATCAAGCATAGTCGATCAGAACTCGAATCGACTTCGGATCAAGCTATCGAGTATGAAAATGGATCGATCCATGCCAAATGGTCACCATATTTATGGTCGGTCGTCGTCGAGGCATCCAGCGAATCCAAGATCACCCAATTAACATCATTAAGGCGGATCATCAAAATACCGTCGATCGGGGGATCGCCTTGGAGTCCGTCAGATGGGAGTGGTTGGAGTTTTCCGCAATTTACAAAGCCACCAAAATCTATAAATAGAGCTTCATTCTCACCTTAGGGGAAGGAATCGATTTGAAGACCAGGAGCTCACGAGAACCACCGTCGACCTTGGCCGATCTCACCAGGTGCCACCACCAGTAGTGCACGAAGATCGGGAGCTTGCAGGAGATCGCCCAGGAGGACTAGAAAAGACCGGTTCAGCTCCTTTCTCACGAAGATCAGAGGTTGCTCCCGGAAGATCGTTCACGCTTTGGGAAACTTCTCCCTTGGGTTGGAGTTGCCAGATATTGTATTTTCTACACTCGAATATTGTTTCCTGTAAACACCTTCTTCTCAGTAACGAGAAGCAAGGACACGTATCTTTTGAACACATAGTGAAAGTTCTCTCTGGGCAAGGCCAGTGGTTTTCCACGGGTTTTCACGTATAACCCACGTGTTCATATCCCTGCTTGTGTGTTGGATAATTTTTGCTGACGAAGATCTGCATCTCTGGAATAAAATTCTCTAGCATAGCAGGTTTGGCCCGTCGTGGAACAACAGTTCCCCATATATCTCCAATATGGTTGGTAAGCGGGGTTTGCTCAAGCTCATTCGGGATCAAGGGCGTAAGTCTCCAACACTTCTCTACATAGCGGACTTACGTCCCCGGTGAGGTCAGGTGGGCCCTCTTTGGAAGATCGCGTTCAAGGATGGAGGATTCCCGAGGAAATTCTTGACTCTGCGAGAGGGCCGGCAAAAGCGTTCCAACCGCTGGAAGAGCCACGGGTTCCATACGGCCCTCGGCATAATCGATTTTCTTCACGAGAATGATTGCAGGAATCGGATCAACAAGTAGAGAACCCCTTGGCACCACATCCAGATCTTTGAACCGGATCGCCGTTCTACTCACCCACACGAATGGCTCGACCTGCGTATCGGTGAAACTCCACGTCACCTTATCTGCGATGAACTACGACGGCAGTGCGAAGAGTTCGAAACAATCAGAATGATCCATTCTCCGCCTCTTCCAAAACTTCGTCCCTTCGGCGAGATCATCTCGCAATACCCGTTAGATTCAAGCTTCCCGGCATGGACCCTTACGATAGCCGTCCGTGCGAGCATATCGATCACTTTGAGCGATCATGCACATTCAGCGCAAATGACTTGTGTCGGTATTCCAGCCGACTCTCAAAGGGCGGGCTACTTGGTTCTATTCACTCATTGAGGGTCCGTCAGATCATTTGGAGAGCTTCATGATTTTTGTAGAAAGGTTCTGGCGAACAAGAGAATCATCGAGGATTCATCACATCTCTCAGAATCATGAGCGATGGAGAGTCCCTCGAAGAATACTTCCAGGTTCTCCTCTCGGCCGACAGTCTGAGGGGAGTAGATCGACTTTTGAGGCGTGCTTCTCGGAGGACTCCGAGGATACTTATTCATCATTAATGCGGAGGTCCATTCTATCTGGTCCCGCAGAATAGAGGCACAAATCTCCGGTGAAGCTATCGGTGCTCATCGACAGCAGTTTGAACCACCAAGCGGCGGAAGAAGGTTCCCAAAGGTGATGTTCAAACATCTCGAGAGAAAAGAAGAAGCGACAACCTCCCCAAAACCTCCTCGTGACCTCGGATGACTCGGAGAGAAAATATCTGACTCTCAACCGTCATGCGCGAACATCCTAGCTATTCGGAAGAGGATAGTCAGTGGCCGACCTTTAAAACACTGTGGAAATCGAGAATTACGCCACTTAGAGGGGCACACGAGTGCCACCAAGCGAAGGAGGAGATTGAAAGACTAATCGTCGAGGGGTATCTAGGCCATTTTATACAAAACCAACCAGCTCGTCAAACAAATCTTTGGGGGCAACCGGCTCGGAAGGCATGGCGGTGGGAGAGAATAAACAATTGCGGGGAGGGCGGTGTTATCAGCAAATATTCATTGCGCGCTTCAGAGCGAGCGAAGAAGTCTCGGGTTGACCATTCTATCACCTTTGATGATTTAGATCTAGAGGGCTTAGCATCCCACATCAAGATCCTTGTCATCGGTCGAGTGGTGATCCATGCTTCAATATTAAAGGATATTGATGCAATGGGAGTTCGGTTGATGTTCTTTTTTTCACTTTCCGCATGGGTATAGAAAGAGAAGCTTCAACCAGCGGCGGTCCTTGTATGGATTTGATAATGTAGGTATTAGTGGAAGGGACAATCGGTCTTCCGTAACTCTTGGAGAATTTCCCGACCGCCCACTTGATACAATTTATTGTAGTCAAGTGCGAGTCGTCTGATACAATATTTGGGAGACCTCTCCGTCATATTCGGTAGATCACATCATTGCCTCACCTCAGATGAAATTCCGACACCGGTGGCATCGGCATGGTAAGTGGGAATCAACAGATATGGCGTCTTTATATCAAACAAACCCGACCATTTACGTCGGTAACCCTCAACATCGAGAACTTGACTACGAGATGAGGATGCCTGAAGGGCTTCTCCGGTTGAAGATGTAATTTGTCTTCTATCTCGAAGTTGATCCATCGAAGGTGAAGGTGGGATCGTTCGTCTCTTGTCATCGAATCACATAGATTTTACGCGTAAAATCAAGATATCTTTGCACAGGCGCGTCGATATTCAGGTCATTACGCACTCTCCTCAAAGTTGACTCAACCTACAATGTCTGAGAAGAAAGAACCTTACGAGCGATTGCGGTCATAGAACAAAATCACCAAACTTACGGAAGTCAGTTCATTCGAGAAGTCTACTACACGGTTGGCTAACGTGGTGTTAGTCGAGAAGAAGCGGTTCTGGAGAATGTGCATCGACTTGCCGACCTTGTCGTGCATGCCCAAAAGATAGCTTCCCCTTCCTCGTGTCGACCAACTAGTTGATGCGACATCGAGGACATCGGATCTTTGAGCTTCATGGATGCATTACTACAATCAAATCGGGATGAACAAAATAGATGAGGAAGCAACATCCTTCCAAGCAGATAAGGGACTATCTTTGTATCGGTCATGCCATTCGGACTAAAAAATCTTTGGAGCAACATATCAGCGCCTTATGAATAAGATCTTCAAGGATCTTATAGGGGGCCTAATATGGAGGTGTATGTTGATGATATCTTTGGTGAAAACTTGGAAATATCACGGCATATTTACGATGCACGATGCTTTGACATTCTTGACACTTCTGAATCTCCAAGTAAGTGCATTTTTGGAGTTTCCTCACGGGAAATTCCTTCATGGTCACTTTCGGCGGGATAGAGAAGAAGAAGAGCACTCAGGACATGTCACCTCAAGAGCGATCAAGGAAGTCAGCGTTTGGTGGAAGGATTGCGGACTTTATCCGCGATTCTTGGCCCTTCGGAGATAAGTATCTACCATTCTTCAAAATCTTTCAAAATCTGGATTCGGTGAATGAGATGAATGTCGGTCTTTTGAGCAACCGAGTCTATTTAGCTTCCCCCCCCTTATCAAAGCTATCAAGGAGAGAAGGCGTACATCTATCTTCTTTGTTTCTTCTCTGCGTAAGCTCCGTCGTCTGTGAGGAGAATTCATTTACACGACCCATTTATTATGTCGGCAAAATCCTTTACGATCTGGGCGCTATCCACTAGCGAGATAAGGCGGCGTTGGCCTAGTGCATTACACGAAAATTGCGGCGTACTTTCGGTTTCCATCAGCGTCTACTCATCTTCCATTAAGAACTATTACGCAAAGCGATG
This sequence comes from Cymbidium sinense, assembly GCA_021442155.1. Lineage (NCBI taxonomy): Eukaryota > Viridiplantae > Streptophyta > Magnoliopsida > Asparagales > Orchidaceae > Cymbidium > Cymbidium sinense. Next base: position 62,027,269 of record CM038222.1, read on the forward strand.
TATCACGGAAGGTTGATGAAGTGGTCGGTCGAGCTTGGAGAGTTTGACATCCATTTTCTTCCGCGTCGATATAAAGTCACAAGTGCTCGTGACTTCGTTGTAGAATGTACCATCCTGAGCAGATCATTCATCACTCCATGACAAATCAATGGACATTATATGTTGATGGAGCTTGGTACCAGGTCGGGGGCGAGAATTTTGCTTATCTCCCAGTAAAATAACTTTAGAGTGAACCCATTAAAGTTCCGACCACCAAATAATGTCACACAGGCCCTCATAGTAGACTAAGCTCGATCGTGAGGTCCGAACTTAGCCATCTACACGACTCACGCCTTGGCCTCACAGTTGAAGGAGACTTCGACACCGCCATCCGCAGCTTGCCGATCTTTTGGCAAAGTCACTTGCTCGAGACCCATCGATAACTCATATTCTAAGGGAGCAACACGCGAAAGTGCGCCTCTCCAAGTTAGCCACAACAACGACAGAGATCTTTTCAAGAGAAAATACATGAGGACATCCACTTTCCCAAGATTCCGCCTTGGGTGATACAATCTGAGGACCCAAAAGAATCTTCATGGATTGATCATGTCCTTTCTTCAAAGCGGCCTTGCCAACAGACCCACCGATGCTGCTATCCACGGAGACCTCAACTTCACCATAATCGACGAACTCTACAAGCTGTCCTTCTGGGGCCCTACTTAAAGTGTCTACCACCTTCTGAGGCTAACTATGCAATGCGAGAGGTTCATTCGTGAATTTGTGGTGAACATTTGGGAGGCCCGCCCTCAAAATCATGGCAAGGTTTTACCGCCTACAATGAAGAAGGGACGATTGGAATTTGTAAAGAAGTGTAACAAGTGTCGCTACATTCCAATCTCACTCATACACCATCTCAGAACTCACCACAATCCAGAGCCTGGCCCTTGCTCAATGGGGATCGATATAATGGGACCCTTTCCCATTGCCACCGCAACGAAAATTCATAATCTTGGCCGCTTGACAATGGCGTGGAAGTCAACCGGCCAAAATCACCAAACAAATGCCAAGCAATTTGTCCGGAAAAATATTATTTGTCGCCGATTCCAAAGAAAAAATCATCACCGATAATGGACGCAGCTCATGAAAGACATTCACATCTTTCGCCAGCATATCCGCTAATCCACACAAATATCCCATCCACAAATGGGCGAATCAAGTCACCAATAAGACAATACTAAAAGGGCTAAAGACACGACTGAACCACGCCGGGGGGGGTCAAGAACTATCCAATGTTCTTTGGGCTTACCGCACTATCAAGGACCCTACCGAGAAACACCGCACCGGTTTCGAATCAGGTCGTTATTCGCCGACATCGGGTCCCAGCCCTAACCCATAACTTTAATGCCGACAAAGAACGATAAGCTGATTCCATCTGGATCCCCGAAGAGACCCGCGACATGTCAAGACTAATGGCTTCTATCGAAAGGATTGCTCGAGGTTTCAACCGGCGGGTGACCACAATATCGTTGGGGACCTCGCCCTCGAAGTCTCGACTCGCAGAAAAGGCCCACAACAACAAACTCTCACCGCGCTTGGCCCGTGATGTGGTGGTGTCTAAAATCAAGCCCGGCACGCTCAAGCTTAAGGATAGTATGGGAAGACTCTCCCACGCACTGAATGCTACAAACCTCCGTAAGTACTACCGGACGACGCCTTTTTTATTCTAGTGAATGCGAAAACATTATCATCGTATGTTTGTATTGCAATTATTTATCAATTTATCGATCATTAACTTATTGTCCAACCTGGCATCAAGGTGTTTGATTTATGTTTCTATCTATGTTAAAATTCTCATACTTATTGTGACTTTTCTTGCTTATGCATTTTAAAACACCACTCAAGAGATCAACTATTGTTGTATCTCATTCGTAAGATCGATTGGAATTGAATCTTCCATCTGTTAACATCGAGTAACGCCTCGATAAACAACCTTGGATAAGTTGGCAATCCTCATGCTACAACTTTCTCCATAACATCATCGAAAACGATACACAACCTGGATATCGAGGTCCGTGGACTTCACCTCTTCCATACGTTAACGCCATCGTAACACCATAAACAACCTGATAGTCAAAATCCATTCACCAAGATCTTCCTATGTTAACATCGACGCCTCGATAAACAACCTTGGATAAGTTGGCAATCCTCTATACACAACTTTCCATAACAGTTAACATCGGTAAACGCCCATACAATAGATAGAGATCGAGAGAACCTCTATAAATATATTCCGTAAGTTCATCAAGTAACGCCTCGTAATGATCTTGAATAGATCATCCTAAAGGATTCCGATGATCTCTTCACGCAATCTTTATCATCGAAAGTACACTTTGACACAACTAAATATTCACAAACAATTTTTGTATATTAATATTTCTGTAACATACAAGTACAATCAACCGTAAATAATATACAACACTAAACAAATGCAACATAAAGGAACTACAACTACAAGCCTTGATGGTCTCAAGAGATGATGAAGAACTATCCGAGTCATCCTCGCCGCCGCTAAAGGTCTGGGAAGCTAGAGAGAAAGGACCTCAACACGCCTCCTACTACATGCCAAGCGTCCCCTTCAAGAAACCTCGGATGAAGCCTTCATCAACACACCGCCCAAAGCCTTCACCTCTACATCATACACGTGGTCTCGCCTCAACGTGGATCCTCAGATGTGATACTCTTGAAGGCCGCCGAGTTCTTGAAGTCCTCCACGGCTGATCCGCTCCCGCTTCTACCCGAGATAAGCGCCTCTTTTCTCTCAAAGGCGGCGTAACTCTGGTTCTTTGCCTCAAGACTAAACCTTCTCAAAAGATCTTCGATTTGCGAGCAACCAACCTTTCTAGCCTCCACTAATTCATCCCGAGTCCGCTCAACTTCCGACGAGTCGCCAACTCGGCCCTACACTCATCAAGTTGATTCTCCAACACGGACATCTCTTTACTTTCTCCACATACCGCTTCTTATATTCACCATGGAGAAACTTGACCTTCACGAACTCTTCCATATTCAAAGACAATGTTCATTTTGAAGTCAAGTTCTTGCTTCTTCAAGATTCAAATAAGAAAAATTACGTAAGCACGGAAATGGGAAATAAAAGATGATGAACGCAAGGATTGTTACTTCTTCTAAGATGTCGACACCTACGCAGAATGATTCAACACGCCCTCGAATGAAGATCCTTGGGGACGACTACTGGTCCACTTTTCTGCATATCGATATCACCATCACCTCTTCGCCTCCTTTTCCTCTTCTCTATTGGAGACGGGTCCTTCGGAAGAGCGAGGACGCTGGAGATCGAAACCTCTTTGTTGCTTTCAACGAACAGCATAAGACCGCCGGATGAATAGAAAGCCCCGCCAACAAAGATTCCTCCGCACAAATCCGATATATCAATCTCAAATCAAGATCTTCAATACTGAATTTCAGTCCGCAGATATCTTCATCACCAAACTCAGGGAATGGGTAAATCTCGCCCATTTCTCGGAAGACCCTACCATTCTTCACAAAAGAATCGCGCTTGCCCAACTCTGGAGAATCCTTCGTCCGGAGGTCAAGTATGACTCCGCAGTGATACACCATCGCAGTAAACTTGCACATCCGGTATCAATCGAATCGCCACGCAAAAAAGACTATAAGTCCCATCACGATCGTCATTGCCCTGGTCGAAAACTGGGAAATGCAAACCTCGCATGCTGACAAAATGGCGATCATCTCGGGGGATGGGGGAAACCGCAATCCCCAAACTCATCTCGAATGGTGAAATACCCATGAGGGCTCTATCGACTCTTCTGACACTTAAGAACCAAATCATTCTAAAATAATATTTTTCCAAGCACGATCAATGTGTCTCCGTGATCGACACTCCCACAATCCTTCGCCCTCCCATTTTGAGGTTCTGCCGCCTCCGCTACAAGGGTCTGACGTGTCTCTTTCAAAAGATTCTCACCCATCTACAAACACCGGGGAGGGCTATGCACTCGGAAGATGAAAAATTATTCCAAAAAGAGTGCCCAAACTCCCACGTGGGAGGGCTGCACCCAAGAGGAGGAGAGGTTGATCCAAAAGAGTGCCCAAACTCCCACTGGAGGAGGCTATGCACTCTAAGAGAGGAGAGGTTGATCCAAAAAGAGTGCCCAAACTCCCACCGTGAGGGCTATGCACTCAGAAAGAGGTGGATCCAAAAGAGTGCCCAAACTCACCTGGGGAGGCTGCACCAAGAGGAGAGAGGGTTGATCCAAAAAGAGTGCCCAAACCCACCGTGGGAGGGCTAGACTCTAAGAGGAGGAAAGGATCCAAATAGTGCCCAAACTCCCACTGGGAGGCTATGCACTCTAAGAGGAGAAGAGAGAAAGGTGTGCCTTCAGCCCTGGGGGTTTTATACCCTTCTAGGCAAAGCGAAAAACCGCCAAACCTTAAACCGCCATATTCACCCGCGGTGCATGCCCGCCATTTCCGCCAGCGCCCTGCTCAAGGCCGCGAATCCGATCCATGTCGACTGCCAGCTTGAACTGGCCGACCATGGCCAGAATGCCCATGGTCGAACGGTTCAGCTGACCTTCGTTGCGAATCAGCTGCCATGGTCGAACCGCTTCCCGATGCCATGAATTGCCAGCCCGTCTCCCGCTCCAATTCCGGCTGAGTTCTCGCAGCCACCATCGCGGAAGGCGTGGCGCAGCGGCCATGCATACAAGGCATGGCGGCTACGCGCTCATGGCGCACCATGAAGCTCGTTTCCTCCCTGACGATCCAGACCAATCAACTCAAAGATATCACATACATATTTGCGCCCCGATCGCCTTCCATTATAATATCTGCATGAAGACTGTTTCTCAAAATGTAGCTTGATGGACTCTCAAATTTCATTGGAGAATTTGCTATTTTCAAGTATTTGACATATATTTTGGATGATCGAGATAATGTCACCCAAAATAGAGGGCATCCTCGAAAATTAATCGATCAAGCACGAATCCCAAGGCATTTAAATGCTTCGATCACCATTTCAGAGTTTTACAATAAATCAAGCCTGGCGAGACGAACATACAACATCAAGCATAGTCCGATCCGAATCAATCGACCGATCAAGCTATCGAGTATGAAAATGGATCCGATCCGCCAAATGGTCACCAAAATCGACATATTTATGGTATCGAAGCGCCAAGACGAATCCAACGAATCCAAGATCACCCAATTCGACATCATTAAGGCACCCATCATTAAAATACACCGTCGATCGGGGATCGACTGGGTCCGACGGGAGTGGTTATGGGAGTGGTCGGAGTTTTCCATGAATTTACAAGGCCGCCACTCCCAAAATCTATAAATAGCTTCATTCTCACCTGAGGGACCTGGACCGATTTGAAGACTGAGAGCTCGAGAACCTCCACCAACCTCGACGACGACCCAGACTACCGCACCACCGCTCAAGATCGAGCTCGCCTTGAGATCGCTCTGAGACTAGAAAAGACCAAGCACGCTTCCTTTCTCAAGATCAAGAGGTGGCTAAGATCCGTTCCGCTTTTGGAAACTTCTCCTAGTTGAGACCGATTGTATTTTCTACACCTAATATTGTCGCCTCTCAGAACACCTTCTTCTCCAACTAACGAGAAGCGACCAGATCTTCTTTGAACACATGTGAAAGTTCTACAGACGGCAAGGCCTGGTTTTTTCCTTAACGGGTTTTCCACGATAACTGTTCATATCCCCGCTTGTGTGTTGGATAATTTTGCTACGACAAGATCTCGATCTACCTAATAAAATACTCTAAAGACGCAAAGTATCAAATTATTATTTAATTCTAATAAAAATATTATTTTTATACTATATAATAAAGCATTTTTAAATTCACATATTTTTCTTAACATAAGTTGAATCCAACATCTATTCTCTTTATCGAGATATTGAACAATCGAGATTTTATGTGACTCTCTTTAATCTTATCTATCACCGACGCTACTCCAATCTTTTCATTGATTTTGCATTTTGTCTCAAAAATATAAAGCCACTCATCCACCTGAGCATCCTCATCTTTGTAATAATACTTAGTTTTATGCTTCTCTTATATCGGCCAACATTCTAAGATTTGAAATTTATTAAATGAAAAAATAAGGATTTCTTTAGTATTTTGCTTTATTTTTTAAACATGTTTATATGACTATTTGGGATTAATTTTATTATGTTTTTTGTTTGTATTTTTATATTATTTTTTAAATATATTTGCTTAATATATTTTTAAACAACAATTTGAAATCTTTATTTTTTAATATTTATCTTTAATTTGAATTGAAATAAAATATATTTGATAATAATTATTATTTTTAAAATACTTAAAATATCCAAATAAATAATTTAAGTGTTATTAAAAACAATATGATTTATTTTCAAAAATAAAAAATAAATACTTAAAAATAATAATAAATAAATATATTTTAAAAAATAAATAAATAACATAAAAATAAAATTGATCCCAAACATACCCTAAGTAAATGATGCAATAATTAGTGCAAATAGATATGATGATTTAGGGTTACACATACATATGCATTGAATCTTCATTACAATACTGTCCAGTGTGATGCGCACCCTTTCCAAAGACCAATCTTCAGAAAACAAGCAATTTCAAGCCATCAGCATTAAAAATACAATCAAGCAAAGAAAAAAAAGGCTAGAAATTAGAGACAAATTAAATTAAAATACTTATATCCATTCGTTAATCTCATAAGAAGATGAGTCTCTTTTACAAGAACTTAAGCAAAATAGTAATTAATCCACACCCCACAGCCAGATCACATAAAGCCAAAGCCTGGTTGTTGTGATGATGAAGAAGAAGAAGAAGCAGCAACTCCTAAACACAGCTCTGAATCAAAGACTATCAACACTTACCTAATAACTGCTTACTGAGACAAACATAAATTCAATCAAAAAGGCCAAAACAAGAACTGAAAGCTCAAATCATAATAAGCACTTTGAGCAGTTTCAGTTAAAAAAAAAAAATCCACCTGGGCTGAATCAACAAGTCAAGCATCTGCACCCTAAAAGGATTCAAATCAACTCCAATCCATCAGGAATCAATTTTGAGTTTTGACTACCCTATTTGTCATACCACGTTAGAAAAAATATAAGAAACTAGGAATATAAACAGCTTAGTGAAATGCCTGCCTTAATTACCCATAGCAGCATCACACTTACAGGTTTCATGAATCTTTGTCAGTTCTGTTAGGTTATTGACGCTCCAAAGCTGCGACCTTTGCTCGATTAAAACTCGGCACGGCGGTCTTCCAACTCTTTCTTTGAGCAAGCTCGCAGTTTTCACCGACTGGGCTGCGCTTCAGATCTGAAGGTGGGATGAAGCAATCGACGGAAAGGCCAGGAACATTGAATGCCACCTCTTCGATGGTCCATGCTTCCTCCATCATCGTCTTGGTGTGACTCAATGCCGCCTCGCCAAACTTGAAAAGAGTGACAACCGAACGACCGGAATGGGCAACCATAACGCCCTCGATGGGGTGGTAGTCGTCAAGAAAGGAAGAGATGGTGGTCTCCCAGTACACAGCCTCGCCGCCAGAGTTTGATTGGATTCGTGTGAGGTGAGAGTCCTCCATGTGGATGAGAAGCCCAGTTTTCTGGCTGAAATATCCAAACATTACATGCCTTATTATTTCTGCAGGTCCCTCACTCCTAGCCTTCAAAGTCTGGGGATCAGCGCAGAGCCTAAGAATGAAGCAATCCTCTCCATTAACCTTCCTCTCTCCAATACACTGTGCTTTCGCAAACATGTTTGCAGTTGTCAAAGGATCGAGACCCTGCAAAAAAATTACTTAAATCAATCAAAACCAAATGATTTCAGGGCTCATGATAACATGTTTTGAAAATGGTAAGTTTATTGGATTCAGGTTTTACTTGGCTGAATGTAGTTAGAAAACAATATTGCTTTTAAACTATAAAAATGCCTACAAAATCTCTCATAAGCAGATCATTCTTTTTAATTGGGATATTTGAGAGAATTCAATGGCAAACACACAAACGACGCACAAGCAAAGCCTTGAACCCAAAACCTATTAGGTAGAAGTATAAACTGTCGATCACTAGGCCGAGATGACTTGCAATAGTAGATGATTACATTTTCAAACACAAATTAGTTCAAACTAAATCTCACTTTCCTAAAACATGTTTTCTATGAGCAAACAACCAAATGAGCTCTAGAGGGGAATAAGGGCAAGACCATACAAATTTCTTCATCAATCAACTAATCAATTGAAGTTCTTTCAAAGAGCTATATACCTGAAGTGCTCGACGGAGAGGGCGAACAGGGCCCTTTGCAGCATGAGCGCCAAGCCAAGGAGTGTGCCTCCAAACTATCTTGCCATTGCAGCCAGCATGAATCTTGCTGGCACCAATCGCAAGCTCGACATACCACATCTCAGGAGCCATCTGCCATAGCACAAAACCACCAGACTCAGCATCTCGTGAAGAATTTCTACTCTTTATCACCTTGGTCGCAGTATCAAACTCAGATGCTACCATCCTTATCTTCCCCATAGCGTAGGAATTATGAATTGTGCTCAGCAGCTTAACACCACCAGAAGCTGCAGTGTACTGCTGCAGTATATATTGGGCCGAAGAAGTTTCCTGTATCACCGGATTAAAGAAAAAAGAAATTGGTGAAACAGAACAAAGAAGGTGCAATCATTCATAAAGTATGAAGAGTGTGGGTAGCAAGCTTAATGCTGTTGTGTAATTCAATAAGAAAACAATATAATGCAATCAAGAACAAAGGGCGGATTTTATTTTTGCAAAGAAAAAAAAAACTAATCTGAATGCTTAAATCTTCTTAAAAGGAAACGTGAAGAGTGGGTAAAAGGTTCTATTGTTACTGCTTAATGACAGAAGATAGCATGAATGATATCAAGAACGAAGGATGCAACTGATTTCTTTGAAGAAAACAATCATCAGATTACAAAATTGGGTATAATTTCACTAAAACGAAGCAGTAGTAAAAATCCCAAACAGCGACGTCCATTATAAGAACTATATCAGAATGTATACCAAATACCCTTTAAACAAATAACTAAACAGTAATATAAAAAATCCCAAACTGAGACGCCATAATTAGAACAACATCAATTCCATACCAAAACGCCCTAAACTGATAAACTCATTTCCGCAGAATCAACACAAACACTTCCAAAACAAGAAATAGTATCATAACGAACGCCGAAAGCATATTGAATAAAGCATCCATCCACCCAACATCCCGAGTTAATAAAACCCCCGATTCCGATAAAACGCTCCAGAAAAAAGCAACTAAAGTTTATGCCCTTTTTTCCTACTTTCCATCGACACTCACTATAGGTGTATCCTTGATGCTCAGATGGGGCAAAGGCTCGCCGGCGCAGACGTGCATTGGCGCGAGTGGCGCCCCCATTACGCCAAGTAGCAACCGAAGGTCCGAACGCCGGTGGGCTCCGGCAATCGCCGGCGCTCTGGCAAGCTGCGCTCGTACCCACTCACCCCACCCATCCTTCTTACACTCCACCACTACGCCATCGCCGGGATCAGGCCCCTCCATGAGCGGCGCCAGTGCTTCGCCACCAGATCTCGCCACTGGCGGCGGCTCCGTCCAGTTCCGCCGCAGCGGCATTGTCGTGTTCTTTAACCTCAATCTCGCAGGTGAAAACTCTCGCAGAGCCGAGAGGAACCCTTGCCTCCTCTCCATCTCCTCAAAACCCCCCGTTACAGAGAAGAGCTTACAGGAAGGATTTAGACGAAGACCACCGGCATGGGTGAATCTGCAAATGTTTTTCTTGGGTTCGAAGCGTAAATATGAAAAGAAAGCCCTTGGACACGGCCCTCTTTGGTATTTTCCGGTAAAAAAGGGGGCTGAGCAGAAAAAGTAGCAGGGGTTCGAAGCTGAAAAAGACACGGGAGAGTGTCGAGGTTAAAAAGGACACGCGGTACAATCACCCGAAGTAAGCTTACCACGGGGCCGCCTGAAGTTCTATAGAGTCGACTTAGGCAAAGTAGTCATAAAAATTTTATTTATGTTGAATTTATTTATTCATTTATTAACTAGATCATAAATATAAAACTTAACTAAAATTTTATATAATTATATATGATCTGTAAACAAATTTATAATAATATAATGAGAATTATTATCATAATATTGAATAAAATTTTACATACATAAACAAACAAACCAAAATTAAGATGTGCAATTATTTTAATTTAATAAAATATGAAGGAAAAATTAAGATGTTTATGATTATTATCACTTAATCATTTTTACAGATCATTTTTTTCTTATATTTTTATTACACTATAAGCAGGCTAATTAGTACTTAAGATATTATAATTTAATAAACAAACAAAAATTAAGATGTGCAATTATTTTAATTTAATAAAATAGGAAGGAAAAATTAAGATGTTTATAATTATTGTCACTTAATCATTTTCACAGATCATTTTTTTTTATATTTTTATTACAGTCTAAGCAGGCTAATTAGTACTTAAGATATTTTAATTAAGTTAATTTAATAATATATGAATATTTATGATTCTTCCGCGTTAGAGAAGTCAAAATTATAATATCTTAAGTACTTAAAAATATAAGAAAAAAATGATCTGTGAAAATGATCAAGTGACAATAATCATAAACATCAATTGATGATGAGTGATGGTGTTCAATGAGTAAAGATGATTAGATTATTACAAATATTAGTGTTGATCGTCGAAAGACGACATCAAATTGACCATGGTGGTTAGGCAATAATGTTCAGACAATAATGATTGAGTGATGGAGATCAAATAATAATGGTCATTTGTATCTACTAGTGGGTAAACCTCTTAGATTTTCAAAATATATACGATCACTTTAACTCAAAAATAGAGGTGTCAATTTGGGTCAACATGATAAGCTTAGATCAAACCCTAATTTGACCTAACTCGAATAAATATGACTTAAACTTGACTTTTTTTATTAAATTTTTTGACATAAATCCAATCCACATTCAGCCTTCCTGACTTGAATATGAGTTAACAGACCACAAATTAGACACATATTTTAGATCAAATCGGGTTAAAATTCAGTTAATTTTTGAGTTGTGAATCAAAATCAAGTTAATCTCAAGCTTATTGATAAAATTCTGGTCAAATTTAGTTAGTAGATCAAATTTGAGTGGGTGAATCAGCATGAACCAAACTCAAAATTTTAATTAGTCGGACTCTTAAACTCAAACATATCTTGAAAGTTAATCAGATCAACCCAAATCTAAATTTTTTCGATCAAGTCATTATCGAGTGAATTTTAACACCTCAACTCAAGCTCAAAGTCTTCTTCATGTATTGAATAATGCTTATAAACACTCCATTGCATAATTTAAAATTATATATCTTAATCAATTAATGTCTTTTGAACCTTTAAGTGCTTTAATGATCCATGCTCCATTTGTAATAGTGGCCTTAATATTTTTTATTTAAAAATATTAAATTTTTTTTCTATAAATTATTTAGTTGTAGTGTTTTTTCAAAATGTTTTCCTTAAAAATCTATTTAAGGGTCAATTATGAAAGCTGTTATTTTACTATTTTTCTTGTGTGATCTATCCTTTCATAAAAATTTGAAGTTAATAATAACTTAAAAACTCATATTTCCGTCATCTCTTCTTCATGTATGAAATAATATCTAGCGGATTTTATTGAATTTAAACATGGAAGATAAATTTGAAATCCACGTAGAAGAATTTTTTTGGCGCTCAATTAGTTATTTATAAATAAAGAATTATATATTAAAAATAATATAAATTTAAAGTTATTTAGTCAAAAAAGAAAATATTCATTTTAAGAAAATTTTAAAAACTTAAAAAAATCCATAATATTTTTTTTATTTAAAGCATCTGAGAATTTTCTTAATATTCTATAAATAATTTATATTTTGATATTCGGAGACTTAGGAAAGGTTTGATTGGATGCTTTTGAATTTTGATAGCATATAATATAAATTAATCAATACTTTCCAAATAATTTTTTTAAAAAATATATTGATGGGTTATGGCCTTTCCAAATCAGACCTTACAACTGATCAAACGGCTGACATTAAGCCGCACAACAAGCCTATCCCTGATCAGCCTCACTGCAACTGCCCATCTAGCTAGAAAAAATATTAATTATTTGCAAATATTTAAAAAAAAAGGAAAAATATCTCCGTCAGCACGCACGCCCATCTTCCTTCCGGTCTTCCTTCCGTTCTAAGATAATGGCGCCGTCAGTGTTATACTCACCGGCTAAACCGTCAAATCGGGTCTTTCTTCACAGATGAGTTTTTTTTTTTTTTTTTTTTTTTTTTTTTAATTTAAGAGATATTTTAAACATTTTGAATACAATACATAATATTTATACAGGAATATTTTAAGCATAATTCTAAAAAAAAAAAAAAAAATCAAAAATAAGTTTTTTATTTTTAATTATATATAAAATATTTATATACACACAATATATACTAATGTTCAAAATATTCTTTAAATTTTTAAAAATAAAATGATATACACACTATTATGCACAGTAATATACAATAAAAATTTAGATGTAATTCTATATCTAAATTCTTCACGTAATAATTTCTCATCTTCTGAGTTTAGTTTCTCAATTTTAATTATTATTATTATGAATTATTATCCACAAAATATTATTATATTTTGATCTTAATTTGAATTTGATCAAAAAAAAAAAAAAACTCAATTAAAGCACCTAAATTCATGTAATAAAATGCTTGAATTCTCACATAATATTATCTTTAATATAAAAATAAATTCTTTACATATTAATTTGATTTAAATTATATTTCACATGAATTATTCTTTAAGCTTAATAAAAAAAATAATATTTAATTAAGCCTTGATGGACTAAATGGAGCTTATTCTTGAGCAAATTGTTAAGAAATATAAATGAGTTCTATCAAATAAAATTTGTTGAGCTTAAAAAATAAAAATTTTAAATAATAATATTCATGACCTAGTCTTATCGAGCGTCTATAATAGTTTATTCGTAAATTTTAAATGATACTGCTCATTAACATAAATAAACTGAATAAGCTGTTCGAACTTGTTAATTTAATTACAGAGTATTTGTTAAATTTTATTTAATTGCTTAATCAAATAATCATGAATAAATTATAATCAAGCAGAGTTATGAGAAATTTATCGAACGCTTATTCATTGGCGGAAGCCTAACGCCTCGAGTCCTAAAGCACGCACATGAAAGTGGTCACCTTAACTATTTAAATCATATGGAATGTAATTAATCATAGAAAAGACATAAAAATTTTGAATAAATATATATATATATATATATATATATATATATATATATATATATATATATATATATATATATATATATATATATATATATATATATATATATATATATATATATATATATTTATTTATTTATTTATTGGGATCTCATCAAAACCCACCTAGCTATCAAAAAAACTATTGTGTGGGGAATTAAAGGGCAATCCTTTGATATTTTTCGTGCCAAAGATTAGGTTAGAGTAGGGGTGTCGATTGATTGGCGGGTCGTTCACCCGAATAAATTGACACGTCTCGTTATTAAGTCAAAATTTCAAACGACTTTAACCCTTTGATGAATGATATATATATATATATATATATATATATATATATATATATATATATATATATATATATATATATATATATATATATATATATATATATATAAATAATTCAAATTGGTTCATCAAAATCGAATCAATTTCAATTATAATTTCAGTCAAAGTTAAAAAATCAATCACTGGGTTGGAGTCAATCAACCCAAAAAATCAAACGGGTCAATTTTTCAACCAATTTCGCAGTCAACCCAACCAATTTTTAGTCGGGTTGCGTCAATTTGACAGACTCTAGATCAGATGCCATCACTGGCTCAATAAAAGAGAAGGATTGGCTAAAGTTATTTAGGATCACATGCCTACAATTTAGTGTTTCTAATCAGGGCCATGCGCATTGTATATTATGAAGATTTGAAAGAAATTTATTATTTACTTAAAAAATATTAAATAAAGTGATCATTTTTTTTCTATGATATTATTGAATGGCAAAGCAAACAATATATTATTATATTTATAAATATAATTTCATTTAAAGACATTTATTAATGTGATTGGAGAAATCCCATTATACTTTATGTTACAATTGTAATGAAGAAAAATTATCAACCTTTATTATAAAAAATAGGCTAAATAATACTAAGTTGCTCGATTAATGAATTGTGACAATCGATCATTATGTGATTGTAAAGAAGAAAAAGATACTTAATAGATGATCGATACATATACTAATAAGTGACTTTCAGTTCATGAATATATCGATAAGCGGTGTTCATGCTCGCACATGAATGCATGTATGGCGTGCGAATTCATTTGATCAGCTCTCAATAGATGGATATGCACAAGCATCATTATTTAGATAGATAAAATATAAAATATTCATAATTAAATGATTCTTCCTTAAATAAAATAGAAGATGTAGAAGAGGTCGACTTAACTTACTTATACTTTAAAATATGGAGTGCTAGTCATGGAGGTGATTGATTTATATAGATTTTTTTTTTTCTTTTATTAGCCATTGTGATGTATAACTTCAATATCATTAAGGCTTATTGATAAGTTGCAAAAAAAAAAAAAAGCATCTAAATTAAAGTTTGAAGATGTTTTACTGTTAGGGTTTAGTGTTATATATATATATATAGAGAGAGAGAGAGAGAGAGAGAGAGAGATGAGGAGAAGTTAACTAGGTGATTGAAAAGCATGATCAGACCTTAGATGAGGGAACCAATTAAGCTATAAATTGGTTGGCATCTGTAGAAAGCTATGGACCAACTGCTCTCAATTTGATTCCTACAACTTCGGGTGTGCACAATTTGGTTGGTAAGAGGAAAGTATTGGATTGGTAGACAATATATAACCCTATTAAGAAACATATGCGCTAAAAAGTGAATGATTGGATATATATATATATATATATATATATATATATATATATATATATATATATATATATATATATATATATATATATATATATATATAACATTTTTCATAACCCAATCATAGAGTAATCTTATCAAATTGATTGTTTGTTTTGCACCAATTACTTCAAGCTTATATAGAATTATTATTATTGTTTATGTTGAGTGCAAGAAGATTCGAGTCAGTAGAGTAGGAGAATTTGACGTTTTAGCGTTGCACAAAAGTTCCGCATACACGGCAAAAAAGTTTGAGTGATCTCGAGATTTTTACGTGGAAAACCCAAAAAAGGGAAAAACCACGGGGCCTAGCCAACTTAGGAATAATTTTAATATACCAGCTTCTGTTATAATTGTACCCTTTCTCCAAAGTAGGAGAATGATAGCTTACAAGAATATGTTTGTGACAAAGCGGATTGCGTGACCTTGAAGTGGTAGTCGATGATCCGATGAAATTACGGAAAGATCATTGTGTATGCGGTAGCGGTGGTGGTGTGTAGTAGCGGTCGGCGGTGACCAATAGTTGTGGCAACGGCGCGACGCGGCAACCGGCGTGATCCGGTGATTGTCCGCGGCGATGAGTCGTGGTGGCCGGCGGCAAGCTGCCGGTCGGCAATGATGATGGCAGCGGTTGTGGTGACCGGTGGGCGGCCGTGGCGGTGGTGATGATCTAGCGATGGTCGACCAGTGACACGATTATGCTTTAAGATTCCTCGAGTCTCAGAGCTCTCTCATCTATTTAGCTTCAGGTCCCCTCATGTAAAGAATGAGAGGCTATTTATAGATTATGAGAGTGACATCTCTATAAATACATGCAAAATCAAAACCACTCCATGGGATAGCTCAAAATGATTCATTCGATTATTTGATATATTTTAAGTATTTGAATGCTCAAATGAAGTCAGAATTATGAGATCTTAGGCTTGTTAAATCCGGCTCGTCAAGGCGCTCCATTTGACTATAAACACTCTATATTTAGAAGCTATTTAGGGATCCAATTGATATCCAAAAGTTTTCAATGATATTTTAAGTGTTTGATCTGGGCTAGTATTGACTTAGAATCAAATTTCTTTTGATGTCAAGATTCGTGCTTCAACTAGTAAAGTTTTTAATGACATATCAATTTTTAAAACATTTTTAATGAATATATAATAAAAATAATAATATAAATCAAATAATGCATTACTCATAGCTTTCAAAGTCTGGGGATCAGCGTAGAGCCTAAGAATGAAACAATCCTCTCCATTACCCTTCTTCTCTCCAATACACTATGCTTTCTCAAACATGTTCACAGTTGTCAACGGATTGATACCCTGAAAGAAATTGCTTAAATCAATCAAAATCAAATGATTTAAGGGCTCATGACCAATCAAAACCAAATGCCTTATTATTACATTTTCAAACACTCTTTAAACTAATAACTAAAATTGAGGGCCATTATAAGAACAACATCATACTCCATATCATATATGTGGGCTCTGAAAATTCGCCACCGACCTCTCGACAATTATTGAATTGAGGAGAGTATGGTTTAAAGTGTTAGTGTAATTTTCAGAAGGTAGATAGAATGGTAGATAAGACACTACCCATAGATTTCGCCCTCATTTTGCGAGGACTTTATATCTGGTTCTAGGTTTCCTGTAGGCACAAGCCCCTATAATTAACTACCCCTCTTAGTGAGTGAGAGAAAATTTTAGATTAAGGCTAGTCCTTAGGTTGCTTAATGCGTAGTGTATAGTAACAACATATAAATTTTTTAGAATTTAAATTTATGAAATTCATCATTTCAGCTTAAATTGGATGATTGGGGAATGATGATGTGCCCGATCTAGATCCCATGGTTCTGTCATCCCGGGCAATCGCGGTTCCTAGTCTACTTAGTAAGAGGAGGTAGTCGACCCAACCTGACTGAAAGATCCTTATTAGCAACCATGGGTTACACTGTCTAAGAAATCTTTGTAGACCTGGGGTGATGTTTATCTAAGGAGACAGGCTTAAGTCTACTTTAGTTGGTAGAGGGATGTTTGCCCTATCAAGTATACCCTATGATTCACAACACAAAGGACAGAGCCATTGGGGAGCATACATGCTATGACCGTGATCGTAATATAATGGAGCATGACTGGCCAAACCACTCGATCAGAGGACTCTAGTCATAACTACTTCATTTGTGGAGGCTACTAGCCAAGCCACGTAGTCAGAGGGCACATGCCACATCCTTACTGGCGTGAGATTGATTAAGAGTGAATATAGCAGAACACTTGATTTGACATTGGCTCTGTTGTGACCTAAAATTTTCTTAATTTATCACCCCCGATAAATAGTTGCGGAAGGTGGATAGATTGAGTTTGATTTAAGTTTTTAATGATAGAATTCTATTTAAGCAGTTTGAGATTGCTACTTAATTTGATTTAAAAAATTGATTAATTTGAATATGTTTAAGAGCTTTAGATCCTGTCAAATCTGTTTAGCTACTAACTGAGGATTAGTTCTACTGTCACATGACAGAATTGTCAGATATTTCACTGATTTGAAAGTCTTATTGTAGGTTTTTAGGTTTTGTTAACCTGGACCCAGTCCTAAGACTAAACTAGGAAACAACCCCCGTAGCATCCTCAGACACTTGAATTTAAACATTCAACGTAGTGTCGGGGTCTATGCGGGTGATTAGTAATTTAGGTAATTTATTTCTGAATTATGAGATTGATTTTTGTATTTTCATTTAATTCCAATTTATCCTGCATAGCCTTTTTAGACATTAAAATTTACACTTGAAATCTCTATGTCTAAGCACATGCATGTGTTTATAAAATCATAATTTGAATGAAATTCCTTAATTTTTGATTAAACGAAGCCCTATGATTTTTATAGATTCTGATTTAGTATCGCATTTTGTCTGGTTGTACAAAGAGTTGCAGATCCGGTGACATAGAAGACGTCATAAATTGATTTAATATCTTATTAGATTTTTTAGATTAATATTTAATTAATTCTAATTTAGCCTGTGCGGCCTTTTCATACATTAAAATTTACATTTTAAATCTTCATGCTCGAGCACATGCATATATTTATAGCTTAGATAATTTCACCTAATTAGTGATTTCATTGATTTTGAAAATCATAATCAGAATGAAATTTCTTAATTTTTAATTGAAGGAAGCCCTATGATTTTTGTAGATTTTGATTTAGTATCGCCTTCTATCTTCTTATACAAAGAGTTGCAGATCCGGTGATGATTTTTATTTTGAAGCTACAGGTTCAAAGGATAATTTAGTTTGTTATTTTAAAAGAAGATTTAACCATCATAGTAATTTTTATTTTCCCCCTCTTTTTATTCAAACTTTCCTACATTCATTTTTTCCCCTCCTTTTCTTTTGAAAGCAAACCATTCACTACCACTTCTAATTTTTATAAATAAGACTAAGATGGAGTCTCCTATTCTATTCCATTTGTTTGAAGGGTTGGAGTTAGAGCATTTAGAAGGGAGCGGTTAGAGACTTTAGTGGGCTTTCAACTCGGCTTGAATAGATCTAAGTGCTCCCCTTTATTTTATTTTTTTGTTATGTTTGTCTCATATTATTTTCCTTCCTTTTTTGTTTGGAGTTTCTTTTTTAATTTGAATTTTAATTTTAGGATTCATTGTGTGAAGCTCTTAAGCCGATTCTTTTACTTTCCATATTTTTTTCTAAGTCATGAGATTTTGACAAAATTTTGGCAGCATTTCAGCTATGGGGAGCGACATCTAATGAATGTTGGCTTACTTGGTACGCCCTCATGAGTGTAGTGAGTGGTTTCTTGTGACACCGCAACCAATTTTTTCATCTCGTTCCGCCCTCATGAACATGACGAGGCCTTCAAACCTGCAAAGAAACACAAACATGTATATATATCCACATTCACATATCCCACATGTTATGACTAATCCTTTGGAGCGTTGCAATGATCGACTAAGGAATGAGGTTCGGTATACCAAAAATCAAGAGAAGAACCTGCCTCATGACAGTGTTCTTCTCCCATTACGACGGAGAGAAGGGTCGTAAAAGGGATGAAAATGGGAGGCGATGCTGGAAACCTAAAGAAGAAACCACCTCATGACGGTGTTCTTCCCCGGTTGTGGCGAAGCAACTTTGAAAAGGTAATGCACGGAGTGTGATGTTGGAAACTGAAAGAAGAACCTACCTCATGATAGTGTTCTTCCTTAGTTGCGGTGAAGAGACTTTAAAAAGGTAATGCATGGAGTGCGACACCGAAAATCAAAAGAAGAACCTGCCTCATGACGGTGTTCTTCCCCGGTTGCGGTGAAATTTAGATTGGTTTTGTGTGGGAAAGAGGCAAAATTTTCTATTTTTTTTGTGGAAATGAGGAGATTAGTGAAATGGAGAAGGAGGAAGAGGGGAGTTCTTTGCTGTTTAGAGAAGGAAAAGGAAAAAATAGAAAATAAAAGAAAGAAAAGAAAAGAAACAATTTTTAAATTAGGGGAAAAAAGGAAGAAGAAAGGAAAGGAAAAAAGAAAAAGGAAGAAGAAGAAGAAGATCTTTACGGTTTGAGGAAAGGAAAAGGAAAAACATAAAGAAAAAAGAAAAAAGAAGAAATGATTTTTAGATTGGGGGAATAACGGAAGAAGAAAAGAAAAGAAAGAAGGAAAAGGAAGAAGAAGAAGGAGAGATCTCAAGCCTTACCCTCCCTTTTTTATTTCTGGAGGAGGAAGAAAACTATCTTGATTCAGATTAGGGCAAGAAAAGAAAAAAATTGAAAAATGAGGGAGAGGGAGGAGTTCTTTCCATCATATGTGCACGCGTGTTGACGACTCGAGCGCTTGATCAGTTGATCATCAAGTTATGTAATATTTATATTCTAACCAGTTTCAATATTTTGAACATGATGATAAAGTCCGTTCATCGATCAGATGTCAATTGGGATGATTTTGGCGATGTCTAGTGAATTTGATATTGTCACTTCAAATCATTCAAATTGCACTCATCAAATTTACGGTCTCATTTGATAGTTTTCAATGTTTTGAAGCTAATGTCATGAATGAAGGTTGTTTGGTTATCATCGCAGCTTTCTTACTTCGATATGCATGTCGACACATTGATAGCTTGAGCACTTAATCGATTGATTGTTAGATTTTACAAAATTTATATTTCGATCAATTATGATGTTTTGAATGCGACGGAGAAGTCCGTTTGTCGATCATAGGTCATTTTGACCATTTTCAGTGACACCTAGTGCATTTTGAGTCTTAGTTTGTATACTGTCACCTCCGAAGTCCGTCGAATTTGACTTGTGGACTTGACTTGACTTATGACACATATGTGGAGGTCAACAAATGTCCCCCCCCAACAAATGTGATTTATGCATAGAGTGAGTCATATTTGTTGAAAACTGGTTGACTTTTTGGTTTTCTTCTTTCTCCTCCCCCATCTTTCTTCTTTTTTTTGTTTCACTTCTTGTTATTGCATCTTGAAAATTGGTGGACACACTTTATTATGCCGCCATTTAAATTTTTATGTAACATTTCTTTTATCACTTGGCAGAAGAATGTTCAGCTGGAGGAGACCTAATGATCTGTCATATGATGAGCCTAGCGAGGAGGCTATCTGTTTGGAGATTGACGAACATGATCCTCATGGAGATGTTGATATCAGAGATAGAATTGAGCAGCACACTGATATGCTAAGAGGACGTGATTTTTACCAGGGCTTCTTCGCACGCTCTTCACTACTTCCTGATTGTACTTCAGATTCCTTTGCTTTTGAGGATCTTGCAGACTGGGTGGCTACCCTTAAGCTGAAGTGCGGGGACTACAATCCTTTGGATAGCATAGTAGCCCAGGTTAGTTTCGGATATTGTGATGTCTTACTTGCTTCCGAGATTGGATGAGATAGTTTAGACTCGAGCCACCGCCTATAGGCTCACTAGACTGCCGGATTCCTCTATTGGTAGGATTTCTACTCTTTCCTATGGATATGTCACATGGTCTAGCTATATTCTAAAGGCTCACCGAGATACTTTACAAAAAATTAGCATTTATGAGGCAGTATATGTATCTTTATTTGACTTTGGGGGTATGCCTTCTTCTTGGGCTCGTGGAGTAGTGAAGTTCTGGGATTCTAGTAGTAACACTTGCTGGATTGGCCCGGAGGAGTTGATAGTCACTCTTTTGGACTTACAGGCTATGCTGGGTCTTTTCGTATTTGGTTATCACTATAAGGAGTGTGTTCCACCTGATGGAGAGTTTTTTCGTAGGCAGCCTTGAGATGATTGTGATCGACGAGCTAGGATAGCTGTGCCTTCTATTTAATTGATCTTCTGGACCACTATCACCAGACCTTCAGGGTGTCAAGGCGTTCTAGACGATCATGAGCTACATTACTCATGAGTACATGGATTCAGAGCTTCTTGCAAAATTATGCTCTATTTGAGGAGATTGTAGCATTGCATGGCCCTTTTCTATTGGGTGTGTCTTAAGGTAGTTTCTTATCCGAGGAGACTGCGGAGCCTATTTTATTAGTAGGTGAGACTTCTCCAACACTATAAGTATTGAGCGAGGATCTGTTCTTTGCCAGTTTTATAGTGACATGGCTTTGCATTTTTGTGCTTCCCATTATAGAGGGCTTAGTTCACTTAGGCGCTTTATTAGCAGCCAACAAGATCTCTCGAGGTGAGCGAGTTTCTCTTTCCCCAACAGTATTAGCCCGGCTTTATAGGATATTTGGGGTGATTTCTGGGGTAGGTTCCTTGGAGCTACGAGATGTGATTCTATCTTGGCAATACTTATATGATTGGATTCATATCCACATACATGGTGCCTTTGCTTATTTTGAGTATC
Organism: Cymbidium sinense; assembly: GCA_021442155.1. Classification (NCBI taxonomy): domain Eukaryota; kingdom Viridiplantae; phylum Streptophyta; class Magnoliopsida; order Asparagales; family Orchidaceae; genus Cymbidium; species Cymbidium sinense. The sequence goes on from CM038222.1 coordinate 62,049,181, forward strand.
CAGTATTCTTTTTAGAGCGAAGATATCCTACAATCTGATATGAGATTCACATGCTCTTCTTTGCTCCCCATTTGGTTAGAGATCTTTTTTGTTGGTTCACCAGCCGGATATACTCGGCTTACCCTCTGACTTGATAGGGATTAATCTTGTTGACATCCTTGATGAGAATGACCGATATTCCTTACTTCATGACCGTCGGACATTGAGTGTAGCTGAGTACCTTTTCGGTATACATTGAGGATGGTTATGTTATCAATTTGGGTAGTCAGTTGTTATAGAGGGCTATTAGCCTAATCAAGTTGCATGACAGTTTGGTTTCTTCCAATCGACGACTCATGATGACAGACCATTCATCCCTGGTGTAGTGGATTTCAGGAGGATTAGGACGATTCCCCTTGAGACACGTTACTTTGCTACTTCAGCCATTTAGATGCATTTTCTGAGGCTTGGTACTGGTGCTCATTTTCAGATAGCCCCTCAACAGGGTCGCACCGGGGTTAGTTATACCTACTTCACTTGGATACAATTATCTTTTGGCCCTTTCCTAGAGTGTGGTTCTAGAAGATATGAATGTAGGATGAGGTCTTTGGGCATTCCTTGAGATTAGATGACCCATCGTCGATTACCATTAGCAAGAGATTATAACGTTAGAGGTATAATCACTATTTAATCACTATTATCCTCTCTTTCAATACTTTTATCCTCCCTCCCCTCCCTTTTTTTTATCAAATATGATCAGTGTGTCTGATACTCTAATTTGATTCTTGACAGATGCACTAGTTGGAGAGCAGGTTAGGGCTGAGGATATCACTTCTCGTGGTAGAGTTAGAGCTAGGGATTCTACTCCTAGCTACACTGATATTTCTTCACAGGCTCGCAAACGTAGGTGTAGTCAACCTACGAAGCCTGTGCGGGCTTCAGTTGATTGTTCCACGAGTCTGCCCCCACAATAGTTTATGACTTCTGATGAAGTACCACAGGTGTTAGGTAGCTCCAGAGTTGGGTTTTCATGTGTATCGACCTTTGATACTACCACTTTCAATTTTATTACCCCTTTTGTGGAGCCACCTTTCTCTACTGAGCCTGACTCTACCTATTATCTTGGGGGGACTTCTGAGGTGGGGGACCTCATGCCTAATGGGACCTCTATTGAGCCAACACATAGCCTTAGAGCTTATCAGATAGAGAGGGTCCTCGAGGATTATGTTGCTTATGATACACCATTTCAGTCAGATTCATCATGTTTAGGTACTTTCTCCCCTTTCTTCATTCTTTAGCTTCCCTTCTTTACATTTACTTCTATGCTTTATGCTAATTATTTTCATTTGTTCCTTACAATGCTTGATGTAGGTTATGAGTTTAAGATCTACCATCATCATTCCTCTAGGCCAAATCCACGTGACAGGGGCATGCAGGATTGCATCTTGGTATTTTTGAGGGACGTGGTTTCTCGACTTACTTTGGACTCACCAGAGTCACTTGACAGCTTCACATCTTATGAAAACAGAACTTTGGACCTTTTAGCTTGTACTAGCTTGGAGGAGTAGGCTCTTAGGTATCTGGAGACTCTTTGTAGAGACGTGGAGTTTTTGATCCACCAGATGAAATCACTAAGTATTGTCTGATCTAACACTTTACTAGCAGAGCTTCAGGAGTAGGTCAGGCTTCATTGGGAGACGATTGACCTAACGCATGATGAGTTTGAGGAGAGTGCGGAGGCTCTACGACATGACCGTTAGATTTTGATTGATTCTTCTTCTGAGTTAGACAGATTGACTGCCATGATCAGAGAGCTGCAGGTTGAGCAGGACATAAGAGCTCAGGCTATAGAGTAGGAGTAGCAGCGTTATCAGCTACATCAATGGGTGATGGTAGATGCTGAGGCTGCTTTGATCAGAGCTACTGATGCTTTACAGTTGGTTGAGAGTGAGCAACCATCTTTAGCAGCTTATTTAGCACAGCTTCAGGAGCTACAGTCTAGGCTCCCATGATGTACTTTTTTTTTGCAGTCATGTAATATCTTGTTATATTAGTGGATATTAGTTCCTATATTACTTATGTACTTTTTGCTTTTGGGGATTTGATGAGAAGACCAGCTTTGATTTTTGCTCTGGCTTGATTTGTATGTTTTATTCTTTGGGTTTAATTTTTGTGCTGGCTACGAAACTTGAATTATTTCAGCTTCGATTGCAATAACATACAGAGCTTTGATATGATTTATCATTAGTATGATGCCTTATTTAGGACATACTAAATGACGGGATTGATCGATTTTTCAGAATCAACTTACCGGATAGATAAGAGTTCTTACACTATCTACTATCTGCTTCAATAGCTTTGCTGAAGATCTCTTTCTTTTATGTCTTTGCAAATTTGAGTTTTCTTCAACCCTAGTTTTGTGCTTGGTTGGGTTTGATGGAAGAATTGGCTTATTTATTTGGATGAAGGATTCTACTGGGGAATTGGTTTATCCGTGCTTGGTCAGATTTGAAATTCCTTCTGTCCTAGTTTTAAGCTTGACAAACTTGATGAAGGATAGACCTGATTTGCCCATATTGACTTGTCAGGAAGTGTATGCACTCCATGAATCCTTTACTTGCTTCTTTGACGAATTTGCTGAATAGTACATACAGATGACCCAACCTTCCAGCTTATATAGGATCAATGTTGAATTATTAGTCTAGCAACATGTGCTTTAATAGACTGAATAACCATAAAATTTCTTTAGTTCGGCCATCAACTTTGTGTGAGCTATGGAATTGCTTCATCGGTCCTGTGCTTTTTTGCTTTGATAGACTTGATGAGGAGATTGGCTTTGATTTGTACTTTGAGCTTGATCAGATCATTAGAGAATAAGCTGAGATATTATCTTGTGGGTAATACATAGATTGATTTTAGGTAGCTCTAAATTGAGAGTTTCCTCGGATTGTCTTGATATGTCGATCAAGTAGAAAGATCTCTTAGATCCTGATTGCTTATAATCACTAAGCTAGATTTGGTTTAAGATTGAGCAGCTATCATCATTGGACTGACGAGCAGTGGCTCTTTCACTGTGGCTTTTTCTTGTGGCTTATTGAGTGAGGAGAGTGTCAGCAACTTGGCCATATTTGAGCTTGTTGAGTTCGATCTTTAGAACCTACTAGAGTCTTCGACTTAATCTGTGATGGGTTGATAATTTTGTCATCAGACTAACAAACGGGGGCTCTTTCACTATGGCATTTTCTCGCGGCTTGTTGAGTAAGGAGAGCGTTAGTAACTCTGTCATTTGTGAGCTTGTTGAGTCCGTCCTTTAGAATCCATCATGTTCCAGACTTTAGGATGTAGAGGTTGATATTTTTCCAACTTAATTGATGGAAGCTTCCAAAATCGAGAGCTCTTCTGACTTGATCTCCAGAATTTGGAAAACCCGAGAGATAAACTTTTGATATTTAGGGCTCTCTTTTCCTGTGTAGCAATGGATTTTCTTTTTTTTTTTTCTTGTAAGAACCTGCAACTTAGCAATGACAATTATGAGTATATTTAGGAATTTTGGCGTAAAGCTCGATGTCAACCCGAAGTAGAATATATTCGAGGATTTTATCTTATGGTCAGATGTCAACTCGAATAAACTTAAAAATGCCCTTTGTCTTGTAGGGAGAATTCTAAAGCACATTTAGCTTTCAAGATGAAAATATGTAAATACATCAATATTTGAATTGATATACTCTTAAGAGGATTTTAACATACACCATTGATTTCATCTATATATAAAAATCTAAAACTACCCCTGTGTAACAGGGGAATTTTCACGAAAAAGTTCTTTCATTTGAAGTGGGTATATTTATTTAGGGATCTCGATGAACGCGATGTCACTAAATAGATATATTGCCCTATCTTGTAGGGGGATTTCTATTTTACCTCGAGAATATGGTCGTCAAGTATAGTACTTTTTCAAGTATCGATCATTAAGTGACGGTATTGGTCTTTCACCCTTTAGGTTTATGAGTTAGTATGCCCCTCATTGGTATACTTTCTCAATAACAAAAGGATCCTACTAATTAGGCTCAAATTTACAACTAAATTTTTGATTAGGAATAATTAGTCTTCTCAACACCAGGACCAATTCTCCTTTTTGGAACGTTTGAGGCCTCACCGTATAGTCAAAATCCTTGAACATCTTTGCTTGATAGATTTCTAGATTTTGGTGAGCTTGCAATCTAATTTCATCAAGAGCGTTGAGTACCTCCATTCTCAAATGTGCATTTTGATCTTTAGTTAGGTTGTATTGGATGGCTACTCGAAGTGAAGGCAACTCAACTTCTAGCAGAAGAACTGGTTCAATTCTAAATACCAATAAATAGGGAATGGCTTTAGTCAGGATCTTGTAGGTAGTTCGATATGCCCATAGTGCCTTCACTAGCTTAGTATGTCATTCTCTTTTATTTTTAGTGAGAATCTTCTTGAGCAGCTTGACTAATATCTTGTTGAAGGCCTCCTCCAAACTATTTGCTCTTAGATTGTATATTGAAGAGTATAGTCAATCAATTTTGTGTCGATTAATGAATTTATAAATCTTTGCACTTTTGAAAGCTGTACCATTATCAGAAATTATTTGATGTGACACTCCAAATCTATAGACCATGCATGATGAGTAACTTCTTTAAATTGGGTAAATAGCCCACTTAGATATCTTTTAGAAATGATGTCCAAATTTAATAATTGGATCAATCCAATTACATCCGCATCTCAACATTCAAATGGCGGATGCTATTGTTGGGTGTAATGGATTTGGAGGTTGATGGATGAGATTCCCATGTACTTGACACTCATGACACTTCTTAGTATGATTAATATAATCTCTCACCATAGATGACCAATAATAGCCCATCCTTTTGATCTTCACTGCCATCTTGGGACCTGACTGATCTGCACCATAAAGTTCTTCATGAACTTCAACCATCACTTTGGTGCTTTCATCTGTATTTAGGCATCGTAGCCACATTTGTTCAAAAGATCTACAATATAGAGTATTATTGACGAAAGCATATCGTAGCATTCTCTTCTTGATTTGCACTGCTAGTGATTTATTGTTTTGTAATTTATCTTCTTTAAAGTAGCCAATGAAGGGTTACCTCCAATCACGTGACTCTTCTACTGTAAAGGCTTCACACTGCTTTTCTGAAGTAATGCCATTCTTAGCTCTTCTTGGTACAATTTATTATTGATTTTAGGGAGTATGAGGAGCAACCTGAGTCGCATCCTACTGTATTGAATTTGCTAACCCCTCTACCTGTGGGGATTGATACTTTACTGGCTCTAAGACTCATCGGGTAAATATGACGATCATGACATAATCATCATTCATATTTTCCATTTCCTTAGCTAATTTTGCCAAGCAACATACTTTACTATTCTAGGATCAAGAGACTCGAGTTAGTGTGATATTTGATATCTGTTTCTTAAGCTCAAGAACTCACTTGTGATTGAAAAGTTAACTCAAGCTTGTTAATTCTATGGATGCCAAGTACTTGATTTATAATAAGCTGAGAATCACCAAAAATATGCAAGTTTTGAATGCCCATGAAAATAGCTTCTTCTAGACTTGCCATTAATGCTTCATATTCAGCTTCATTATTAGTTCTTGGCTTGGTCAATCCATATGATTGTCTCATTATCCATCCTTCTGGTGTTATGAAGATGATGCCAATTCTTGCTCTTGCTCTTAGAAAATTTAGATGTTGGACTTATTTGATCGATGAGGCTCCATCAAAGTACATTTCTCAAATTTGTAATTTTTCTCTTTCATGAATGAAGGCTTCTTGGCACTTCTTGTCCCATTGAATGGAGCGTCCTTCTTCATTAACCTTGCAAATAGTTGACAGCATCCTGATAAGTTTGATATAAATCGACGGATGAATGTAAATTGTCCTTCTAAAGAACGGAGCTGATGTAAATTTTCGGTGGAGGCATCTCCATGATTGCCTTGATTTTAGCATGATCAATTTCAATACCTCTGTGACATATAATGTACCCCAATAATTTTTCGGAGGATACCCCGAATGCACATTTTAGAGGATTTAACTCGAGATCATATTTTCTGATCTCTCATGTACAATTCTCAAGTCTTTGAAGTGGTTTTCACGGTTCAAGCTTTTACTACCAAATCATTGACATAACATTCCACCTTTTGATGAATCAACTCATCAAAAATATGTGTCATGGCTCTTTGGTATGTAGCTCCAGCATTTTTCAAGTCAAAGGGCATGACCATGTAGTAATAGATGTTAATATGTGTTCTAAATGATGTATGTTTTTCATCTTTAGGTGCCATTTTGATTTGGTTGTATCATGATGATCCATCCATAAATGAGAACATGTCATAGTTAGAGGTGTTGTCCACTAGTAGTTCTGATATTGGAAGCGAAAAATCATCTTTTGGGCACACCTTATTCAGGTCCCGGAAGTCAATGTAGAGACAGATTTAGCCGTTCTTCTTCCTAACTGGAATAATTTTGGCTATCCAATCTACATACTTCTCCTCTCAAATGAAGCCTACTTCGATCAGCTTCTTATTTTCTGCAATTACTTATTTTTTAATCTCCAATCTCATTCGCCTAGGAGCTTGTTTAACAGGCCTCACATCTGGTTTAATAGCTAGTTTATGAACATCTACTTCAGGGGATAAGCCAGGCATTTCAAAATATGTCTAGGCAAAGTAATCCATGAATTCATAAAGTAGTATTTTTAGCTCTTCAACTTTCTGATCAGGCAGAAGGGCACTGATGAAAGTTGGACGGGGATCATTCTCAGCTCCTAGGTTGATTTCTTTAAGTTCATACATAGTAGCTATTTGTCCACCATCTTCAAGTTCTTCAGGTGTGGGCTTGGCTTCTACTTCTTCATTATTCTTAAGATGAATTTCATGGGAATCATCTTCTTCATCACTATGCATTTCTATTTCAGCTTCTATTATATTATAACAAGCTCTATTTTGATGAGATTTGCAGATGAACCCCAGAACTTTAGTGATAAACTTATCACTTCTTCACGATGCTTGAGAACTTCTTTGACTCCACATCTTGTTAAAGATTTGAGTCCTATGTTTAGTAGTTCTAATATGAATTCTAGCTTATGCATCATTCTTTGTAATTTTTGTGAATAGTATATTGGTATTCTTGTTTGCACTATCTCATCGAAATTTTCATGTTGAGTAGGCTGATCGAAGTTGTGAGGCTAAGATTCTTCAGATCTATAAAATATAGTTTCTGTTCTTCCACTCTCACTCAATGTCTGCACATAGAATGTTATCAATTCTTCAATATCATGAACCTCCAGTGGAGCGATTTCTTTAAAGCACCGCTAAGGGATGAGTATAATTTTGAGTGAGTCATCTGACTTTGCCAAGTAAGATATCCTTCTCAATGCGACCATTTGAACATTATTTCCATAAGTAAATTCAAAATCATAGTTTGAATCAGAATCATTTATTTCATACTTTGCCTTTCTTAAAAGCTTATAAGTTCCCTTAGGTTTAACAGGAATATCTTTTCATTCTTCTGTGTCACTTCCCAAATGAGGAACTAATTTTCTTGACTTAGGTGCAGAATCAAGTGCCTTAGGGAGAGTTGATATTGTCTTCTTTCTTTCTCTTTGCTTCTGCTCTTTTACTTTGTGAAATTGCTTCTTAGTTCCTGAAGTGGATGCTACCGCTTCAAGCGGCTCTATTGGATTAGGCTCTTTCTTTGAAAGATGCATGATAAAGAAAAGGTTACAAGTTATAAAAGTTGCAAAAGAAAGTAAAACTAGCTACTAACAGATGTTTCCTATCCTCCTCCAAAAGCACAAAACTGGAGGAATAGTGTTATCTGATGCAAAAATCAAAGCAAGCTAGACAAAAGCTATTGTTAGATGTGTGTAAGCAAAATAACCCGGTGGAAGTTCTTCAAAAAGCTTATGTCGTGAGCCTCGAGGTGGTTGCCATATCTCACTCTGAAGAGAGAGCTTGAGGTGGTCCACCACCCCGATGTTATCCCCTTCAATGACTATGCCTCTGTACTCTATCATCCAAGGCTCCATGACATTCTGAATGTAGATCTTGGCCGCTAATTCCACTATCATGCTATCCCAATGTGGGAAACAATGACCATAGCTTTGATGAAGTTTCCATTGTCATCCCTTAAGACCGCGCAATACCGTACAAGGATCCATCCATCGCCTTGATCCAACCGGAGGGGAGGACACCACATAGTTTGATCACCCATAGTGGTGATGTCCCATTGCTTGGAAGGGGAAGGAGGAGGCATGGGTGATGGATTCAAGAATTGAGCGATAATTTTGGGGTGCCATGCTATACGCTTTTAGCATTACAAGCCCACTTGGTAGATGATGGCACAAGAGCATTTAGCCCAAATGGACCATACTTGGTTGCACATTTTGAATGGCTTGAAGGAGATCATTAAGTTGCTGAAAATAGGAATTGAGAACCCCATTTTGCAAGAATCAATTATAGCATTGGTAAGGGTGCAATGGACAATATGCTCAATATCTTCCTTGCATCCCCAAGGGCACATAGTGTTTTCCGTTAGCCAACCAACAATTGGTTGGTATAGCATTGGATGAGCCTCCACTAGAAAATTCTTTCCCTAGGGGGAAGTTTCAGCTTTTGCAATTGGAAATCTGATGTTTCTTTTTCAGCAAAGATACCTTGGTAAACTATAGAGATGATGGTGATACCTTGATTAGGCTCTTTGAGGATGAAATATTTTGCATCTTCATAGATTTTTGCTTCATTAATAGAGAATGGTTGTAGGTTATCAAGAATTTTGAATTCTTCTCCATTTTTCAGATACTTCATATATTGATGCATAGCTGATGGGACCATGACATACTCATGTAGCCACGATCAGCCCAAGAGAGCTCTAAATGATGTATCGACATCGATTACATTAAACTTGACATATGTATGAAAATAAAAGAACTCAGAGTTTTCTACCCTTTTTCAATGAAACCATGAACCATCAACTTGTCTCTCCCAAGATGTTGGATATCAAGTGATAATTCTCTTAATACCTTTAGACTCATAAGATTGATAAGAATCAATTAATATTCGCGATTGAGATGTCATCACTTCTAAGTAACATATAGAGGACGGTTGTGATCTGCCGTTCCCAACATAATATCTTCTTCAGAAAATATGATTATTAGGAGATCTTGAATTTGTAATACTTCAATCATGCATTTTTCAGCAAAGTAAGCTTCATAACTCTCCGGGTCTTTGATAGCATGTATCAAAGTTTCTCAGAAGTCTTTTGACATCAAGAGAGCCTCGTACACACTCAATTGTGTAGGGATCTTTCTCAAATGTGATAGAATATTAACATATATCTTCTCGCTTGATTTAGGCTTTGTCATAGGATTTTTGGGAATAATATCCTCGTTGACTTCAATTTGTTTGCTTTTATCTTTATTTGCATTTCTCTTCTTTGATAAAAATGGTAAGACTTTACCATTTCTCAACTGAACTTGAATCACCTTATCTTGATCAGATTCATCTGAAGAGATAGTTTTTTCAAGTTCCCTTCTTATTCTGGAAGATTGGCCAAAAAGGCTAGACTCATTTTTCAATGTCATACGTGATGATATCGATGAGTCAAAGTCTTCTCAGTCAAGAAAACATAGATCTTCATCTGAACTGTTATTATCTTATTGAGTCATTAAACAAAATTCAGACATTAGCTCCTCAAGCTCTTCTTACTTTCCTGACAAGAATTGTGATGGGTTGGTTGAGTTTGTCTGACTACCCTTGTCATTTTAGAGTAACTGATGTTGAAGAATATCTGACGTCATACAGATGATTTGACATGCCTCTACTAGATAATATTCATCATTATCTTCTTCATCTGATTTAGCAATGCGAAGTTTAGGCATGAAGTCTGCAAGCTTAAATGGCTGTCTTGCTGGCTGGTGATACTACTCTAGATTGTTAATGACCTTTTGAGTTATAGTTCTCTTCTTGATCTTCCTTTTCTTTGCCAGCTTTTTTAATTTATGAGGCTTGCGTTTAGTAGACTACTTCTTATGCTGTGATGAAGTAGCCTTATCAGAATGCCGTTGAGAAGCTCAAATATTTGATTTAGGCATCTCTCTTAAGTCCAATATAGGTTCAAGTGATGATTTCCACTTAACACTAGGGACTTCAACATTTTCACGCTCTTTTTGGAGACTATTATTTGCTATTCTTCAGTCTGAACTGATTTTTCCTTCTATTTGTCTTTGCTGGATGATACAGAAGAGGACATAATTATCCTTATAAACTCTCTTTTTGGGCTGACTACAACATTGTCGGATAGTGTAAATTCACCTTATCGATACTTCCTTTTTAAAGACATAATAATCTTCAATAGGATGATTGATCATACGATGATAGAGACAGTAATTTGAATTGTTGACTTGATCAGCTTCTTCATGCTTTTTAATTTCTGGTAACTGTAGACAGGCTTTGACTGCTTGTCAAAATAATTTGGCCATACTATTCCTTCTAAAGGAATATTCTTTGTTCGTCTTTTCCTTAAGAGATGGCTGCATTCGCTCATCATCTCTTATCTCTTATTTAAGATGCTCCCCATCACTTGGAAAAGTTTGAGGTTTGTCATTGCCTCCCAATACTAATTTTGGCTGTGAACTAGAAAAGACAGGCTTCTTTCCCTTATCATCATTATACATTGGATACTTTTCTTTATCCACATTATATATCACCTACTTTTCGCCATTTGAGCTATAGGAAGCAGCATGAATTTCATTTCTTCTTGTGTCTGAAGGTTTGTTTCTGTTTGCTTTATCTATATAGACTTTAGACGTAGAGCGGTTCAACTTTTCAAATTTATCCACCCTATCGAGCAAGTCCTGGAATATTGCAATCGATGTCATGCATAAAAATGGTGTCATTTTATCATCCATATTACCCATTAGCAATTGGATCACATGTTCTTCTTCCATGTTTCTTGCACTTCATACTTAGGTTGCGCCAACGACTTATGAATTTCATCACTAACTCATCTTTCCTTCTTTTCAGTAAGGCAAGGTTAGCGATTGTGATTTTCTCGATTGCACTGGTGAACCTCTTCACAAATATAGTCTCTAATTCAATAAATATTTTAACTGAATCATTTGATAATTCTGCATACCATTCAAAAGCGACTGAGCCAGGTTACTGACAAATTGACAGAAAAGTAGTGCATCATTCCCTCCTATGTTATCACAAGTAGCCTTAAATTGGGCTAGATGTTGCTTTGGATTACCAAGCCCATTGAAAGTATTAAATTTTGGCATTGAGTAACCTTTCAGGTATGACATTTGATCATATTCAGCTGGGTAAGGGCGACCCTTACTCACTAGCTTTTCAGCCCGCTCTGAGGCTATGACTGCATTTATCTTTTCATTAATTATCATTTCTAGCTGAGAAGCTGTTACCGTCCCAGGTGCACAAGCCAAATTTTGAATTGTCAGTTGGAGAGGTAGTGGGCTAACTTTGTTCCTCGCTTCATGCGTAGCATTTACTATAGGAGCTTGAGGTACCACAGTGGCTGGTGGTATAGAAGTTGTATTATTAGTTTCATGTTGATTAGCAGACAAAATAAGTGCTGCACTTGATATGATATTCTCCTACAACATCTCCATCATGATGTTCATTTGTACCATCATATCATTCATTTTGGTACCAAGTTGTGCAATCTCCTTATCTTTGACCTCCATTTGACGCTGCATTTCCTTTTGCTCTCTAGCTAGTGTCATAGCGTCAATCAGTACAGACACTTCTTCTTCTTCCTCTATTTCTTGTTACTGTTCTGCTCCTTGCTCATTTTCAGGAGAACTTGACTGCCCTTCTCCCTATGCATTTGTAGGGGCAGCTATTGATAGGGCTGTACGACGATGCTGATTATAAAAGTATGTACCAAGCTGATCATTTCCTGGTTCAACTATATAGAAAACTTCGAAACCCATGATATCTTTCTCATTCTGGTTTTCTTCTTCATCTTCAGCTAAGATCGAAGATCCATCCTCAATTTGCTTTTGTGAAAACTCTTCTTCATAAATGTTGAATTCAAGTTCAAGTTCTTTGAGTTCGCGTTGCTGCTGATGGTGCTGAGCGGAGAGTTCATCTATATCTTTGACCATATAAACAACTTCCACTTTCATAGTGTCATCTTCATTATTTTCATCTTGTACATGAATTTTTGATCGACGTTTCCAGTGGATCTTTGGTTCAATGTGCGGAACAAACACTTCTTCTATTAAAGGACTGCGATCAAAGTCGACCTTCTCTTGTAGGGGTGAATCTGATCGACGATGGGATCCCCTAAAGGATTCTTCAAGGTGTCGACCATCATGTCTGTCATCAATGATATCCCTTCTTTTGAGTATCCACTTCTGATGAGTTATTTTAGATGCAGATTTCTGAGTATATGTATCTGATATCACAACTCTTCTATTCTTCAGGACTTCATTACGGGGTCTTGGCCTCCATGTTTTCTTATCCTTTCACCGAGACATTTCGACAGTGGATTCTTGGACACGTGGTCCAAGTGTCATTCTCCGATGCTCACCATGCGAAGCATACTGGGATCGATGGCTAGTTACCATAAGAGATGACAACTTTCTTGGTGGAGCTTCAATATTTTCCATCACCACAGGCCTCTAAAATCTTCTTTTCATTAGACCTTTACCTTTGGCTACTTTGAGAACATTATGTATCCTGATAGATAGTGTTTCAGGCTGTCTCCTCTGTGGTGGTGGAGCTTGATGTGGTTGGTTCTTCCAGAAAGACTGCTTTACTTCACCAGTAGAACTATTCCTTTTCTCCTACTTTAGGTTGTCAAAGTTGTTGTGGGTAGGGAAACTCGCTTCTGGCGCCAATATTGCTTATTCGCTAGGTCATTCAAAGGGGATCTGCTGAGCCCTCATCTCAGTGTTTCTCCTTCTTCTCTACCTTCTGGTTAATTTGCTCCCTGATGAGGAAGCTTTATGATCATGCTTTATGGGTACAAAAGGTTCAGTCGGTGCAACAGCTGTACCACGATGCATTAAAGACACAGTTTTCCCACTAACGGTTCTTTTCGTCACAGGGGGCTTCAGATTAACCTAGCCTTTTGAAAACTGAAGTTCTCTGTCGAGAGAACTCATTGATTGCGGTTGGGTGTTGAACTGGTTGGTGCACATGGCTAGTAGGAGCTTTAGTAACTTGAGGTCTTCCAACATGGCCTCGGACAAATGTACCACGGGTGGGTACTTCAAGAGTTACAACTATGATAGCTGGGAAATTTAAGCTACCAAATTGAATGGTAGCTCTGAGATCTCTTGTGTTGATGACAAAGTTGGCCAGGTAGATGTTTGCACCACGCCCTAGCTGAATGGTGAAATGAGTACTTTGTAGATTCATTCTGCAAAAATGAAAGATGGGGATTAGTAATTAGCAATTATAATTTCACCCCATACTTTCAAGATGCAGAGGTACTACAGAGCAAAATAATGGTGTACTAAAGATATACTCTATATAATGATTCATTCTACATAGAGCCTCATATTGAATTTATTACATACTTAAATCACCATTTTGTTATTTTGAATTTTCAAAAATTTTATTACTACTATAGCACATATATGACTAGCCAAAGATAGAAAGAGAATCACGTCCCCAGCGGAGTCACCAGAAATCCGTGGGCTCTGAAAATTCGCCACTGACCTCTCGACAATTATTGAATTGAAGAGAGTATGGTTTAAAGTGTTGGTGTAATTTTCAGAAGGTAGATGGAATAGTAGATAAGACACTACCCAGAGATTTCACCCTCATTTTGTGAGGACTTTATATCTAAGTCCAGATTACTTATATGCACAAGCCCCTATAGTTAATTACCCCTCTCAGTGAGTGAGAGAGAACTTTCGATTAAGGCTAGTCATTAGCTCGCTTAATGTGTAGTGTATAATAGCAACATATGGAGTTTTTAAAATTTAAAATTATGAAATTCATCATTTCAGCTTAAACCGAATGGTTGGGGGAATGATGACGTGCCCGATCTAGATCCCATGGTTCCCATCCCGCCAGGGATCCCTAGTTTAGTCGAGGAGGTAGTCGACCCAACCTAACCGAAGGATCCTTATCAGCAATATCCAAGAAATCTTGTATAGCTGGGGCGATGTTTGTCTAAGGAGACAGACTTAAGTCTACCTTAGTTGACAGAGGGCTATTTGTCCTATCAAGTATACCCTATGATTCACAACTCAAAGGGCAGGCCATTGAGGAGCATATGAGCTACGATCGTGATTATAATATAATGGAGCCTGACTGGCCAAATCACCCGTGAGGACATCAGCTTCATCTGTGGAGCATACCAAGCCAATGTAGTCGACACGCCACATCCTTGGGCATGAGATTGATTGAGAGTGACCATAGCAGAACACTTAATTTGATATTGGCTCTTTTGTGAGCTAGAGTTTTTTTAATTTGTCACTCCCGACAAACAGTGGTGAAAGGTGGGTAGATTGATTTTGATTTAAGTTTTTAATGATAGAATTTCATTTAAGCAGTTTCAGATTACTACTTAATTTGATCTGAAAAATTGATTAATTTGAATTTGTTTAAGATAAATCCAGCCAACTATGTTTAGCCACTAATAGAGGATTAGATCTACTATCACATGATAACATCAATTTTTCAGATATTTCACTAATTTGAAACTTTTATTATAGATTTTTTAGGTTTTGTTAACCCGGGCCCAGTCCTAAGACTAAACTGAGAAGCAACCTGCGCAGCATCCTCAGACACTTGAATTTAAACATTCAGCATAGTATCGGGGCCCATGCGGGTGATAGTAATTTAGGTAATTTTATTTTTGAATTATGAGATTGATTTTTGTATTTTTCATTTAATTCTAATTTGGCCTGCGTAGCTTTTTTAGACATTAAAATTTGCATTTTAAATCTTTATGTCCATGCACATGCAAGTATTTATAGCTTAGATAATTTCACATAATTAGTAATTTCGTTGATTTTGAAAATCATAATTAGAATGAAATTCTTTAATTTTTGATTGAAGGAAGCCCTATGATTTTTGTAGATTTTGATTTAGTATCGCCTTCTGTTTGCTTGTACAAAGAGTTGTAGATCCCGTGGCGATTTTTGTTTTGAAGCTACAGTTTCAAAGGACAATTTAGTTTGTTACTTTAAAAGAAGATTTACCCCTCAAAGTAAGTCTCATTTTTCCCCTCTTTTTATTCAAACTTTCTTACATTCATTTCCCCCTCCTTTTCTTTTGAAAGAAAACCATTCACTACCTCTTCTAATTTCTATAAATAAGGCCAAGAGGGAGTCTCCTATTCTATTCTATTTGTTTGAAGGGTTGGAGTTAGAGCATTTGGAAGGGAGCGGTTAGAGACATTAGCGGGCTTTCAACTCGGCTTGAATAGATCTCGTAAGTGCTTTTCGTCCCCCTCCATTTTGTTTTATTTTTTGTTGTGTTTGTCGCATATTATTTTCCTTTCTTTACTATTTGGAGTTTCTTTTTTAATCTGAATTTTAATTTTAGGTTTCATTGTGTGAAGCTCTTAAAGCCGATTCTTTTACTTTCCATTTTTTCCTAAGTTATGAGATTTTGACGAAATTTTGGCAGTATTTTGGCTAATGGGAGAGACATCTAACGGATGTTGGCTTACTCGGTACACCCTCATGAGCGTAGTGAGCGGTGTCTTGCGACACCGCAGTCAATTTTTTCATCACCTCGTGCCCTCATGAACACGACGAGGCCTTCAAACCTATAAAGAAACACAAGCATGCATATATCCACATTCACATATCCCACATGTTCTGATTAATCTTTTGGAGTGTTGCAATGATCGACAAAGGAACGAGGTTGGGTATACCGAAAACCAAGAGAAGAACCCGTCTCATGATGGTGTTCTTCCCCCGTTATGGTGAAGAGAAGGGTCATAAAAGGGATGAAAATGGGAGGCGATGCTGGAAACTTAAAGAAGAACCCGCCTCATGACGGTGTTCTTCCCCGGTTGCGACGAAGTGACTTTGAAAAGGTAATGCATGGAGTGCGACGCCAAAATCGAAAGAAGAACCCGCCTCATGGCAATGTTCTTCCTCGGTTGCAGTGAAGCAACTTTGAAAAAGTAATGCACGGAGTGCAATGCCAGAAATCGAAAAAAGAACTCGCTTCATGACAAGTTCTTCACAAGCAGTTTTCTCAGAATTGATTGGTTTTATGAGGAAAGAGGCAAAATTTTCTTTTTTTTTGTGGAAATGAGGGGATTAGTGAAATGGAGAAGGAGGAAGAGGGGAGTTCTTTGCGGTTTGGAGAAGGAAAAGAAAAAAAAAATAGAAAACAAAATAAAGAAAAGAAAAGAAACAATTTTCGGATTGGGGGGCTAAAGGAAAAAGAAAGGAAAGGAAAAAAGAAAAAAGGAAAAAGAAGAAGATCTTTGCGGTTTGAGGAAGGGACAAGGAAAAATAGAAAGAAAAAAAGAAAAAAAGAAGTGATTTTTGGATTGGGGGAAAACATAAGAAGAAAAGAAAGGAAAGAAGGACAAGGAAGCAGAAGAAGGAGAGATCTCAAGCCTTACTCTCTCTTTTTTGTTTCTGAAGGAGGAAGACAAACTTTCTTGATTCGGATTAGGGCAAGAAAAGGGAAAATCAAAAAATGAGGGAGAGGGAGGAGTTCTTCCGTTGGTTTGGAGAGGGAAAGGAATTCCTTTGCGTGGGGATGGTTGGAGGAAGAGGAGGGAGCGGTTTGATCTTGTGCGTGAATGGGGCAACCATTTGAGGTCTAACATTGCCCCTCATGCCAAGGGAGACAGAAAGCCTAGCGCATGAGGAGAAGGGTTGCACAGGGAGGAGTGGGTCGCTGAGTTCGATTCAATAGGATTAGGGCTTGATTTAAATTTTAAGTTGATTTTTAAATTAAGTAATCATCTTTAAATTGAGTTTTACATCGATGCGATTAAATAAATAAATAAATAAATAAATAAATAAATATATATATATATATATATATATTAATTTAAGATTATTCCGATGTTCCGAACGCAACGACGCAGTCCATTTCACAATCGGAGATCGTTTGGTTCAAGTCGGTGTCAAATTGAGTCCAATTCAGCTCAAAATATACGTCACCGCTTTCGACCGCTCGACATTCATACAGACTCGTCCAAATTGAGTGCGAACAGTCTTATTTGATAGATTTCGACGTTTCGAAGCTAATGGCACTATCAATTTCATGTATGGAGATCGTTTGGCTTGTGTCGACGCCTCCTGATTTCGATATGTGTGCAGGCGCGTTGACGACTCGAGCTCTTGATCAGTTGATCATCAAGTTGTGCAATATTTATATTATGACCAGTTTCGATGTGCTGAACATGTTGATGAAGTCCGTTCATCGATCGAATATCATTTGGGCTGATTTTGGCGATGTTTCAGTGCATTTCAACCTCGATTTGTGTGCTGTCATTTCAAATCATTCGATATTTGCACATACTCGTATGAATTAAGCGCGGACAGTATCATTTGATAGTTTTTGATGTTTCGAAGCAAACGTCGTGATCAATTGCATGAACGGAGGTCGTTTGGTCATCATCACAGCTTCCCGACTTCAATATCGTGTCGACACATTGATAGCTCGAGCACTTAATCGATTGATTGTTAGATTTTGCAAAATTTATATTTCGATCAATTTCGACGTTCTGAACGTGATGACGAAGTCCGTTTGTTGATCGGAGGTCGTTTCAACTATTTTCAGTGATGCCGAGTGCATTTTGAGCTTTAGTTTGCGTACAACCTTCGAAGTCCGTCGAATTTAACTTGTGGACTTGACTTGACTTATGACACATCTGTGAAAGCCAACAATATCACTGTAAACTAATAAACTCATTTCCATAGAAACGACACAAACACTTCCAAAACAAGAAATAGTATCATAACGAATGTCGAAAGCTCTTATCCATTAAAGCATCCATCTACCCAACTAGGGGTGTAAACCAGCCGAGCTTGAGCGAAATAACGTGTTACAAAATTACTTCATGTTCATCTCAGTTTGAAATAAATAAATTTATGTGTTACCATTTGAAAATTACTTTGTTCGTTCGTGTTCAAATAAATAAACGATAATCAAAAATGTAGATGATGATTCAAATATGGGCCAATCTTTTGCATAATAATATTTTTAACCACTAAGCCGTGTTTACAATTGTGATATATATTTATTTTTGTATATAATAATAATAATAATAATAAAAATAATAAAAATAAAAATAAAAAGAAAAATAATAAAAATAAAAAGAAAAATAAAAAAATAAAAAATAATAAAAAAAAAAAAAATAAAAAAAAAATAATGATGATAATAATAATATATAATAGGAGGATTTACATACATACTACACAATTTTTATATATTTACATATATAATACTTAAAGTTAGACATTTACTTATCCAATAATTTTCTATACTTAAAAAAGATGCATTTTATTTTTAAAAAGTGAATAAAGTGTTATTTTTGATGTGATATTAAAGATTAGAGTGTTATATATATAAAAATTGAAGTTTAGGTATTTGATATATAAATACATAAAAATTGTGTGGTACGTATGTAAATACTATATAATATAATTTTTTATTATGATCAAACAAAGGATTATTTATGTTCCGCTCGTTTATAAATAGAGCTTAAATATTTATTTATGTTCGACTCATTTAATTAACAAATAAGCCAAACATAAACTAGTTAATGAGTAGAACACCAAATGCTCTCAAAAATAACCTACACCCAACATTCCGAGTTAATAAAACCCCGATTTCGATAAAACGCTCCAGAAAAAAGCAACTAAAGTTTATCTCCTTTTTTCCTACTTTCCATCGACACTCACTATAGGTGTATCCTTGATGCTCAGATGAGGCCAAGGCTCACCGGCGCAGACGTTCTTCATTGGTGCGAGTGGCGCCCCCATTACGCCAAGTAGCAACCGAAGGTCCGAACGCCGGTCGGTTCCAGCAATCGCCGGCGCTCTGCAAGCTGCGCCCGTACCCACTCACCCCACCCATCCTTCTTGCACTCCACCACTACGCCATCGCCGGGATAAGGGCCCTCCATGAACGACGCCGGCGCCGGTGCTTCGCCGCGGGATCTCGCCACTGGCGGCGGCTCTGTCCAGTTCCGCCGCAGCGGCATTGTCGTGTTCTTTAATCTCAACCTCGCAGGCGAAAGCTCTCGATTCTGGGGAGGCTATAATGTCAAGATTATTACAGACATTAGTGTCAATCGTCCGAGTTGATGTCAAATGCGTAATAATGATTAGACCAGGGCGAGAGCAGCTGGGGCACTGTACTCTGACACGCGACTATTTCCAAACCTCGCAGGTTGCAACCTCGCTCTTCTCCCGTCCGTCTCCTACTTCAAACCGCCTCCTTTAAGCTTTCCCAGTAGCTCCACTCTCTCGCCTCAAGTCCGGCTTTCGCTCAACCTCTTGAAGCTAAGGATGAGAGAGAGAGAGAGAGAGAGAGAGAGAGAGGAAAATTTCTCCTGGCATTCAAAAAGAGATATCTTAGTAAGTATAAGTATTTGAATGCCTTATTTCTCTTATTCTGAAATGGAACTTTTTTTCCTATTTGTTCTTTTTAATAATTTTATTAATTCTTTTCCTCATTTTCGGAATTCTAGGCGATAAAATGTGAGATTCGAAGGTGAGTTTTGGTTTTAATCTTTGCTTTTTTCAATTCTGCTTTTGTTTGATTTCCGTTTTTTCCTTAAAACAATGGCCTCATCGTCTCTTTTTTTCCTTTCGCTGTTTGAATTACCCGTCATAACTGTTTTGTTTTTAGTTTAGTGTCGATTTATTCCTCTAAATTTCTTTGGTGATGGTTATTGTTTCCATTGTTTGAGATCTTAGTTTCTATAAGAGGAAGAAACTGCTTTTGTTGGTCTTCACTTGCTATTCACCCCATTGTCAAGTTCCCCTTTATATTTATCTAATTAACAAAATGCTAGCCTTCATTTACTTGATGCGCTTCTCTTATGGTTTGAGCTTTGACAGCTATCAAGCAATAAGATTTATTTTCCTTATGGTTTTGGAAGATTTATGTATCTTCTTCCTTCTAATGCTTCCTGTTGCTCTTTCTTGTATCATTTGAATTTTTTTGAAGAATTTGGTTTATGCTTCTCATTTCAGATAATGGCTTCCAGCCTTAATGGACTAATTGACTCCTTGAAAATCTCATGGAATCTCTGTGAGGTCCGAAAGCATCGTTATCAAAGGTATTTCATTAATCTTTTTTTCTTCAGATTTTGTTGCTTATCTTTACTTCTTAATGATACAGATAAAAGAATGATGCTATTGCTTTCCTCGACGACCGCTTTTATATAAAAATATGTAATGGATAAGTGTTTGATTTTACTTGTAACTAAATCCCAAAATGATCTCCTTTAGTCTTCAAGCATCACATTCTCCAATTTAGTCATTGACTATACAAAATTAATCTAAAATGGTCCATTGAGAAAGTTGACGCACAAATTGTAATCGATTTTGTATCATTGTTTTTTACATGAGGGACTATTTTAGATCAATTTTGTATGTCAAAGGCTAAATTGGAGAATATGATACTTTGAGATTAAATTGACAGATAGAAATAATGAGGGATCATTTTGAAATTAGTGTCTATTTGTAGTGCAACAAATAAACTTCTATTGATCCAAAAGTGTAAGCCAATGATAGAATGATCTTAGTTTTCTCCATCAACATATTTGTCAACTATGTGATTAAAACTAATCACTATACTATAATGTGTCTTAACATGTGTTTAGGACTGGAGGCCTGACTCAGGCCGTGATTAGTTTGAGAGGTAACCAAGATTGCTACTTCATCACGGTTCCACCTTTTGTTACTTTGTTACGTAAGATTGCTACGCCATTGTGAGTTATAAGTTATAACGTCTTGTGCTCCTCTTTTTCTTTTTTTCTTCTGTTTCATTTCAAATTTTGATATATATAGTTTCATTTTCTATTTTTCTTCCTCCCACGATTTTAGGTAAACCGAAGCCTGCTTTGAAGATCCTATTTTGATTATTTCGATTAATTTTAAATGCCTATAAAGTATAAAATGAACATCTATTTGGTTGGACATTATATC
This sequence comes from Cymbidium sinense, assembly GCA_021442155.1. NCBI lineage: Eukaryota > Viridiplantae > Streptophyta > Magnoliopsida > Asparagales > Orchidaceae > Cymbidium > Cymbidium sinense. The sequence goes on from CM038222.1 coordinate 62,070,328, forward strand.
ATTGCATCGTTATATGCCCTAAGATACATCAAAGCCTATTGAAGCATAATTATGTTGCAATTTTGATACTTCCTTCTTGCTTATCAGTGTGTATATTCTTGTATTATGATTTTAAATCTCATGTTTGTAGAATTAGAGGCATTCATCATCTACAGAAAGCAAGACCTATTAGAATACTTCAAGATGTCATGATTGTGTTATTAGTCTTGTATTCTTCTCGGTAGAAGAATAAGTCTCACCCACTCAATTAATCGATCGATTGAGTCTTGCTTTCTCATCTATATCAAGGTTGATATCTTTTTGGTTTTGTGAGTCTATTATCATTTTCCTCTAATTGCTTAAGGAATTGTATGTTTCCTGATCGATGTGGTTTGAATGGAATTGGTTTCACGATCAAATTTGAACCGATTGAAATGGTCGTAGCTTTTAGAACAATGGTTAAGATAATCTTGAACATGAATATCAACTTTTGTCAACTCAATATGAGATGTAACTTCAATCTTTGTTCACATATTTTGGCTCACAATGGGTGGTAAGAAAAGCTTCTTTAATGATCTATCATGTCATGTGATGGTCATGATAAGTTTCATCATGTATCACTTTATTATTCTTGTCCTTTCGACAATTCACTTAATTGCTTTACTATAGTTGGTCTCTTTATATGCCTTTTTGTCCAAAATTCATATAACACCTTATTGAGATAGGTTGAGGATCTTCAATGAATGTGTAAATGAAGCTTAAGCGAGTTGAACCCTTGTTCGTGAAAATTATTTTATTCTTTCCTTTGAATGCAATTCTATTTTAATCATTACTTATAGCTTTTATGTTTTATAATTTTAGAACGAACATTCGAAATATTTCTCAGAACGTTCACAATTAATTAAGGTATGTGAATATTTTTATTTAATAAAATAAAGTGTGCCTTTTTTTTGAAAATTTATTGATTTATTATTTCTTAATAAAGTGACGGTTTCTATTAAAAATACTGATTTATTTTTAAGACTGATATTTTTTTATTTAGAAATTATTTTTTAGAAATAGTGTGCCTTTTATTTTATTTTTTGAAATATGTTCAAAAGCGTTTCTCATTTTTTTACGCATATTAATCTTTAAGACTTTACATCGATTTTAATCGTTTTAATTAGATATGTTCAAAAATTTATGTTATTACAAGGTTTGATTTCTTTATTTTGTTATATGAGATGCTTTTTTTAATTTTATATAAAAATAAATTATTCATTATTTTATTGCCCTCAAAAAAAAAATTTCTGATCCCGATTAACTATTACAAAAAGTAGTTTCGATTGTTGAAAGGCGACATCAACTTGATACTGATAGTTAAATAATAATAATTAGATAATAATAATTGAGTGATGAAAATAATGATGATTATTGATATTTATTAGTGGGCAAATCTTTTAGATTTTTAATATATATGTGATCATTTTAACTCAAAAATATAAATATCAATTTGGGTCAACAAAATGAGCTTAGATTTTGGCCAAAATCAAATAAATATAACTTAAACTTGACTTGTTTAATAAATAGATTAAAATTTTCAACATAAATTCAATCCATCTTCAACTTTTTTGACTCTAATGCAACATAACTGACCATCAATTTGATACATTTTTTAGGTCAAATCTAAATAAAATTTAGTCAAACTTTGAGTTGTTGATCAAAATCAAGTTAATCTCATGCTTGATGGTAAAATTCTTGTCAAATTTAGTTAGTAGATTAAATTTGAGTGAGTGAACCAACCTGAGCCAAACTCAAAATTTTAATGAATCAGACTTTTAAACTCAAATATAACTTGAAAATTAATTAGATCAATCTAAATCCAGATTTTTTTATCAAGTCCTTTTCAAGTGAATTTTAACATCTCTAATCAAGCTCAAAGTCTTCTTCATATCTAGAATAATGGCTTATAAACACTCCATTTGATAGTTTAAAATTATTTATCTTAATCAATTAATGTCTCTTGAATCTTTAAGTGCTTTTATGATTCAGGCTCCATTTGTGATAGTGGCCTTAATACTTTTTGTTTACAAATATTAAAATTTTATTCTATAAATTATTTGGTTGCAGTGTTTTATTTATTTATTTATATCTTTTCCTCAAGCTTTATTTAAGTGTCAATTATGAAAGCTATTTTTTTTACTGTTTTGCTTGTGTGGTCTATTCTTTCATAAAAATTTAAAGACAATAATATACTTAAAAACTCAAATCTCCATCTCTTCCACCTTAAATAAATTATAAACTTTTAAATTCCAACAACTTTTAAAATTATTTTTTATAAATCATCTTTTCAACTTATTTTTCCAACATTAGTAGCTCAATCAAATTGGTCTGACACTTAAAATACCACTAGTCGAAGTACGAATCTTGATGTCAAAAGTAAATTGATTCTAAGTTGAAACTGGTCGAGATCAAACACTTAAAATATCATTAGAAATTTTGGGATATCAGTTAAATCCCTAAATAGCACTTAAACATGGAGTGTTTATAGTCAAATCGAGCGTCTCAACGAGCCGGATCTAACAAGCCCAAGATCTCATAATTTTGATTTCATTTGAGCATTCAAATACTTAAAATACATCAAATGATCAAAGGAATCATTTGGAGCCGTCTGATGGAGTAGAGTTGTTCGATTACAGAAACGCCACTCCTCCAATCTATAAATAGCCCCTCATTCTTCACATGAGGGGAGGCCAAGCTAAAGAGAAGAGAGAGCTCTAAAGTTTGAAAATTATCAAAGCATAATTGTGCCACCACTCGACGGTCGCCGACCACCCCCGTCGGCCGCCATCGCTGGTCATCACCGTCGCCGGTCACCACCGCCGACTACCGTTGCAGACTACCGCCGCCGACTACGGTCGCCGGTCACAGCCGTCGACCATCGTCGACCATCTTCACCGGTCACCACCATCGTCGCCGGTCATCCCCGCTAATCCACCGCTTTGTCCATCATTGCCACCATCATGGATCATTACCTCCGGTATCACGGCTGGCCACCGCCACCATCGCTGGTCACATCGCTACGCTTACCATCGTCGGTCATCTCCGCCGGTCCACCATTGCCGTCCATCTCGCTGATTACCGACGCTGGGCCGCCCGCTCACGCTGCCCGTTTCGCTGAATTACTCTACTAACCGCCGTCATTGGCCACCACCATCAATCCTCGGTTGCCAACTATCGTGCGGTTATCCGCTGACCATCGTTGCCGCCACCGCCGCCAACCATCGTCTCGGCCACCCATCGCCGGCATTCGACCATGCCGCCGCTGATCCGACTGACCATCGACCGGCCATCGCTGCCGTTATCGCCGGCCATTCTAATGGCTACCACCACCGACCATCATCATCGTTTGCCCGACATTGTTCATCATCTACTACTACTAGAACCGTTTACACTCTAACCATGGCTATATATTGATTGTCGATTTTGGGATTCCCATTGGCCCTTCTCATATAATTGTAATCTCGGAAAATTTTATACTCAAATGCATAGTGGAATATTTTCTTCTACATTTTTTTTCCCTCTTTTCGAGATTTTTCCACGTAAAATTTTTGGAATTTTATCATTAATTCTTCAAATATCTGTGTGTGTGCTGGACTCCGCAACAAAGCTAAGGCGTAAACTTTTACTCTACCGCAACTAGTTTTCTAGCACGCAATAGTTTGACGCCGTTTGTGGAAAACTGATTTCCATCATTTCATCGTGTATGACAACCAACTTTTTCAACTAGATCAAAACCACCATCGAGGTGAAGCATTTCAAGCTTTTAAGGAGCGCAAGTGAAGAATGAAGATTCATCAAAATTCGTTCTTTCAAATTTTGTCGAAAACTAGGGGGCAACTCTTAATCTCAAAAGATCACCCATGTTAATATGTTAAGAATCTAATCGATTACCATCCTAAGAAACAAGTCAAAGTTGGAGGATATTTCAACATTGAGAAGAGATATAGCTTTGCAAATTATGATTTTTCAATCATACTCATGGAAAAACAAGACCAAGGTTAAGGAGCAACTTTGGCTACAACCACAAACGGATGTTTTGATTCGACCTCTTCCATACTGTTAACGCCATAGTAACACTCGACAAACAACCTCGGATAAGTCAAAATCAGATTCAATTCGATCTACCATGTGTTAACGTCATCGAGCAAAGACTCTGACAAACAACCTCGGATAGATCAAAACTTCACACATACTCCACAAAGGTTAACGTTATCGAGCAAAGACTCTTACAAACAATCTCGGATAGGTCAAAACTCCGCACCTACTCCACACAGGTAAGAAGTCAAATAACACTTTGGCTAATACCTCGGATAGGTCAAAAGGTCCTTGGTGGACTTCCCATGACCTCTTCCATACAGGTTAACGTCATCGGTAACACTCTGACAAACAACCTCGGATAGGTCAAAAATCCTCAGCGGATTCAATTTGACCTCTTCCATATAAGTTAACGTCATTGGGTAATACTCTGACAAACAACCTCGGACAGGTCAAAAATTCTCAGGGGATTCAATTCGACCTCTTCCATATAGGTTAACGTCATCGGGTAACACTTTGACAAATAACCTTGGATATGTCAAAAATCCTCAGCAGATTCAATTCGACCTCTTCCATATAGGTTAACATCATCGGGTAACACTTTGACAAACAACCTCGGATAGGTCAAAAATCCTCAGTGGATCCAATTCGACCTCTTCCATACACGTTAACGTCATCGAGTAACACTCTCATAAACAATCTCGATAGTCAAAATCCTCATTCAATTTGACCTCTTCCACAAAGTTAACGCCATCGTAACACTCTGACAAACAACTTCAGATGGGTTAAAAATTCTCAGCGGATTCAATTCGACCTCTTCTATGCAGGTTAATGTCATCAAGAAACACTTTGACAAACAACCTCGGATGGGTCAAAAATTCTCAGCGGATTCGATTCTACCCCTCACATGCAAGTTAATGGCATCAAGTAATATCATGGAGAATAATACTTTGAAATTATCTATCAGACTTTCTGAGTTGCTCAAATGATGATTCCTAATTAACGCTTCCCCGCCATCTTGACAGTTATCAACTATTGAACTATCTGTTAAAGTTTCAAGAAATCCAATTTCCTACAAGAAGAAGTAGAACACCGCCGCCGGCCATTACCGATGGTCATCGAATTGTCGCCATCTCGCTGACTACCGACGCGCGCCGCTGACTACCGCTACTACCGCTGCGCCACCGCTTGCCGGGCTATCAACCATCAGCACCGCTTGCCAAGCCGCCATCGCCGCTGCTACCGCCATCACCGGTCATCACCGTCATCGGTCACCACCGCCGACCATCGCCGACCATCTTTATCGGTCACCACCATTGTCGCCGATCATCCCCGCCGACTACCGACGCTGGTCACCACTGTCGACTACTGTCGCCAATTGCCGCTGCCCACCTCCGTTGGCCGCCAACCACCGCCGTCAGCCACCATCGACCGTTGTCATTATTAACCATCATCGTCGGTCATCATCGCCGACCGCCATGTTTGCCGTCGAGCTCACCAGATGAACTACGCCTTGACGGCCCAACCCGGCCGGTCCGATGAGATAGCTGACGCCTCTTCGAGGGAAAACGAGCTCGCCAGATGAACTACGCCTTGATCGCCATCAACCCGGCCGGTTTGACGAGATGTTTGACGCTTTCGAGGGAAAATCGAGCTCGCCAGATGTACACGCCTTGACGCTTCTCTCTTTGAGGGAAAACCGAGCCTCACCGTATGAACTACGCCTTGATTTCAAAACCGGCCGGTAACGAGGATATCTTCGGATAACGGAGCTCAGATGAACTATGAGCCTTGATCGACTGAACCCCAACGACGGGACTGACGCTCGAGGGAAAACCGAGCCTCGCCAGATGAACTACGCCGATCGCCCAACCTTCTCTTAAGAAGAAGAGGAGAACTAGAGCATATGAGTGTGCCTTCTCCTCGCCCTGGGATTTTATAGACTCTAAAGGCAAAAGGTAAAAATCAAAGAAAATCAGAAAACCCATTGAAAACCGCCCAAAATGGGTGAAAATGGGCCAAACGGCAAAATGGATTTGCTCAGAACGCTGGACCAGATGCGCAGTACCTGGCAGACTCACCAGAACTCATGGCTGCCTCGCTTCCCACCTACGCCCGCCGTCACGTGACGCCCTTACATGACGCCCGCATACTGGCCCTTCGCTCTTCCACAGACCAACCACGGACTGAAGGCACCAGCCTGATTCGTGGGACTCCGCCGGCTTGCCGCTATCATAGCTGCGCACTGGCGCGACGCGAAGCGCTTGCCGGCGACGCTGAAGCGCCGGCCACGCGACGCGAGGCCCACCGCCGCCATGGGAGTGGCGCTGCGCCAGGCGCAGGCAAGCACCCATAAATGCTTGGATGGGTCCATAACCTCGAAACCTTGCACTTGTGCGTACCCATACACACCCGCGGCCCTGTACCCGCTTCCGTAATTATAATCTTATGCTCCCATGAAGATCTGTTCTCTCAAAATGTATGGTTAATGGACTCGCAAATTTCATTGAAGAATTTGCTATATTTTCATGGCGATATATTTTTGGATGATTGAGATAATGTCATCCAGAAATAGGGGCGCAACTGATATGACACTTAAAATACCACTAGTTAAAGTACGAATGTTGATGTCAAAAGCAAGTTGATCCTACATTGAAACTGGTCGAGATCAAACACTTAAAATACCATTGAAAATTTTGGGATATTAGTTAAATCCCTAAATAACACTTAAACATGGAGTGTTTATAGTCAAATTGAGCGTCTCGACAAGCCGGATCTAACAAGCCCAAGATTTCATAATTCTGACTTCATTTGAGCATTCAAATACTTAAAATACATCAAATGATCAAAGGAATCATTTTGAGCCGTTTGATGGAGTGGACTGGTTCGGGTTTTGCATGTATTTACAGAAACACCACTCTTCCAATATATAAATAGCTCCTCATTCTTCACATGAGGGGAGGCTAAGCTAAAGAGAGGAGAGAGCTCTAAAGCTTGAAAATTCTCCAAGCATAATCATGCCACTACTCGACGGCCGACCCTGCCGGCCGCCACCGCTATTGGGGCCATCACCGTCGGGTCAGCTGTTACCACTGCCGCCACACCATCATCGCCATCTCCACCTGGCTACCACCATCATCGCAGGTCATCCCAACCACAAATACGGCCGTTTACCGCCACTACCGCCACCGCTGGCTATTATCGCCATTATCACTATCGCTTCACCGCCACTCCCATCATCGCCATTCCGCCGGTTACCAATATCGTCTGGGTCATCTCCGCTGATTACCGACGCGAAGCCGCGGTCTGCTGACCAATCTGCCAATTACCGCTTACCACTTCTAACCACCGCTATCGCTACTCACTACTTCACTCGAATTGCCAACCATCGTTCGTTGGTTATCTCGCTGACCGTTGCCGGGTATCGCTGTTTACCGCATCGTCGGTCATCATTCCCCCATTCACCATCATCCGCGCTAGCAATGTTACACTCTAACCATGACTATATAGCTATTGTTGCCTGATTCTGGGATTCCTATTGTCAGCCCTTCTCATATACAATTCTGTAATCCCGTTATCGAGAAAATTTTGTACTCTAAAATAGATAGATAGTGAAAGATTTTTACTGGGTTAGGCCTCATGGTTTTTCCCTCTTTTCGAGGTTTTTTCACGCAAAAATTCTGGAGTTTCATCATTAATTCTTCAAACATCTGTGTGTGTGCTGAACTCTGCAATAAAGTTAAGGCGTAAACTTTTACTCTATCACAATTGATTTTCTAGCGGGCAACACAAATAAACCTTCAATGACATCAGAATTTACAAATCATATGCTAATATGACATATCTCATTATGTTACACATTTTGCTTAAAAAATAGCTCAAAATGAATTTCAATTGATTTCAAAATCAATTCTTGAAATTTTCACTTCAAATATTTATGTTTAGATATATGCTATATTTGATTAATCTTTTGAATATATACGTGGTTTTCCTACTAAATAAAAAATGTATAAAACACAAAAAAAATTTTTAAAATATAGTAATGTTACGTGCTAGAAAACCAGTCGCGGTAGAGTGAAAGTTTACGTCTTAGCCTTGTTGTGAAGTCCAGCACACACACAGGTAATTAAAGAGCGAACAAGAGACACCTGCAATTTTTAAAAAACCTCGAAAAGGGGAAAACCACACTGGCAAGAAAAGCTTCCACTATGTATCTGCTTTGAGTACAAAGTCTTCGATAACGGATTACAATTGCATATGAGAGGAATATAACCGTGTAATCTAATTGTTACTAATGGTGGAGATGCGGGTAACTTCGGGTGAATCAGGACAATTAGTGATTGGTCGGCGGTGGGTGGTTGATGGCCCCGAGCGGGAATCTGATCTTGCTTGGGGCGATCTTGCTTGAGGATCTTCTGAGCTCTTCCTCCCTCACTTGGGCTTTTCCTCTTCTTCCTCGCTCGGACTCTTCCTTTTCTTCCTTGCTTGGGTTCCTCCTCTTCTTCCTTGCTTGGACTCTTCCTCTTCTTCCTTGCTTGGGTTCCTCCTCTTCTTCCTTGCTTGGACTCTTCCTCTTCTTCCTTGCTTGTTTCAGCTCCTTTTCTTCTTTTCTTGGCCCTCCCTCATGTGAGGAATGAAGGCCTATTTATAGATGGGAGGAGAAGCATTCTTGTAAATTAATGTAAAGCCCGTACCACTCCCCTCGATCGGACGACTCAGGATGATTCCTTCGATCATTTGATGTATTTTGAACATTTGGATGCCCAAATGAAGTCGGAATTATGAGATCTTAGGCTCGTTAGATCCGGTTCGTCGAGACGCTCGATTTGATTATAAACACTCCATATTTGAGAGCTGTTTTGGGATTTAATTGATGTCCCAAAGATTTCAATGATATTTTAAGTGCTTGATCTCGATCGGTTTTGACTCAAAATCATATCGCTTTCGACATCAAGATTTGTGCTTTTACTAGTGGTATTTTGAGAGCCATATCAAGTAATAGTGCAACTTAAAACTTCCCCTTAACTCTAAATTAATAATGAGGAAGAGACAAACAATTAAGAGATGTCCAATCTATGATGCAGATACTTCTAAAAGGAGGCATGTAGTGTTAGATATATGTCTGATATGAACACACATTTAACACAATTCAAATAGCTTAAAAATATGATTATCATCTAAAAAAATTAGTCTTAATAATATTAGATGGCTTATATTTTTTTCTTAATCTTTTATTTATTTAATTTATATGCCCTATTTTATTGTTTTAAATTTTTATCATAATGTTATGTTCAATGAGTGATCATATTTAATATTTTTAATATTAGATGTATGTCGTGTGAGTAGGGGTGTCAATTCGGGTCGGGTTCGGGTCTGACCCGAACCCGGTCCGTTTATTAAATGGGTCGAAAATTTAATCTGAACCCGACTCGACTTCGACCCGATTGACCCGACATGACCTGAATGATCTATTTAGATATGTATTTAAAGTCAAAATTGAGTCAAAATTGAGTCAAATTTGGATTAGATGGTATCATCAAGTCAATTTGGGTTCGAATTAATTTGAGTCAAATTGAGTTGGTTCAAAATCGAAGTCATTCAGTTGGTGGGTCAACCGACCAAATATTAAAGTCAATTTACTCAACCCACTCGAAAATTATTTGGGAATTTTTCGAAGTCGGTCAGTCGGTCGGTCAATTTTTTGGCACCCCTACGTGTGAGTGTCGATATCATGCCTCGTGTCAATGTTATCTTATCGTTTAATACTTCTAAAATTTTTGTTAAGGATTGGTTTAAATAAAGATTCATCAATAATAATTATTCAATTTAAGAAAGTTCTAAAAATTTTTTAAAATTAATAATATATATATTTTATTTTAAGTAGCTGTGATTTTTCGTAATATTCTATAAATAATTTGTTTTTGATATTCGGAGAAATAGGAAAGGCTTTTGATAACATATAATATAAATTAATCAATACTTTCCAAAAAAATTAATAATAAAAAATAATATTGATGGCAGGGGCGGATCCAGAAATTTTTTTCAGAGGGGGCACAATAAAATAATGAATAATTTATTTTTATATAAAATTAAAAATCAAAGCATCTCATATAACAAAATAAAGAAATCAAACCTTGTAATAACATAAATTTTGAACATCTAATTAAAAGAACAGATTAAAATCGATGTAAAGTCTTAAAGATTAATATCGTAAAAAAATGAAGACATGCTTTTGAACATATTTCAAAAAATAAAATAAAAGCTTTCTTTCTAAAAAATAATTTCTCAAAATAAAAGGCACCTGTCGACTTAAAAAAATCAATAGTATTTTTAATAAAGACACACCGTCGGCCTTTATTAAGAAATAATAAATCAATAAATTTTCAAAAAAGGCACACTTTCGATCTTTATTAAATAAAAAATATTCACATACCTTAATTAATTGTGAAGACCGTTTCACAGAGAAATATTTCTGAATGTTCTAAAATTATAAAACATAAAGCATATAAGTAATGATTAAAATAGAATTGCATTCAAAGGAAAGAATAAAATAATTTTCACGAACAAGGGTTCAACTTCGCTTTGCTCATTTACACCCTATTCATTGAAGATCCTCAACCTATACTAACAACAATAAGGTGTTATATGAATTTTGGACAAAAGGGCATATAAAGAGACCCAAACTAGTAGTAAAGCAATTAAGTGAATTGTCGAAAGGACAAGAATAATAAAGTGATACATGATGAAACTTATCGTAGACCATCACATGACAATAGATCATTAAGCTTTTCTTACCACTTATTGGAGCCAAAATATGTGAACAAAGATTGAAGTTACATCTCATATTCGAAGTTCGACTTAAAAGTTGATATTCATGTTCAAGATTACGCCATTGTTCTAAAAGCTGCTGACCATTTCAATCGGTTCAAATTTGATCGTGAAACCAATTCCATTCAAACCACCACAGAGGAAACATACAATTCCTTAAGCAATTAGAGGAAAATGCGATAATAGACTCACAAAACCGGAAAAGATATCAACCTTGATATATAGATGAAAGCAAGACTCGAATCCGATTCATTGAGTCGGGTGAGACTTATTCTTCTACCTGGAAGAATACAAGACTAATAACACAATCATGACATCTTGAAGTATTCTAATAGGTCTTGCTTCGTAGATGATGAATGCCTCTAATTCTACAAACATGAGATTTAAAATCATAATACAAGAATATACACACGATAAGCAAGAAGTATCAAAATTGCAACATAATTATGCTTCAATAGGCTTTGATGTGTATCTTAGCATATAACGTATGCAATGATATAATGTCCAACCAAATAGATGTTCATTTTATACTTTATAGGCATTTAAAATTAATCAAATAATCAAAATAGGATCTTCAAAACAGGGTGTTTACGGTTTACCTAAAATCGTGGGGAGGAAGAAAAATAGAAAATGAAAACTATATATATCAAAATTTGAAATGAAAACTAGAAGAAAAAAAGAAAAAAGAGGAGCACAAGGAACCGTTATAACTTATAACTTACCGAATGGCGTAGCAATCTTCGGCGTAACAAAAGGCGTAACAAAAGGTGGAACCGGCAATGGCGTAGCAATCTTCAGTTTACCTCTCAAACTGAATCGGCCTCCGCGAGTCACGGCCTCACGGGTCCTAAACACATGTTAAGACACATTATAGTATAGTGATTAGTTTTAATCACATAGTTGACAAATATGTTGATGGAGAAAACTAAGATCGGTCAACTATCATTGGCTTACACTTTTGGATCAGAAGTTTATTTGCACAAATAGACACTAATTTCAAAATGGTCCTCACTATTTCTATCTTAATCTCAAAGTATCATATTTTCCAATTTAGCCTTTGACATACAAAATTGATCTAAAATAGTCCCTCATGTAAAACAATGATACAAAATCGATTACAATTTGTGTCAACTTTCTCAATGGACCATTTTAGATTAATTTTGTATAGTCAATGAAATTGGAGAATGATGCTTGAAGACTAAAGGAGATCATTTTGGGATTTAGTTTAAAAGTAAAATCATATAAAATTAGAAATCTTGAGAGGCGAGAATAGCATCATTCTTTTATCAGTATCATTAAGAAGTAAAGATAAGCAACAAAATACAGAAGAAAAAAAAGATTAATGAAATACCTTTGATAACGATGCTTTCGGACCTCGAGATTCCATGAGATTTTCACCAAGGAGTCCAAGTTAGTCCATTAAGGCTGGAAGCCATTATCAAATGAGAAGCATAAACCAAATTCTTCAAAAAATTCAAATGATACAAGAAAGCAACACCTAGGAAGTAGAAGGAAGAAGATACATAAATCTTCCAGACCAAACCATAAGGGAAAATAAATCTTATTGCTTGATAGCTCGGTCAAAGCTCAAACCATAAGAGAAGCGCATCAAGTAAATGAAGGCTAGCATTTTGTTAATTAGATAAATATAAAAGGGGAACTTGACAATGGCGAGGAGCCAGAACTGCATGCACTTGTGATCTGTCCAAACCCTCGAGGTTGCAACCGCTCTTCTCCCGTCAGTCTCAAACCGCCTCCTTTAAGCTTTCCCGTGGTGCTCCACTCTCGCCCTCAAGTCCGGTCTTCTCACTCCAACCTCTTATTCGGACTTGAGCTATGGGAGAGAGAGAGAGAGAGAGAGAGAGAGAGAGAGAGAGAGAGAGAGAGAGAGAGAGAGAGATGGGATCTGACAGTGGCAGCGGTGAGCGGGAGGATCCAGGAGGAGGAGGTCTACCTCGACAATTTCCATTCAAAAGAGATATCTTAGTGAAGTAAGTTGTATAAGTATTTGAATGCCTTCTATTTCTCTTCCCTATTCTCGATCTCGTGAAATCGAACTTTTTTTTCCTATTTGTTCTTTTAATAATTTTATTAATTCTTTTCCTCATTTTCCACGGAATTCTAGGCGATAAAATGTGAGATTCAAGGTGAGTTTTGGTTTTAATCTTTGCTTTTTTTCAAAATTGGTCATTTTTTCTGCTTTTGTTTGATTTCTGTGTTTTTCCTTAAAACAATGGCCTCATCGTCTCTCTCTTTTCCCTTTCGTTCTTTGAATTACCCTCTGCAATCTGTTTTGTTTTTTAGTTTGAGCCACGGTCAGATTTATTCCTTAAATTTCTTTGGTTATTGTTTCCATTGTTTGAGATCTTAGTTTCTATAAGAGGAAGAAACTTCGTTTTGTTGGTCTTCACTTGCTATTCACCCCATTGTCCAAGTTCCCCTTTTATATTTATCTAATTAACAAAATGCTAGCCTTCATTTACTTGATGCTTCTCTTATGGTTTGAGCTTTGACCGAGCTATCAAGCAATAAGATTTATTTTCCTTATGGTTTGGTCGTTGATTTATGTATCTTCTTCCTTCTAATGCTTCCTGTTGCTCTTTCTTGTATCATTTGAATTTTTTTGAAGAATTTGGTTTATGCTTCTCATTTCAGATAATGGCTTCCAGTCTTAATGGACTAACGGTTGGTGACTCAAAATCTCATGGAATCTCTGTGAGGTCCGAAAGCATCATATCAAAGGTATTTCATTAATCTTTTTTTTTTCGTATTTTGTTGCTTATCTTTACTTCTTAATGATACTGATAAAGAATGATGCTATTCTCGCTTTCCTCATTTGCTTTATATAAAAATATGTAATGGATAGAGTCGTTTTTTGATTTTACTTGTAACTAAATCCCAAAATGATCTCCTTTAGTCTTCAAGCATCACATTCTCCAATTTAGTCATTGACTATACAAAATTAATCTAAAATGGTCCATTGAGAAAGTTGACGGCACAAATTGTAATCGATTTTGTATCATTGTTTTTACATGAGGGACTATTTTAGATCAATTTTGTATGTCAAAGGCTAAATTGGAGAAATATGATACTTTGAGATTAAATTAATTCGAGGATCATTTTGAAATTAGTGTCTATTTGTAGTGCAAGTCAAACTTCTATTGATCCAAAAGTGTAAGCCAATGATAGAAGTTGGCCATCTTAGTTTTCTCCATCAACATATTTGTCAACTATGTGATTAAAACTAATACTATAATGTGTCTTAACATGTGTTTAGGACCGTGACTCCGTGAGGCGTGATTTAGTTTGAGAGGTAAGCGAAGATTGCTACATTAGGTTCCACCTTTTGTTACGCCTTTGTTACTAGAAGATTGCTTTCATCATTCGTGAGTTATAAGTTATAACGGTTCCTTGTGCTCCTCTTTTTTCTTTTTTTCTTCCTGTTTTCATTTCAAATTTTGATATATATAGTTTTCATTTTCTATTTTTCTTCCTCCCCACGATTTTAGGTAAACCGTAAACGCCCTGTTTTGAAGATCCTATTTTGATTATTTCTGATTAATTTTAAATGCCTATAAAGTATAAAATGAACATCTATTTGGTTGGACATTATATCATTGCATACGTTATATGCCCTAAGATACACATCAAAGCCTATTGAAGCATAATTATGTTGCAATTTTGATACTTCCTTCTTGCTTATCAGTGTGTATATTCTTGTATTATGATTTTAAATCTCATGTTTGTAGAATTAGAGGCATTCATCATCAAAGCAAGACCTATTAGAATACTTCAAGATGTCATGATTGTGTTATTAGTCTTGTATTCTTCTCGCCAGTAGAAGAATAAGTCTCCGACTCAATTAATCGTTGATCGATGTTGAGTCTTGCTTTCATCTATATCAAGGTTGATATCTTTTCCGGTTTTGTGAGTCTATTATCAGATTTTCCTCTAATTGCTTAAGGAATTGTATGTTTCCTCATATCGATGTGGTTTGAATGGAATTGGTTTCACGATCAAATTTGAACCGATTGAAATGGTGGTGGTTTAGAACAATGGTTAAGGCTAATCTTGAACATGAATATCAACTTTTAAGGTCAACTCGAATATGAGATGTAACTTCAATCTTTGTTCACATATTTTGGCTACCAATGGGTGGTAAGAAAAGCTTCTTTAATGATCTATTGTCATGTGATGGTCATGATAAGTTTCATCATGTATCACTTTATTATTCTTGTCCTTTCGACAATTCACTTAATTGCTTTACTTAGGGTCTCTTTATATGCCCTTTTGTCCAAAATTCATATAACACCTTATTGTTGTTAGTATAGGTTGAGGATCTTCAATGAATAGTGTAAATGAGCCAGCTTAAGCGAGTTGAACCCTTGTTCGTGAAAATTATTTTATTCTTTCCTTTGAATGCAATTCTATTTTAATCATTACTTATATGCTTTTATGTTTTATAATTTTAAGAACGTAACATTCGAAATATTTCTCTGGAACGGTCTTCACAATTAATTAAGGTATGTGAATATTTTTTATTTAATAAAATAAAAGTGTGCCTTTTTGAAAATTTATTGATTATTTCTTAATAAAGGCGACGATTGTCTTTATTAAAAATACTATGATTTATTTTTTAAGTACAGTAATCACTTTATTTTGAGAAATTATTTTTTTAGAAAAGGCCGAAAGTGTGCCTTTATTTTATTTTATGAAATATGTTCAAAAACATGTCTTCTCATTTTTTATGCATATTAATCTTTAAGACTTTACATCAACATTTTAATCTGTTCTTTTAATTAGATATGTTCAAAAATTTATGTTATTACAAGGTTTGATTTCTTTATTTTGTTATATGAGATGCTTTGATTTTTAATTTTATATAAAAATAAATTATTCATTATTTTATTGCCCCCTCTGAAAAAAATTCTGATCCTCGGACAATGAATAGTGAAGACCAAAAAAACGAGTTTCTTCCTCTTATAGAAACTAAGATCTCAAACAATGGAAACAATAACCATCACCAAAGAAATTTCAAGGAATAACTGAGACCGTGGCTCAAACTAAAAAACAAAGACAGACGGTAATTCAAACAACGAAAGGGAAAAAGAGAGAGACGATGAGGCCATTGTTTTAAGGAAAAAAAGCAGAATCAAACAAAAGTGGAATTAAAATGACCAATTTTGAAAAAAAGCAAAGATTAAAACCAAAACTCACCTTCGAATCTCACATTTTATCGCCTAGAATGTGGAAAATGAGGAAAAGAATTAATAAAATTATTAAAAGAACAAATAGAAAAAAAAAGTTCGATTTCACGATCGGTCAGTGGGAAGAGAAATAGAAGGCATTCAAATACTTATACAACTTACTTCACTAAGATATCTCTTTATGAATGGAAATTGTCGAGGTAGACCTCCTCCTCCTGGATCCCTCGCTTCCCGCTGACGCCGACTCGCATCCCATCTCCTTTGTCACCCACCTTTCCACAATCCTTCTCTCTCTCTCTCTCTCTCATCAGATCAACCCTCCCATCCCATAGTTCAAGCCCCGACGAAGAGGTTGGAGCAGAAGACCGACTTGAGGCGAGAGAGTGGAGCTGCCACGGGGAAAGCTTAAAGGACGGTTTGAAGTAGGAGACGGGAGAAGAGCGAGGTTGCGACACCGAGGTTTGGAAATAGGGTCAGCGTATCGGGCTGCACGTGCCCCAGTGCTGGCCAAATATGTTACTATGGCCTTTCCAATCAGACCTTACAACAGATCAAACGGCTGACATTTAGCCGCACAAAAAGCCTATCTGCTGATCAGCCCCACTTAGGGGTGTGAGTTTGGTTGATTTGGATGGATTGGATGATAAATTTTTAAAACCAATTAGTTTTGAATTTTTAAAAACATTGAACTAAACCGATCAAATAAAATGTAAAACCAAATAAATCGAATAATAATTTGGTTCAGTTATTTTGATTTAGTTTTGGATAAATTGAAGTTTATTATATTTAAAAATGATTTATATAATATTTTATTGTATAATGAATAAGCAATAATAATTTATATTTATAATTTTTACTATAAACCTATAATATATTAATTAATAATACCATATATTATATAATTACTTTGACAAACTGATCTAAAAACTAAAAACCAAAGTTTTTATTAATTAAAACCAAAATCCAAATTATTAAGTTCAAAACCGAACTAAATTACTCAAAAATTTTTATTTTTGATTTGTTTGGTTAAAATCAAATAAGGGGATTCACATACATACTACACAATTCTTATGTATTTATATATTTAACACATAAAGTTAGATATTTACTTATCTAACACTTTTTTAGTATTTCACTTTTAAAAAGTGAATAAAGTGATATTTTTGATGTAATATTGAAGATTAGGGTGTTATAAATATAAAAATTAAAGTTTAGGTATTAGACATGTAAATACATAAGAATTGTATGGTATATATGTAAATCCCTCGACCAAATAATGCACACCCCTAGCCCCACTCTAGCCGCACTGCAACGGCCCATCTAGCTAGAAAAAAATATTAATTATTTGCATATATGATATATTTAAAAAAAGGAAAAAATATCTCCGTCAGCCACGCGCACGCCCGTTTTCCTTCCGTTCTAACATAACGGCGCCGTCAGCGTTAACTCACCGGCTAAACCGTCAAATCCGGTCTCGCTTCTGAATTTCAATTATTATTATTATAAATTATTATCCACAAAATATTATAGTATTTTCATCTTAATTTGAATTCGATTCAGAAAAAAATAACTTAATTAAAGCCCCTAAATTCATGTAATAATAGGCTTGGATTATCACATAATATTATCTTTTAACATAAAATAAATTCTTTACATATTAATTTGATTTAAATTATATTTCGTGTGAAATTATTTTAACTTAAAAAGTCATTTAATTGAATTTGATTGATCATAACTCAAATTAATCAAATATGATAATGAGTTCATATTCAAATTTAATTTTTTTTGCATATTATAAGTGAAATTAAATTCAATTAACATATTATCTTTTTTATTTGATGCTTAGAAAGAAAGTCAATATTTTTATTTGACACAGTAATTACTTAAATTTGCTTAATTTTTTAAAGACATAAATCTCCTCATCAATTTGATGTGAGGTAGAAATATTCAGGAGAAGGGATATTTAATAATGAACATTTGAACTTAAGAAGAAAAATGTTAAATTAAGTTATTTCTAGATAGGGAAGAAGGATATATAACTCATAAGCATTAAAATGATCATATAACAAACACATAACTATAGTGGTTCAACTAATAGAACTACATTTATTATTGTGATTAGAGAAATCTCACTATATATTATGTTAGAATTGCAATGCTTATTTTGAAGAGATAAAAGAGTGTGAAGATGATCATGCATAGAAAAAGGTTAGAATCATCCTTGGGAGGAATTTGAAATAAAAGTTTTAAATGGATTTGAAGAAATTGGAAGAGAAGAAGACAATGAAGAAAATTTATGGACTTTTGTTGTAAAAGAATGGCGAAATAATATTAAGTTGCCTTATATAGCCAATATTTGATGATATGTTTGTTGGATTAATGAGTGGTGACAATTGATTGTTATGTGATAGCTGAAGAAGAGGAAAATTACTTAATAGATATCCTATAAATATATTGATAGGTAACAATGAGTTAAATATTTAATTGATAGACAATTTTAATGCACAGGCATGAAAGCATGCATGACTTGTGTGAACTCAATTGATTAGTGATCAATATTCATATTAGATGAATATGCACAATAGTCATTGTGTAGATAAATAAAATAAAATAAAATAAAATAAAATAAAATAAATATTTATAATTAATGACTAATGAAATTGAAATAAAATCTTGTTATAGTAAGTGGCCTATAATTTGTAATAGTATATAGCCTTTCTAATTGATAGATTATTAATATATAAATAGCCAAGAGGATGTATAAGGCATGGAAGATGAAACAAGTGAGACCCGATTTTCCTTTTTTTTAAAATTTTTTCAAATTACATACATGATTCCAACTCCTTGTATTTATCTTCAACATCTCTATTTTATATGGAGAAAGAAAGTGAAGTGACTTACACTTCAAGCTAAATTAAATGATTCATGTTTAAATAAATACAAGAAGTAAATGCCAGTGCTTGACTTGACTTATTCATACTCCAAAATATGGAGCACTAGTCATTGAGGTGATTGAGGTATATAGATTTTTTTTTGTTCACCATTGTGATGTATATAGCTATAATAACATTAAGGCTTATTGATAAGAAGTTGCAAAGAAAATCAAATTAAAGTTTATAGATGTTTTATCTTATTAGGGTTTAGTTAAAATGATGATAGGAACATGATTAGTTTAAAAGAAAGTCAAGCTTAAGGAAAAAAAAAAGGAATATAATCTTCACAAAGTGATCAAACTTCACATTGAAATTTAGATGGCTGAAGTGCTTATGAAAAACTAGAGGCAGATGACCAGCAAGCAGCCAGGCAAATATATATATATATATATATATATATATATATATATATATATATATATATATATATATATATATATATATATATATATATATATATGACATGAAAGCTAAGAAGGAGACTTTGAGATGCTTTATGATGTTGTTGAGAGTTTTGAACAAGAAATGTTATTCTTCATAAGATTCCACAACAAAAAGATTGCTTAGAATAGTGTCTTGAATAAGTTTTTGAAAATCCCATGCTATGTGCCATGAAGTCAAGGAGCCAAGAGCTAGATACCATGAGAAGGTTTCTAAATGGCACCACCAAAATTAGCTAACTTTGATTCCCCTAAGAAGACCATTGTTTCTTAATAATGATGATATTTTTACAACAATAGTTCATATTTGCAATGATAATTGTTGGTGTCATATCTTATAATTTTCTTAGTTAAAGTCATGAAATAATGCTATAAAAATATGTCATAGGTTGTATGCCATATCACATTAAGCATAGCTCATGTTGTTGCCAATATTCTCTATTCTATAAAGGAAAGTTGGATGTGATAGAGTACAATCATTACTCAGTGGGGACTCTTCTTTGAGTTAATGGGATAGTAAATACATTGCCTTTAGTCTTTGAGATTTATGGAGAGAAAGTATACAGGTGATAAATGTTGACCTCCATGCATACGTCATAAGTCAAGTCGAGCTCATAGGATGAATTCGACGAGCTTCAGCACGCAAATCAGAGCTGAAATGCACCAGACATCACCAAAATTAGTCGAAATGACCTCTGATCGATGAACAGACTTCACCATCGCATTTAAAATATCAAAATTGATCAGAACATATATTTTACATAATTCGACGGTCGGCCGATCAAGAATGGGGGTCATCGAAGCGCCTACACGTATATCAAGATCAAGAAGCCATGAAGATGCCCAGACATCCTCCGTTTGCAAAATTGATCACGCCGTTAGTGTCAAAATATTGAAATCTCTCAAATAAGACTATCCACGCTCAATTCAGATGAGTTTGCGCAAATATCAAGCGATCAAAAGTGGCGACAGACAATTTTGAGCTGAAATTGACCCGATTCGACGCCGACTTGAACCAAATGGCCTCCGATCGTGAAACAGACTGCGCTGTTGCATCCAGAACATCAGAATAACCTAAAACTGACATATATATTACCCATGTAACAATGTCGGTGTGAAAATCTTAATTAGGTTTAATTTTTACTTAAAAAAAATTCCTATAAATACTTACTTATTCCTAACCCTAACCCCAACTCCCACTACGAGAAGCCGACCCTAACTCCTCTAGTCCCGAGCTCCCTCATGGACAAAAGGAGAGATCTCCTCTTTCTCTCCCTCATTTCGTCCGTGCAAGCCACACAAGCCCTCGCTGCTCCCGTCCGTCCCACTCCCACAAGTGAGCACATCGACATTGTCCCCGCTTCCCGCACCACGCACAGCCTTAGAGTGCAACACCCACACGCATCAACACACTGCGCGCTGCTGCGACCCTCGCGCCGCATGCGTCGACTCGCGCAGCCGACCCCTCACACCCACTCGCGTCCCCGACTTCGCCGCATCGAGGCGGTCGCGTCATAAGCCCGTGTGCTTGGCGTTCACCGCCGTGCTGGATGATCGAAGTTTGTGTTGAAATATAAGTGTTCATACTCATCTTTCTTGACACGGTGAGGAAAGTTGTGCTTGCTTGTAGGTGTATAAGTACCCGTACATGCCTTTCTTGGTGTGACAGAAAAATCCGTACTTTATGTAGATACCTCAGAGCCCCATACATGCCTTTCTTGGCATGGTGGGATTGCCTATTCAGGCCGTGGTTTATACGATCCATACACGCATTTCTTGGCATGGTAGGCAGACCCAACATACCCGAGGTAACTCCTTACGTGGGGACGATGTAGGGATGCTGTCGAAATGCTGCCAAATTTTCACACTGCCAAGAGGCCTAAATAGCTTGACATAAAGCTAGCCAAAAATATAAAAATGCTGTTTAAACTTACATTGCAAGTGTATAAGTACCCGTACACTCCTTTCTTGGGTTAGCGAAAAAATTCATGTTATATGCAGGTACTTTAGAGCCCCATACATGCCTTTCTTGGCATGGTGGGATGACACATTCAATCGCGGTATTTATGCCACCCATACATGTCTTTCTTGGCGTAGTGAGCAGGCCCAACATACCTAAGGCAGCCCCCTATACGGAGATAACGTTGGGATGCTATTGAAATGCTGCCAAACTTCTACACCGATAGGAGGCCAATGCAGCTTAATATAAAATCAACTATAAACCTAAAAGTTATGTTTAAATTGACATTGCAAGTATATAAGTTCCTATACACGCCTTTCTTGGCGTGACAGGGAAACCTGTGTTACACGTAGGTGCTTTAGAAACTCATACATGCCTTTCTTGGCATGGTGGGATGACATATTCAGTCATGGTGTTTACACCACCCATACATGCCTTCTTGGCATGGTGGCCAGGCCTAGTTTCCGTTATAGCCCCTTATGTGGGGAGAACGCCGGGAGGCTGCCGAAATGCTGTCAAAATTTCATTTAAAATCTTAAACTTGCAATAAAACTCAATTAAAATAAGCAACATTATTCAAATCTTCTAAAGTTAAATCATTATTGAATTGAAATATCCGCATGGGTCTCAAAACTATGCTGAATGCTTAAACTTAATGTCTAAGGATGCTGCGTGGGTTGATTTTTGGTTGGGTCTTAGGACCGGGTCAAGGTTAACAAAACCTAAAAATACAATAATAATATTATAAGAATTTTAGCTTAGTAAAATATATGAGAAGCTAATTCTATCATATAATAGTAGATCTGACCCTCTATTATTAAATTAATAGAGTCGTCTGGATCTGAAATAGCAAAATAAGGCATCCACCCTGATGATGGCTGTGTTGAGTGAAGAATTCAATCGGAGGGGATACAACCATCAACATATATTTAACATTTTAAATCAAATTAATATAAATTAAATGCCAATCTAAATAAAAAAAATCTGATGAATTATTAAGCTCAAAATGACTAAATGAAGATCATCAATCTAAAAACTTAAGGTAAATTCAATTCTTTCACTTTTCGTAATTGTTTATCGCAGGTGATAAATTAAGAAAACTCAAGCTCATAAAGGAGCCAATGTCAAGTCAAGTGTATTTCTATATTCACTATGAATCAATCTCATGCCAATAAGGATGTGGCACATATCCTCTGACTGTATGGTTTGGCCAGTAGGCTCGACATATGATATAGTTACGATCAGACTCCTCTGACCAAGTGGTCGCCGCCAAATGACACTATTATATTATGGTCACGACTGTAGTTCGTATGCTCCCCAATGACTTTGTACCTTGAGTTGTGAACCATAAAGTGCACATGATAGCAAAAAAAGTCATATGTTAGCTAAGGTGGACTCAAACTTGTCTCCCTAGACAAACACCATCCCAAATCTATAAGGTTTTCTTGGACGACGCAACCCATGGTTCCTGACAAAGATCCTTCGGTCAGGTTGGGTCGACTACCTCCTCTGATTAAGTAGACTAGGGACCACAATAGCTCGGGATGACAGAACTATGGGATCTTGATCGGGCACGTCATCATTCCCCAAACCATCCGCTTTAAGTTAAAGAATGATGAATTTCATAAATCTAAACTTCAAAACTCCACACACTGCTACAATATACTATGCATTCAGTGATCTAATGACTAGCCTTAATCAAAATTTCTCTCTCAGTATTGGGAGGGGCAATTAACTATAGGTGCTTGCTCCTATAGGAAACCTGGAACCAAATCTAAAGTCCTCACAAAATGGAGGCAAAATCTCTGGGTAGTGTCTTATATACTATTCTATCTGCCTTCTAAAAATTTCACCGACACATAAATCATACTCTCTTCATCGAGAGGTCAGTGGCAAATTTTTGGAGATCACAGATTTCTATCGACTCCACTAGGGATATGTTTCTCTTTCTATTTTTAGCTAATCAAATATGAGCTATAGTAAGAGTGGAGTATAATAAAAAATTTAAATTAAAAAAAAGAAAACCAATTATCAATAAAATTAAATATAAGCCAATCATATTCTTATGACTAATCTGTTTATTCTCTATATCAGTTCACATTATTGTATATCTGCATTGTGAAAGTGTGGGGTGATACATCAATTATTGACTATTGATCACCATCTTTCATTTACAAAGATGAATCTTCAGAGCACATCATTCATCATGCAGCTAGGTCGCAGAGTGAACATCCATCTGGCTAATGCTGTAATCAATACTAAAGATGTTGGAGATATTATTCAATTTGATAGTGTAGACTTCCTAGCCATTGCTGCTTTAAATAATCCTCTACTTGAAGCGCCTGCATATTATACACATCAATCTCTATAGGGGAAGATGACAATTGGAATGAACACTACTGCTACTGAGGTTCTTCGGAAGAGAGTCTCTATATTTGAAAGATTTGGTCATTCTGAAGCACTAGTCATGAAGAGAACCGTCATTGGATAGAAAGTTTCAATCATGCTTGTGAATGGGACCACCCTACCAACTAAACCTTTTATAGTAGGAAGGCATGACGCTGAAGCCTCTTCTTCTAGAGAAAAATTGAGTAGAAGGTTAAGAAAGAGAAGAAATGCTGAACTGCAAGCTCAGTAGTTGCTGTCTGAATCACTAGCTATGTGACCAGACTTGTTCCAAAAGTGAGTGTTCCGACTCACAACAAGTTTGAAATTCTGAAATGGGTGTGTGGTGTTTATTTTTGAGATGTATATGGGGAACACTATATAGATCTGAGGGGGTACTTATTAAAGTGATCGGGTATGACATTAAAGAATTGTGCACTATATCAAAAGATGAAAATCATCTCCCTATAATGGACCTAATCACCTAATAAAGACTCTTAAGACATGATGGGTCTTCGAATATACTAGAGATTTTTCTTCCTACTTTATATGGATGAGTAAAATAAGGTTTATATTAAACTAGATTCTAAAGTTTCCTATGGGGGGCAAGCCCCCATAGTTAATTACACTCTAAGGAAGGTGAATTCCTTAGGAATACTGTTGATTAAAGCAGACATTTATTGTCTCCAAAGATTTAAAGGATAAGACTATCAATAAATTAATTATGTTTGAAAAATTAAATGAAAAAGATCAAGGAGAAGACTTATTATCGATGCCAAAGAAAATGAGTAGGGAATGCTCATGATACTAGGGAACCTACTAAGCACTCCAATCTATCATATGATTGGGCTTTATAATTTTGAAAGTGAAGAGGATTATTTTACTAGAGTTGAAATTTTATTAGATTGTTAAGGCTTATAACCCAACAATACAAGATTTTGGAAATACCTAAGAGGTGAGAATTTATGCTTATAGCCCGAAGGAAAATAGCTATCTTAGATCCTAAATCTAGGGAGCTTTAGTAAAAACTAAAGCATAACCTAAATCTAAGCAAAAATATGTATACAATTTATCTCCACTAGAGAGAATAAACCACCTGACTATTGAACTTATAACTGCCTAGAGTGGCAGCCAGCTAACTCCTCTTATGCTTTAAAACCATGTAGACAAGTCATATAATTTTACAAGATAGTTGAGTTATTATTATTTAGAAAGAGATTAAAGCCCTTAAACTCACTCCCTAAGAGACTAAAGCATGAGTGGTATGAGCAATGACTTAATATATAATTGTAAATATTTTCAAAATTTATTTGATTTTTGATGCTTTATTTTGACAAAGGCCATAGGTTTTTTTATGCCTAAATGCATGATGAAATGGATTATGGGCTAAATCAGCAAGAATGAGATGTTTTCCACCATAGAGGAGACCCTCGAAGGTCAAGTCTTCCCCTATCGTGCAAGGATAGAAACCCTCTCTTTGTAAGAGTGAAGCAATATGAATGTATGATATTAGGCATACAATATTCAGCTAAGGGGTTGCTTAATCTTTTAATTATCTTTATTTAATGCTTAGCTTTATGTAAGGTTATGAATTATTTAAAACTTTAGTTATGAGTTGTAGTTGGGTAGAAAATTTATTTTTTTCTAAGAGCCTAATCGGATCCAGGCCA
This sequence comes from Cymbidium sinense, assembly GCA_021442155.1. Taxonomy (NCBI): domain Eukaryota; kingdom Viridiplantae; phylum Streptophyta; class Magnoliopsida; order Asparagales; family Orchidaceae; genus Cymbidium; species Cymbidium sinense. The sequence continues at coordinate 62,095,807 of CM038222.1, forward strand.
TACAACAAACACCAATCATAAAAAACTATGAAGAAGCATGCTGTTTCTATTGCACATATAAACATAACATTAATCAATTTTATAAATCTAATGCAAGAGAATAAAAGGTCGGTGCAATCAGGAATCACCGTACAACCAGAAAAGAGAAAATTGGTAGCCGAGCTCTACCCTTATATAATCTGAAATATGAAAGAATAATTATAATTTCTCAATGAATAAATGCTATGGGGAGGGGAGGGGAGGGTCGCCTTCTTATCTTCATTCTTCATGTCTCCTTTGATTTAATTTGCTCCACTTCAAAGTCAACACACAGCTTCCCAGGACAAAGCCTTCTAGCCACTGCTCATCCTAATCTCCCGTAATACTAATCTTAATTCCTATTGCAAAATTACATTAGAAATAGGAAAAGTAAATCTAACTGCACTTACAAAAGTAGTTTTATATATATATATATATATATATATATATATATATATATATATATATATATATATATATATATATATATATATATATATATATATATATATATATATATATATATATATGATTTGGACTTAACACCCTACAGAGAGGTAACCAAGCCCTCATGTCCTAATTTGGATTATGCTTAGGGGTTGAAGCAACTTGCAAAGAGAGAATTTATATTTATTTTAAGCACCCCTTAAGCATAATCCCCCGCAAAAAATATGATTAAGCTAATATCGACCTAACACCCAGTCTACGAAATATACACCCTAACATCCAGTCTAAAATAATACATCATAAAACCAAACATACATCATACCATGCACTGTCCTAACATCAAGCTATAAATGGTGACTTAGTTCTAATGTGTGTGTTAAGGCTTATGTAGTATGTCCTAACTAGCTATTAAGGATATGATTTTCTAAGTGTGAAAGGATTTAATTTAAAAGGTTGATTTCACTTTAAGTGGTTTAATTGATTTGAGAATTTCACTTAGTATTTTTTTTTTCATTTGATTTACACTTATCAACTAAATTTATAAAGAGAAGAAAAAGAGAGGATTGTTCTCTTTCATCCCTACCTCAAGTAATTTCTAAAGCATGTTAATTAATAAGTTCTCTTTAATGAATGGCTTATTACATATTTCAAATTAATCCTAAGTTTAGGTTTACTTTAAATAATCATATTCAATATGAAAGGCATATTAAGATTAATTTAATTGAATTACTATCACATGACACATGTCCAACCATTCCTTTCCATCATATATGACATGTATATGATATTAAATCCTAAGTATACCTACACATGCAATATATTTCTTTTAGCACACTTTAAATGAAAGATGCATATGTGTATTTTGTAGAAAAAAAAAGAGATTTTTCACTCATTAGCTAAATACACATTCATGTGTATAAACATTTTAAGTGGGTACTTCGCCATTATTAAACTAGGGGAGTGAGGTAAAGACCTCCTTAGGGCTACTTAAAGCCATGCATCCCCGAAATGTCCTGACTAAATATATCCACTATTTCTGGATACACATGAATGTACAAGTGACTACAAAAATTATGCAAAAGTTATTTTTTCTTTCAATTGAATTATTTATACATATGAGCTAAATTTGAAAAAGGAGATTTTCATTCATTAGCTAAATGCACATACAAGTATATAAAAGTTTTAAGCAAGTATTTCACCATGTTAACTAGGGAAGTGAGGTAAAGACCTTGTTGTCCTCACTTTTGGAGTGAGTTCTCAATCTCCTCATCATAGATCTAGGACTTTTATAGACACTAAGAGTTGTTTAGTCTTAAAACACTTCTGGTGATTAGTGAACACTTAACCTAAGCTTAGAGACTTAGAAAGTCTAGTCATAGGAGTGGGTTATGCCTTAGGGACTTAGGGAGACTTGGCTACCATATAGCCTAAACTCAATCTATGATATCCTTCTCAAATCAAACTCCAAATTCAAAAATAAATTTCCAAAATTCACAATCAATCCCATGATCAAATCTAAAATCAGAATCTTTTCTAAGCCTTATGATTTTATCTTATGGACTTAGCCTTAAACCAAAATTCAAATCAATCTAAATTCAATTTATTTTCTCCAAGATCAATTCAATCCCTCAATCATATATCAAATCCAAGTCCAAACTCAATTCCAAATGATTGAAACCCATAATCAAATCCAAAATCAAAATTTTGCCTAAGCCCTATGATTTTATCTTCTGGACTTAGCCTTAACCAAATTCAAATCAATCCAAATTCAATTGATTTTTTCCAAGATCAATTCAATCCCTCAATCATTTATCAAATCCAAGTCCAAACTCAATTCCAGATGATTGAAACCCATGATCAAATCCAAACTCTCAAATCCTCCTTAAACCCATGGACTTAGCCAAATCTCCACCCAATTCAATCCAAACTTGATTGATCTCCTCATGAATTATTTATATCTTCATTTATATTCAATATAAATGAAATATAAACTCAAATAGCCAAAACCAAATCAAACTAAACCCAAATCCAATCAAATCCCAACTTAACCCATATGGACCTACCTCTATGAGCTTAACCAAATCTTAACCCAAATCAACCTAATATTAATTGATTTCTTTATAAATAAATTATTTCATCATTCATATTGACAAATATAAATGAAACTCACATCCCAATGACCAAAATTAAATCTAACTAAATCAATTTTCTTCTAAGCCCTTTTGACCTACCTCCATGAGCTTAGACAAATTTACTTTCAAATCACTCCAAACTCAAGTGATTTTCTCATAAGTCATTTATATCTTTATTTATATTCATAAATATAAATGAAATATAAACTCAAATAGCCAAAACTAAATCCAAAATCAAATCAAAACCCAATTCAAGCCTTTTAAGCCAATTCCTTGAACTTGGCCAAAACCCACCTAAATCAAGACAAAATTAATTGATTTTTCTCTTGAATCAATCATTCATTCAATCATTTATCCAAATATAAATAAAATCTACAATCATCAAGCCAAATTGAAATCAACCCAAGTCAAGCCCAACTTAGCTCTTTTGGCTTGACAATTTGAACCAAAACCTATTAAACTCCAAATTGATTGTAGTTGGATTTATATTTCAATCGTAGGCTCATTCATAAATCCAACCAAACTTAAATCAAGCCAAAACCAAGCCAATTGACCCACATAGGCTCACTTGACCCAAAGTGACCTAAAGGACCCTTTTGAATCAAGTTCTAATCCAACCTAAATTAGATTGAACCAATCTCATCCAAACCTCATACCATGATCATTGATCACCCTAAGATGATCAATTGCCTTGAATTAAGTCAAATCAAGTCAACTTGGTCATTTGACCAAGTCAACCCTTAGCCCATATGAAACCCAAACTAGCCAAAACTTACCATACACCAAACTGATTGAAACCATCGATTCACATCAACCCATGATCAATGTCTGAACATGACTTGACCATCAATTGAGCCAAATCTAACCCAATTGACTCTTTGACCCAAGTTGACCCAAATCAATCTAAAGTGCCAAATTGGTTCAAATCATAATTCAACCCAAATTGATTACAACCAATGACTCAAGTTCATTCTAAAATCATTGTTGAACTTGACCAAAGCTCCAATTTGATCAATTGGACCAAACCTTGCCCAATTGATCCACTTAGCCCAAATTGACCTAAAGGCTCAATTTGGCCTAAAATCTAAATTAAATTTAAATTGATTCAAACCAAAGACTACATACATCTTCAATTAGCTAATTGAACATGAATTAACCCATAACCCAAGCCAGTTTGGCCAATTTTGGTCAAATTGATCAACTTGACCCATTTAATTCCAAATGAGCCAAAATTAATTCTAAGCCAAATTAAATCAAATTGAACATACCAAAATACTTTAAATCATCGTTTGAACCTAACTTATGCCTTGGTTTGATCCAATTTGAGCAATTAGTCAACCTAGTCTAACATGACCCAATGTGACCCATATGACTCAAATTGAGCCAAATCCTTTGAAACCAACCCATGGCATCTTGGGAGCTGATCAAACCTAACCCAAACCCACTTGAGATCAACCCAAAATCAGCCCAAACATATTTGGAACCAAATCCAAGGAAAATTCTTCATGGATCCTCCCCTCACATATGATTCCACCCATTTATGGCAAAGTCCACTATCCCATCACTTTTGGGAGACATCAAACACTCCAAATGGGGTTCAACCTAGTCTCTTAGCCCACTCTAAGTGAGCTAGGACTGCCTACATCCCATCATCTTAATGAGATTTTCGGCCACCTCCTTAAAATAAGAAAAAGAAGCCCCTAAAACACATTATTCTGCACTAGCCACACTCCAAGAGCTCCTCTAAGCAACCAACACCCTTTTCCCACTTCCCTTGAGCTAAAGAACACCAAAACTATACAATTTCTGGCAAGGGGGTGGCGGCCATTGGTGGATACAACTTCCCAAGTGAAGGCAAGGGTCTAGGTTCTTTCCAAGGCTTCTTCTTGCATCTAGGAATGTGCTCAGATCAACACAGCCGTCGGAAACCATCCTAGTGAGGTAATTTTCAAATCCTTTAGCCGGCCATAGGTTCTTTTGTTTGTGATGATGTTTGCTCGATTCTAGGAATTTTCATTACAAAATGCTTGCATTCTTCATTTCATATGATCCCAATGTGAAAATGGGACTTTCTGACAAAACAAATCAACATAAAATCGAGCTTGAAATGGATTCTCCCATGTGTTTTTTCATGTTTTTTAACTGTTCATCCGCTCGGTTCTTCTTGCTGGGAAGGATGATGCAAAGCAACCATCCGATCTCCCATTCAAGGAAATGGATGGCTGGGATTAGATGCTAGATCATGCGATTTCAGCCTTTAGATCGTGGATCCAATCTAGACCATCCAATCTGCCAATGGACGGTCCAATCGAAACCACACATTCCGTAGCTTCCTCCTCCTTTTTTAGCTCAAATGTCACGTGGCCCAACCGGATGACACTACGTGGCACCGCACCACACCAACCACAATTAACCACGTGATGCCGCATGGCATCGATTTCCCCATCACGCCATGCTAGTGGCTAAGTAAGAAAAAGGGTATTTTTTATTTTTAAAAATTATTAAAATCACATGAAACTTCAAAAATTCATAAAAAAAAAGATACTAAATAAAATATTGCAAGTAAGGGCTGTTGGATTTGTCTTTTTAAGAGGAATCCAACAAACCCAAAATTCTTAATTTTTATTAAGTATTCTGAGCTTAATTAAGTTTTAGTGAAAATTAAATTTCATTAATTAAAATAAAATTACACATCATATTGGTTTGAAATTTTTAGAGATTAAAGTTGAAGTAAAATACACATATCATAAAAATTTCAAGTCAAAAAGATTTCTAGATTGGGATATACTGCATTCTAAAGCTCAAATAGTCTATTTTAGCAAAAATAAATTAATAGACTTTATAAAAATTATGAAAAATTATTTAAATTAGCTGAAACTTTCATAATTCATAAATAATTGTAGAAAAATCTTTAAAAAATATAAATAAGGGCTTATTTTAAAGATATTTTAGAAGGGAATCCGTTGAAAGTATCCTCAATTGATTTTAAGCAGTAATTTGGGCATATTTAAGGTTTAATTAAAAGGTTAATTTTCATAATTACTCCCTGATTAATTACCTAATTAACCTAAATTTTTTTTGAGATTATTTAGGGGATGACCTCTATCTCCCCTATTTTTCTTAGTATTTATTGGTTAATAAATTAGGAAAATTGATTGACACCTTCTTAATTTAATTAAGTGATAATTAAGTGTATAAACAATAACTTGCTTAATTAATTGGTTCATTTATCACTGTTTAACAGTGAGGAGGCTTATGGAATTGGATTGGGCCTTCTCTCCAAATCTTTTTCCTAAATTTCCTTCACTTTTGTAAGAGAAATTAATTAAGGATTAATAGATTAATTAATTACTTAATTAGTTTAATTAATGTTTAAAACATATCTTAATCTAATTAATTCATGGGTAGATCTTTAGGTGTTCAATAGCCTAAAGAGATTTAATGAAATTATGAGTTCATATGTGTGGGAAAATCATAAAAGTAATTAAGTAAGTTCCTTAAGCTTAATTGACCATTAATTGTGAGCCAATTACATTAGGCCCTTTCATTTCATAAGACTGTTGCAAATTTACTTTTCAATTTATTTGCATATCATATTGGCTCATCATTATTTAGTTAATTACTTTAAGGTAATATAGGCAAGGGTTAATTAATTGAATTAATTCATATCTTAACTTAATTAATCCATAAAATTAACCTAATTACCTTTTCATTAAATCACATTAACTTACAAACATGGGTTGGGATTAGGATTAGCAAACCTCTTTCTCTCTTTCCTTAAATCAAATCAAACATCAAATTAAAAAAATGATGTTAAAAAAAGCTTTGGTTTGCTTTAAATAATTCTTTTTGATATGATTGTCCTTAGAAATTAGTTTGGTTGAATGAAATCACATGCTTGTGTTTATTTATTCCTCTCCAATTATATTAAATATTATATGTCATTTGATTCATGCATTCATATTTTCAAAATGTTTAAATTTAAATAATTTTTTTCTTATGTTAAACTTGCATGTGTTGATTTAATCTAATATATGTGTGGATATTATCATTATTAAATCAAAGTTATTTTGAAAAGCATATAAATTAACTATAATATTTGGAGTGACAATAGTTGTAGATATCTATAAGCTTGAATGTTAACAAGTGTATAGCCCATTTGAAAAGGACATAATATTTGTTTGAATTCATTCCTATGAATTTTCATGTTAGAATTTAGATAAAACTTTAGCTCACATGTATAAGTAATTCAATTGAAAGAAATACAACTTTTGCATGATTTTCCATTATTGTAGTCATTTGTACATTCATGTGTATTCAAGAATAGTGGGTATATCTAATTTGGATATTCCGAGGATGCAAGGCTTTAAGTAGCCCCAAGGAGGTCTTTACCTCAATCCCATGGTTAACAATGGCAAAGTACTTACTTAAAACTTTTATACACTTTTATGTGCATTTAGCTAATGAATGAAAATCTCCCTTTCAACTTTAGCTCACATGCATAAATAGTTCAGTTGAAAGAAACACAACTTTTGCATGATTTTTGTGGGTAGAAATTATATTAAGATTTGCCTTCTTCTATTCCCCTTTTCAAAAAAGAGAGGATAAATGAAAATAGAAATATATATAACATCTTATTGGGATGTCATGTAGATCTACAAATATTCTTATTAGGGTGATCGGGTACGACATTGAGAAAATGTGTACTATCTTGAGAGATAGAAGTCACCATCCTACAATGGACCTAATCACCTCAGTAAAGACTTCTAAGGATTATGAGTCTTCGAAATGTACCAGAGATTCTTCCCCTACTTTACATGGAAAAATAAAGTAGGATTTATTTTAAACTGGGTTCATTAAGTTCCCTATAGGGGCAAGCCCCCATAGTTAATTACATCCTAAGGAACAAGATTCCTTAGGAATACTCTCGATTAAGGTAAATGATCATTGTCTCCAAAAATTTTGAAAGGGTAGGACTATCAATCGATTGATTTATTTTTAGAAAGTCAAGTGGGATTGATCAAGAGGAGGGAGTTCTTATCGAAGCTAAATGAAAAAAAGTAGGGTATGCTTAGGATACTAAGAAGCCTAGTAAGCATCCCAGACTACTCTATGGTTGGACTTTATATTTTTGAAATTGAATTAATTTGTTTGAGTTGAATTTTTATTAGAAATGTAGGGATTATAATTTTATAATACAAGGTTATGGAAATTCCTAAGAGGTAAGGATTTATGTTTAGGGCCCACAAAGGGGAGAAGCCAACTCAGAACCTAAATCTAGGGAGCTTTGGTGAGGGCCAAAAACATGACCTAAATCTAAGGAAAAAATGAGTATTTGGTTTACCTCCAAAAGAGAGGATAAAACACTCGACTGTTGGACTACAATCGCCTAGGGGTAGTCGCCAACTAACTCCTCCTATAATTTTAAATTCATGTAGGAAAGTCTTATATTTTATGCAAGATAACAAGGTTGTTATTCATTTAGAAAGAGACTAAGTTCTTAAACTCACTCCCTGAGAGACTAGATCATGTAAGAGCATGACAAATGGCCTAAATCTAATACAAATTGTATTACATTTTATTTTCATTTTTGGACAATCACTTGACTAAGGCTATAGGATTTTTATGCATAATGCATGAGAAATTAGATTCTGGGCCAAAATAAGCAAGATAAGGAGGTGTGTTTCCACCATGGCTCTCATAGGTCAAGTCAAGTTCTCTAACAAAGGTGGAAGTAATACTCATCCAGCTAAGGGGTTACTAATTCTTTTATCTTGATTTTTTAGCCTAAGCTTTTAGGTGAGGTTATGAGTTATTTATTTTTGATTTTGAGTTAATTAATTTGGTATAAGATTTATTTTTCCCTAAGAGCCTAATCATCATCCAGGCCATACATCAAGCAAGGAAGAAACTAAGAAAAGGATGCCATCTTAATGCACAAGATAAACAAAACATCAAACATTTTATAAAGCTAACGCAAAAGAATAAAATGTCAAGTGTGGTTAGGCACCACCACACAGATCCAAAAATAAATTGGGTGGCCGAGCTCTACTATTATACAACCCAGATTTATAAATGAATTAATTTACAATCAAGTAAGGAAATTCATGGTATGGGGGTCTTCATTCTTCATTTCTTCTTTCTTCTTTCTTCTTTATTCTTTGGTTCCTTCTTTTAGATGGTTGGAATGTGGATGCTCCAAAGGGTTCATATGGTACATAAGATGAGATCTTATGACCAATGTTCATCCTAACCCCCCATAATAATCATTCCAAAAATCCTAATTGCAAAAATTACTTGAAAAGAAAAAATAAATTTAACTAACACCTGCAAAATAGAGATTAACTAAACAAACCATACAAATCTTAAGCATGTTGATTGAACTTAGCACCCCACACATGGGTACCAAGTCCACCTGGCATATAGGATTATGCTTAGGGGTATAAGCACCTACACAGCAAAACTAGTTATATTTTTATTACAACACCCTTTAAGCACAATCCCCTATGAAAAATATTGATTAGACTAAATCATCTTACCATTCATTTTATGCACATTCACCCTAACATCCAGACTAAAATAAAATATCACAAAATAAAAGCAAGTATCAAACCATGCACTGTCCTAACCTAAAGCTAGAAATGGTGACTTAGTCTAATGTGTGTGCTTTAAAAGGTTTGTGTGGTATGCTTAGCTATGGCTTTGAAGTTTAGATTTTCTTAGTGTGAAGATGTTCAACTTAGATGGCTAGTTTTATTTAAAAGTTTAGTTGATTTGGGTTTATTTTATTTGATGATTTGATTTAGTTTAAGTGAATCATACAATTAATTACTAAGTTGTAAAGAGAGGGAAAAGAGAAGAGCACTTCTTTTTTCCTTCCGTACCTTAAATAATTTCTAAAGTAGATTCATATTTGATTTCATTTAGTGAATGTTTTCTTATGTGTTTTAAGTAATCCTAAGTTTAGATTTTCCCTAAACAAACCTATTCAACAAGAAAGATATTTTAAGATTAAATAAAGTGAAATAATATCACAAAACACACACCACTTTATTTCTTTCCCAACATATATAACATGCATATGGATGCACCTTAAGCATATGTATACATGCAAATGGAAATATTTAGCACACTTTGTGATGAATGCTAAGAGAATTACTTAAGAAATTTTGGATGCTTTATGATGCATGATTTTCATTAAGTAGAAAAGGCTTATTCTTTTATTCTTTATTCATATGCACATGTGTATGTATGAAAGACATAAGAGAGTATGTCATTATTATTAGCACTAGGGGTGTAAGGTACATGACCAACTTAGTGCTACTTAAAGCCTCGCAACCCCGGGGTTGTCCAAACTAATATACCATTTTCATTAAATGCATATGCATGTACAAAAGAAATAAATGGAAAAAGAAAGATGCAAAAGTTCATATTTATTTGATTTTTGGTTTGATTATTTAATTTATATGTGTGATGTGGAATTCCTTTTTAATTCATGACATAAGAGTGTATAGGAATGGATTTAAGCAAATGTTATGTACATTTCAAATGGACTATACACTTTACCAATCCTATACACTTCTATGTTAAGAAAGAGAGGGAGAAAGAAAGCCACATAATACATATCTTTATATTTCTCACATGCAAGCTTATAAATAATTATAAGTAGCATACCTTTCAATTTTAATGTTTGATTTATAAATTTTGAAAATAATTTTGAATTTAATAGTGATAATAGCCATTCATATTTTTTTTACTTTAGCCAAAATATGTAATTTGACATGAAGAAAACATTTTATTTTAATTTTGATTTTTTAAAAGGGATGAATGCATGATTTTCATATGACATACACATTTAACATGCTAGGAAAGAAATAAAGTGATGAAAGCAATGTAAATTCATTCACCCTAATTAATTCCTAAAGACAATCCTATGGAATAGAATTATTTAAAGTAAATCAAATTTGTTTTAAAGAGAATTTGAATTTTGTTTGAGTTTGATTTTAATTTGAGAAATATGAGAAGGTTTGCTGGTCCTAACCCATTCCCACATATGTATATTATTTTTGTTTAATTTTTAAATGATTTTTATATTTTGATTAGCTTAAGGTGTACATTTAGTGTATTAATTATCCCTTACCTATACCACCTTAGCATATTTAATCAAATAATTATGAGCCAATGATATGACATAAAATTATATAAGAAATTTAAATCAACAATGCACCTAGGAAGAAAAGGGCCTAATGCATTTGTCTCATAATTAATGATTAATTAAGCAAAAGTGTTAAAGTTAAGTACTTTCATAACCCTCCCCACACATGTGGATTAGGTTTTGATTTTCGTAAACTACTTAGGTTATTGAACACCTAAGCATCTACCCAAGATAAATTAATTAAGTTCTGAAAAGTTTTAGAATTTTATCAAATTAATTAGGTAGGCACTTAGAGGATTAATCCTTAATTAAGTTCGGATTAAGGAAGAAAGAGGAGGTTTAAGAAATAACTTAAGAAAAATATCCCAAAATTATTCCTTAAACCTCTTATTCACTTAAACAAACCTTAATTAACTCAATAAATGGATTAAACCACTGATTACATACTTAATTAAGCTTAATTACATTAGAAGAGTAATTAAGAAACAATCCAGCAATTACCCTAATTAAACCATTAATAAATCTCAAGAAAATTAGGGGAGACAGAAGTCATCCCACTAAATACACATAAGAAGTTTGAGATTAATTAATGGAATAACCAGAGGATAATTAGCCTAATTAAATTCTCAATAAAATCCAAATTCGAAAAATAACACTATTTATAATCTATGAAAATTAATTTTATAATATTCTACATTCAATTATCTTTCATATGCAATTTATTTTATATTTTTCTGACTTTTCTACACTTAGATATGAATATTTGAAGTTTTCCTGATTAATTAGGTAATTTAATCCCCTAATTATGTGACTAATCCATCGTCACCATGTGGAGGCTGATGCGGCATGCGCTTTCCATGTGGCGCGATGGGAATGGTCACTTAAGTTATCATATTATAGCGTCACGTCAGTGGCGGTGCTATGCGCTTTCTCCTCACCCGTCTGATCTAAGATCGGATGACTGAGATCAAGCTCACGATTCTTAAAGGTTAAAATGATGGATCTACATGTCTTGATCATGGTCATCCATCCTAAATGCATCAATGGATAGCCCATAATCCATCCCTGATCTTCCCTATGGGAGATGGCCACCGTCCATCTTCTAAGGGAAGATCCAAGCTCGATTGAGTTCAAATTGAATTCAAACTCAACCCACACCACCACCATGCAAGGGAGATTAAATCTAACAGCTAACTTTGCTTGGGGTGAAACTTCCCTTCACAAAGGACCACAAAGAGATGAAATTATGCTCGATTTAATGGCATACCTTATAGGAGGCTATCACTCGCCATTTCTTGAAGTAGTAGAAGTTGGAAGTTTTGAGGTGTTGAAATTGGATGGATCTTCTTATAAGCCAAGTTCACCTTCAAGTGGGCTTGATCTTGATTAAGAACACTCCTCCCTTACTTGGAGAACTTGTGTGAAGGCTTGGGTGAACTCGATTGAGTTCCCTGATGAAGCTTGCAAAGTGAATTGGATTGGTTTGGAGTATTGAGTGAGATGGATTAGTGAGGAGCTCCCTATTTTGGCCTAAGAAAACTAAGAAATGGGAAATTCCAACTCACTCTAGGAAGCTTGGGAGACTTGGGAAATGGTTCTCCGGCTTCTAAGCTCAATCGAAGGGAGAAGAATTCAAATGAAATTAGGGGGAGTATATCTCACCTTAGAGTAATCGGATGATCGAGCTTAGAGATGCCATTTTTGATCAATTGACCTCATGCAATGGGTTGAGCGTGTGGCTTGCATGGTCCATTTTAGCTAGAGGGAGTAGTGTAGTTCCCATGTGCTTAATGAGTGGAGGAAGGATTTCCATGTGCTCAATTTGAAGGAAGTGGTCATTTTGACCTTGGTTGGGTTGACCCAAACCTAATGGGTCATGTGCACCATGCCCATTAGTGACCATTTGGTCCACTAAGAGGATGCCAAGTGTCCATGAAAAGGAATTGAACAAATTTCAAGTGATTTAGATTTTAGGTTACCCTATAGACTAGGGGTAAAATGAGCATTTGACCTTGATTTTAGTTCGAATATGTTTGATATGATTGAAAAATAGGTTAGGTCAAGTTTCATTGAATTTGGAGTTAGTTTGATATGATTTGGCTCTTGTTGACCCATTTAGGTCAAAATGGGTCAAAATTGGGTCAAGTTGACCAATTGGTCAAATTGGGTCAAACTAAGGGTTGGGTCAAGTTCATATGACCATTTGAAATGTATTGGCAACTTTGGTTTGGTTCAATTTGATTTAGATTTGGTTTTGATTCATTTGATTTCATTTAGGTCAAATGAGTCAAGTTGACCAATTTGACCCATTTAACCTATTTGGGTTAGGTCATGGGTTGGTTTAGGTCTCATTGGTCATTTGAAATGGATGTGTATTTTTGTTTCCAATCAATTTTGGTTTAATTTTATTTTGGCTCAAAATGATCTTTTAGGTCAAGTTGGGTTCAAGGTCAATTAGGCTAGGTTGGGTCTAGTTGGCTAATTGAGGCTTTGTTCAAGTTCAACAATCATTTTAGAATGAATTTGACCCATTGGTTTCAATCTATTTGGCTTAGATCAAGTTTTGACACATTTTGATTTTTTAGGTCAAGTTGGGTCAAGTGGCCAATTGGGCTAGGTTAAGCTCAAATGATGACTTGGTCAAGTTCAAACATTGATCATGAATGTGTTTTGATCAATGGTTTCAATCAATTTGGCCTATGATGGATTTTGGCTAGTTTAGGTTTCATTATGGTCAAATGTTGACTTGGTTTAACCCAATTTGGGTGATTGATCATCTCATGATGATTGTTGCTCACAAAGTGAGGCTTAGTTGGGCTTAGTTCAATCCAATTTGGTTAGGATTAGAATTTGGCTCATAAGGGGTACTTTAGGTCACTTTGGGTCAAGTGAGATTAAGTGAGTCAAATGGCTTGCTCAAAGCTTGATTTGAGTTTGATTGAACTGACATATGGACTTATGATTGAAATATAAATCTATTTGCAAGAGATTTGAAGTCAAATGGTTTTTTGATTCATTTGAAAATTTCAAGTTCAAAGGGTGAACATGAGTTTGATTTGGGTTTGATTTTTGAATTTAGTTTTGGTTTGATGATTGAAATTTATGTTTATATTTGGATTCATGATTGTAGGATTGATTGAATCATGAAGAGAAATGAAGAGTTTGGCTTGATTTGAATTTGATTTGGCTAAGTTCAAGAGTTTGACTTGAAAGGCTTAGGTTGGATTTTGATTTAATTTGGACTTGATTTTTGGATTTGGTTTTGGATATTTGAATTTATATTTTACTTATATTTGTGAATATAAATGAAAATATAAATTGGTTATGAGAAAATTTCATGAATTTGAAGTGATTTGAACTTGATTTGAACTAAGTCAATGAGAGGGAATCAAAGGACTTAGGAAAGATTTTTGGATTTGGCCATAGATTTTGGATTTGATTTTGGGTTTAGTTTGATTGACTTGAATTTATATTTTATTTATATATGTGAATATAAAAGAGAATATAAATGAGTTATGAGAAAATTTCTTGAATTTGATTTGAGCTAAGTCCATGAGAGGGAATCAAAGGGACTTAAAAAAAAATATTTTGGAATTTGATTTGGATTTCAATCATGGGTTTTAATCATGTGTTTGAATCATGGGTTTCAATCATTTGGAATTGATTCATGATTTGAGAAAATCCATTGAATTGATTCAAGGTTTGATTGAGAGTTAAAGTTGATATGAGTTTAGAGTTTGACTAGAAAGAAGGAAGTGAGGATTTGGTTTAAGCTATAGGGTAGGCAAATTTTTCTAACACCCTTAGGGAATGACTTATTCGTATGGCTAATGCTTCTAAGTATCTAGGGTTAGGTTGAGTGTCCACCTAATCATTAGATGTGTCTTAAGAGTAAGGAACCCTTAAAGTCTAAGATAAGTCCTATGTCTAAGATGGAGGGGTTGAGAGCTCATCCTAAAAATGAGGTCAACAAAGGGCGCCCAATAGGTGTGGTGTGACTGACAAGGTACACTGCACGTATTGGTGTTGACCGAAATGATCAACAACACCGAATGATCACAAGCACTAACATAAACAATCTACTCCTAACCCAAGGTGTAGAAGGTATCTGGAGCTTAGTGCAATGTGCCTCTACTTATGTCAAAGACATAAGAAAGGGAAGGAGGAATCCACTAGGGATAGAGTAAGTGAAGCTTCCACTAGGGAAGCAGGTTCAAGTCATCCACAAAGGGGTTAAGAGGTTTGATTTGAGTCTCTCTGGGGAGAGAAATTGATTTGATTTATTTAATTTGTTTAATTGTGTTTGTTTTGACTCCACCAGGGATAGAAAAGTGAACTCTCCATTGGGGAGGCAAGTTCAAGTCATCCACTAGGGAGGAAGGGTTATGAAATCTACTGAGGGATTAGAATTCGAGATCCATTGGGGAACTAGAAAGATTTGCATCTCACTGAGGAGAAGCAAAAGATTTTGATTTAGATTGATTGATTATTTTGTTTATTTCATTGAATTTATTTTGGATTTTAAATTTTGAGATGGGTCCTATTGGTTTACGATGAGTTGTACTGAGTAGGAGCCATGATGGTCTTGATCTACTACATATTTACCAATCCAAAGGGTAGTCTAAAGTAGGACTATCCAACCAAAGGAATGTTTTCTGCAATCATTGTAAGAAGAAAGCATAGTAGACTTACATCCTCCAAAGTAGGGACCAGTTGCTGGGGTGATCTATTGGCAAGGCAACACATCAAACTCGACCTAGGGCTGATTATTGAGTGAATGCCGTTGAGGGACTTAAATCAACTCAAAGATAGTCAAAGATTAATTTCATTTTTTAGTTGTTTTGATTATGATGGATCCCGTTGGTTTGCGATGGATTGTATTGAGTAGAGGCCATGATGGCCTTGATCTACTATAGATTTATCAATCCAAAGGGAGTAGTCTACGAACCATAAGGTAGGACTAACCAACTAGAGGGATGCCTTTCAGTTTGCAGCGGTCAAGTGAGGAAGAAAGCATAGGGACTCACTCTTTAAGGAACCATCGGGTGATCTGGCAACAGATCAAGACCTAGACTGAGACTATTGAGTGAATGCCATTGGGGGACTTAAATCAACTCAAAGATAGTCAAAGATTAATTTCATTTTTTAGTTTATTTTGATGGATTCCATTGGTTTGTGGTGGATCACACTGAGAAGGAGCTTATATCAGTCTAGACCTACCTCAGATTTACTAAATAAAAGGGAATAGCTTCCTGGCCGATGGGAGAACTATCCAACCAAAGGAGTGCCTTTCGATTTGCAATGATTAATTTAGGGGAAGAAAGCTCGGGGACTCATATCTTTCACTACAAAAAACCATCTTGCTGAGCAACAAATTGAAACCCACCTGTCCGCTAGTTTGATCATAGAAAGAATGCAACATAGTCTTACATCTTCCAAAGTGGAATGATGGCAACTTGCTTGTGGAAAATAGGTTGAACCCCTAAGGAGACTATGAGTGAGTCACTGGGATTTATCTCAACTTATAGTGCAATTTTATAGGGAGTTCTAAGACGCCTAAATAGGATGCATGCTTGGGAAAGGGGCCTTTAGGGGCTTGGATTCCTAATCTGCAAGCAAAAATTTCTTATTTGTTTGTTTAATTTATTTTAATGTGGACCCTGTTGGTTTGCAAGGGATCAAACTAAGAAGGAGCTTATATCAGCCTATACCTATCTCATATTTACTGAACCAAGGGAGAATCTACACATTTGCTAAACAAATTCTCCAACCATAGGGGCGGCTACTAGGAGAGAGGGTCTGTGCAATCCAAGAGTAACCTGGGTAGTGTCTAAATGGGGTCGGAAAGGACGTGATCCAAATAGAATTCCCGTAGGGAGAGGGGCTGCTAAGGGATAGATCCAAAACCTTGGAGAAAATGACATAGCTAATCATATATCTGTGGGTGAAAAAATATTTTTAGATTGCACTCACCATCATCAATCAATCTCCTCCCTCTTCCTCCTTTTTTTTTCTCTTCTTATCCTCATCCCTCTTGAAAGGAAAGATGAAGACAAAAAAATTAAAAGGTAAAGAAAGAGGGAAAATTCAATATGATGATGATTGCTTCTTTCTATAGATGGACACCACATAGAATCACAAGTGTACTTATTAGGGTGAACATGTACGACATCGAGGGTAGGGGTGCAAATGAACTGAGTGTTCAATAAGCTACTATTGACTCGACTCGATTAGAGCTCATTTATGTTCGTTCATTTAATTAATCGAATGAGCTTAAACACTTTTGTAAATACTCGATTGTTAAATGAACAAGTTTGAACAAGTTATTGTTGTTAGTTATGTGAAGATCATTTAAAGCTCGTTAAGGAGCTCGATAATGGCTCGATTAAGGCTCGATTAAGGCTCGATAATGGCTCGATTAAGGCTCGATTAAGGCTTATTCATAAATGATACTGTATAAGACTCGATTAAGGCTCAATTAAGGCTCAATTAAGGCTCGTTTATTTCATTAAATGAGTAACAGTTGAAAGCAATCAATCGAGCTGAACAAACTCAGCCGAGCCAACATAATTTTTTTAAAGGAGCTCGAGCTCAATATCCAAACGAGGAACTCAAAAGCCGCTCGCTTGTTTGTAGCCCTAATCGAGGGAAAGATGTACTATCTCAAAAGATAGAAGTCACCTCCCTAAAATGGGCCTAATCACCTAAATAAGGACTCCTAAAGGCTTATGGGTCTGCGGGATGATGTACCATAGATTTTTCCCATACTTTATATGGAAAAGTAAAGCTGGATTTATTTTACACCAGGTTCATTAAGTTCCCTACATGGGCAAGCCTCCACAGTTAATTACATCCTAAAGAATAATATTCCTTAGGAATACTCTCGATTAAGATAAATGATCATTGTCTCCAAAGATTTCAATAGGTTAAGACTATCATGATTTATTTTTTTAAAATCATGGGATCGATCAAGAGGAGGGAGTTCTTATCGAAGCCAAATGAAAATAAGTAGGGGATGCTTAAGATACTAGGTAGCCTAGTAAGCATCTCAAACTACTCTATGGTTGGGCTTTACAATTTTGAAATTAATTTAATTTGATTGAGTTATCATTTTATTAGAAATTTAGGGCTTATAATTCCACAACACAAGATTGTAAAAATGCATAAGAGGTGAGGATTTAGTAACCTGGAGAAATAACTGAACTTTAGTGAGCTTGCTGGTGTTTGCTCCAAAACCACTCTCATCGCCAACTAACTCCTCTTATGATTTTAAATACATATTGGCAAGTCTTATGCTTTATGCAAGATAGTAAGGTTGTTATTTATTTAGAAAGAGACTAAGTCCTTAAACTAACTACCTAAGAGACTAGATCATGTAAGAGCATGAAAAATGACCTAAATCTAATGCAAATTGTATTACATTTTATTTTTTATTTTGGACAATCATTTGACTCAGGCTTATAGGATTCATATGCCTAATGCATGAGTGTTGGTAGAAAAATTTATATGAAGAGTCACCTTCAAATCTGTGGGGAGAAACGAAAGGTAAGACTATAGAAATTCATCTTTTTAAGATGCCATGCAGATCCGCAAATCTGCTTATTCAGGTGATCGGGAACGTCATCAAGGAATAGTGTATCATCTCAAAAGACAGAAGTCACTACCCTTTAATGGACCAAATCACCTCAATAAGGACTCCTAAGGGCGATGGGTCTGCATATGTACTGGAGATTCTTCCCCAACTTTACATAGAAAAGTAAAGTAGGATTTATTTTAAATCGGGTTCATTAAGTTCCCTACGGGGGCAAGCCCCATAGTTAATTACATCCTAAGGGATAAGGATTCCTTAGGAAAACTCTCAATTAAGGTAAATGATCATTGGCTTTGAAGATTTCAATAGGATTCAGTTTTGAAAGATCAATTGGGATTGATTAAAAGAGGGAGTTATTATCGAAGCCAAAATGAGAGATAAGTAGGAGATACCCACAATGCTAGGAAACCTAGCGATCATCTCAAACTATCCTATAGTGGGGCTTTACATTTTTTGAAATTGATTTAGTTTATTTGAGTTGCATTTTTATTAGAAATTTATGACTTATGATTCCTTAACATTAAGGAAATGCCTGAGAGGTGAGGAATTATGCTTATGGACCACAAAGGGAAGAAGCAATCTCAGAACCTAAATCTAGGGAGCTTTGGAAAAGGCTGAAAGCATAACCTAAATCTACGATAAAAATGGATAATTAGTTTGCCTCCATAAGAGAGGATAAACTAGTCGACAGCTTGGACTTACAACCGCCTGAGGGTGGCCTCCAACTAATTCTTCCTACAATTTTAAATACATGTAGGCAAGTCTTTATGCTTATGGAAGATAGCTATGCTATTATTTATTTAGAAGGAGACTAAGTCCTTAAACTGACTCCCTAAAGAGACTAGATCATGTAAAAGGCATACCTAAAATGACCTAAATCTAATGCAATTCAAATTTCATTTTTTTATTTTCATTTTTGGACAATTATTTTGACTCAGGCTAACAAGATTCATATGACTAATGCATGAGAGTTATTGGCCAAAATCAGTGAGAAGAGAGGAGGTGTGTTTCTACCATGGTTCTCAAAGGTCAAGCTAAGATTCTCTAGCAAAGGTGGAAGCCCTCAAATCAAGAGTGAAATAAGATGGCATGATATTACAAAAGAAATGCTCATCCAGCTAAGGGGTTACTAATTATTTTATCTTGATTTTAAACCTAAGCTTTAGGTGAGGTTATGAGTTATTTATTTTTAATTTGAGTTATTAAGTTTGGTAAAAGATTTATTTTTCCCTAAAGAGCCTAATCCATATCCAGGCCATACATAAAGCAAGAAAAAATTTAGGAAAAGCATGTCACTTAATGCAAAAGCTAAATAAATCATTAATCAATTTATAAAGCTAATCGCAAAAAGAATAAATGGTCGTTGTGGTCAGGCACCACCGTACAAACCTGAAATATCAAATTGGGTAGCTGAGCTCTACCCTTATACAACCTGGATTACAAATGAATTAAATTACAATTAAGCACGGAATTCATTATTATGGGGGTCTTCAAGCTTTATTTCTTCTTTCTTCTTTTCTTCTTTCTTCTTCTTTTCTTTTTTTTTCTTTTTTTTGGTTCTTTCTTTTGGATGGTTGGAAGGTGGATGCTCCAAGGCTTCACATGATATGTAAGATAGGATCTTATGACCAATGTTCATCCTAATCTCAATAACAATCATTTTAAAATCCTAATTGCACAAATTTACATGAAAAGGAAAAGTGGAAATCTAATTAACACCTTCAAAATAAAGGTTAGCTAAAATAAACCACATAAATCTCAATCATTTATATTGGACTTATCAACCCACACATGGGTGACTAAGTCTACCTGGCCTATGGATTATGCTTAGCAGTATAAAGCACCTGCAAGTAAACATATTTATATTTTTATTTATGATAATGCCCCTTAAGCACAATTCCCAGCATAAAAGAATAGTTAGACTAAGAGCATCCTACCATTCATTCTATGTGCATACACCCTAACATCCAGTCTAAAAAATATATCATAAAATAAAATAAAACATCAAACCATGCACCGCCCTAACCTAAAGCTAGAAGTGATGGCTTAGGCTAATGTGTATGCTTTGAAGGTTTGTGTGATATACTTAGCTATGGCTTTAGGTTCAAATTTTCTAGGTGTGAAAACATGTTCAACTTAGAGGATGATTTTATTTAAGTTGTTTAATTATTTTATGTTGATTTTATTTCATATTTTGATTTGATTTAAGTGAATCCTATAATTAATTACTAAGTTTTAAAGAGAGGGAAAGAGAAGAGAACTTCTCTTTCCTTCCCTAACCTAAGTAATTTCTAAAGTAGATTTACATTTTGGTTTTGTTCAATGAATGTTTTCATTAAATGTTTTAATCAATCCTAAGTTTAGATAAAATCTAAACAAACCTATTAAAAAAGAAAAGCATTTTAAGATTAAAGAAAATGAACCAAATTCACAAAACACACATTACTTCATTTCTTTCCCAACATGTATAACACACATATGAATGAATTCTAAGCATATCTATACACACAAATAAGAATATTTAACACACTTTATGATGCATGCTAAGTAATCAATTTAAGGAATTTAGAAGTTGATTATGCATGATTTTTCTTAAGTAGAAAGGGGTTTCTTTATCCAAATTTTCACATACACACATGAAAGTAAGAAAGACATAAGTGAGTACAATGCCATTATTAACCAGAGGTGTAAGGTACAATACCTACTTAGGGCTACTTAAAGCCTCGCAACCTCAGGATTGTCTAGACTAATATACCACTTTCTTTAATTACAAACATATGTATAAAAGAAATGAAATGGAAAAGAAGAATGCAAAAGTTATATTAATGGATTTATTTTGTTTATACAATTTATGTAAGCAAGCATAAATAACCCTCCTCAAGTGGTAGCATAGGAATGAATAGGGTGTGGAATTAGGTAAGTGTTAGGTTCTTTTCAAATGAACCATACAAATTACCAACTCCTATTCAAAACTATGCTAACATAAAAGAGAAGAGAAACCTATGCTAAGCACATCCATATATCCTTCACATGCAAGCTCATAATTAGAATATAAGTAGCATACTTTCAAATTTGGTATTTTATTTATATGTTTCAAAAATAATTTGAATTTCATAGTGATAATAGCCACTCATAATTCTACTTTAGCCAACACATGCAAATTTGACATAAAGAAAACAATTTCATTTTTTAAATTTGAATTTGAAAAATATGAATGCATGAAATCATATGACATACAAATTTAACATGTTGGGGAAAGAATCAAAGCAATGAAAGCATGTAAATACATTCACTTCAATTAAATCCTAAAGACATTCTTATGGAATAAGAATGTTTAAAATAAATAAAAGTGAATTCAATGTGTTTTTTGTTTAAGTTTGAGTTTGATTTAATTTTGAAAAGGTGAGTTGAGTTTGCTGTTCCTAACCCATTCCCACATGTGTTTGATATTTTGGTTTAATTTTTTAGATGATTATATCCATTTTTATGCATTAGTTAGGTTAAGGTATGAATTAAGTAACTTAATTAACCCTTACCTACACCACTTTAGCATAATTAACCAAATAATTATGAGCCAATGAGATGACATAAAAACTCATAAGGAATTTAAATTTTCAATGCACCTAATAAGAAAAAGGCCTAATGCAATTTGTCTCATAATTAAAGGTTAATTAAGCTAAGGGGTTTAAAAGTAATTTCAAAATACCCTTTCACGCCTTTGAATTGGGTTTTGATTTTCTTAATTGAACTTATGTTATTAAATACTAAGCATCTACCCAAAGTAGATTAATTACATTATGGAGATTTTTAGAATTTTTAGAAATTAATTAAGGGGGAAATTAATGAATTAACCCTTAATTAAGAGGAGATTAAGGAGAGAAAAGGGGGTTTAGGGAGTAGCTTAAAGGAAATGCCCCAAAATTATTCTCTAAACCTCCTACTTACTAGATTTGACCTTAATCAACCCTAACCATAGATTAAAACCCTAATCATACCCTAATTATCCTTAAATACATAAGGAGGGTAATTAAGAAATCCATATGCAATTCTTCTAATCAAGCCTTCAATAAATCCCAAGAAAATTAGGGGTGGTAGAAGTCATCCCCTAAATCATACCCAAGAAATTTTGGATTAATCAGATGCTTAATTAAAAGGTAATTAGCAAAATGAAGTTTCCAATAAAACCCAAAATTTGAGAAAATCATAATTCAAAACCCATTAAAATAAATTTTAAAATATTCTAAGTTAAATTAACTTTCTATTGGATTTTATTTCATATTTTTTTTGAATTTTGTAGAGAGAGTTATGGATTTTAGAAGATACCTAGGCTAAGTAGCATTTAATTAAAGATCCTAACTAATCCTATAGCTCACGATGCGACGCATGGCGGCGGCAGTCAGCGCGCTTTACACGCATCATGCCATGAAGGATTCACTTAAATGTCAAATCAAAAATGGTGGCTGGGGGTGCACGCAGTTTGTTCTTTGCCGTCCGATCAGAGATCAAACGGCTAGAGATCTCCTCACAATTTTAAAATGGATAAGGAATTTCTAAACATGGGGAATTATCTCGGCCGTCCATCCAAAATGTGCGGATGGACGGCTGAGATCTCCCAAGTTCTTTCCCTTGATTAACAGAGATCGTCCATGATCAAGGGGAAGATCCAAGCTCGATTGAGCTCAGATTCAAACCAAACTCAAACCACACCATCTAAAGCTAAAGAGAGGCACATCCAAAGGTCAAAAATCCATGGGATTAAAATTTCTTTCACAAAGCTCCACACCACATTGAGTTTAATGGTAAAAAAATTCCATACCTCGCCGGAGGTCATCACCGATGCTCGATTCCCTTGGAGAAGCTTCGTCTGGTTGAGACGAAGCCTTGCTGAAGTTTTGAGAACTTGAGGTTGAGTGGATTGGTATATGGACCACCTCCTCCTTAGCTACCTTGTGGCCTTGATCCAATTCAACTCTTCCTTGCTGTGGAAACTCCAAAGGAAGCTTAGCTCCTTGATGAAGTATGCAAGAGCAATTGGATGGAAATTAAGTGAAGAGAAAGTTGGATCTTCAATAGATCCCCTATTTTCAAACTCTAAAAACCAAGAAATGGAGTTTTTAAATCCTCTCTAAGAAGCTTGGGAATACTCTTTAAGGCTTGCTTTGAGTTCCTTAGCTTCAATCGACTGAGGGAAAGTTAGAATTGAAATGAATTAGGGGGAGTATATCTCCCCCTTGAAAGATCAGGCGGCCTTCCAAGCTCTTGCCATTTTTGATCAATGGAGCTTAGGCAGTGTGTTGTTCGATCAATTAAGATTGTGCACATGGTTGATTTGAGCGAAGGAGTGGATTTCCAACCTCCAATGTGCTTGAATTTGAGTGGTAGATGGGTTTTGAATTTGGAGTTTTGACCCATGGGGTCAGGTTTAGTCTAGAGACCAATTGGGCTGACCCAAACCCATTGGGTTGGGTGTACCACTCTTCACTAGGTCCCTTGAGCTTTTAGGAAAGCCTCAAATGAATGTGAAGAGGGTATGGCCAAATTACCCATGGATTAAGCCAAAATTTATTCTATGGCCTAGGGTAAGATGGTTATTTTGCTAATTTTTCACTTTGGCTATGTTGGGTATGTGGAGAAACTAGGTTTGGCCAAGTTTCATGAGATTTATAATTTATTTGATAAGGTTTGGCTCATGTTGACCCATTTAGGTCAAAATGGGTCAAGTTGACCAATTGGTTAAATTGGGTCAAACCAATGGTTGAGTCAAGTTCATATGACCATTTGAAATATTTTGGTGGCTTTGTTTTGATTCAATTTGGTATAGTTTTTGATTTGCTCATATGCCTTCATTTAGGTCAAATGGGTCAAGTTCAAACATAGGTCATGAGTGAACTTAGATCAATGGTTTCAATCAATTTAGCCTATGGTGGAATTTGGCTATGTTAGGTTTTATTTTGGGCTAAGTGTTGACTTGGTCAACCCCTAGCTTTGACTTGGTTTGACCTAATTTAAGTGATTGATCATCCCATGATGATTGTTGATCATGATGAGAGGCATAGATGAGTTTGGTTCAATCCAATTTGGTTAGGATTAAAATTTGGCTCATAAGGGTACTTTAGGTCACTTTAGGTCAAGTGAGCCTAAGTGGGTCAAATGGCTTGGTCAAAGCTTGATTTGAGTTTGATTGATCTTGTATATGGACTTATGATTAAATTATAAATCCATTTGCAAGTGATTTAAAGTCAAATGGGTTTTGATTCATTTGACAATTTCATATTCAAAGGGAGAATATGAAAGGATTTTGGTTTCGATTTTGGAATTGGATTTTGATTGAGTGATTGAAGTTTGTATTTATATATGGGTTCATGATTGTAGGATTGATTGAATTATGAAAGAAAATCAAGAGTTTGTCTTGATTTGAAGTTGATTTGGCTAAGTTTAAGATTTTGACTTGAAAGGCTTAGATTGGATTTTGAGTTAGTTTGAGTTTGATTTTTGGAATTGGTTTTGATTGTTTGAATTTATATTTTATTTATATAGGTGAATATAAATGAGAATATAAATTGATAATGAGAACATTTCAAGGATTTGAAGTGGTTTAATCATGATTTAGGCTAAGTCCATTAAAAGAGAATTTAAAGGACTTAGGAAATTTTGGATTTTGAAGCTTGAATTTTTGAATTTGGTTTGATTGGTTTATATTTATATTTCATTTATATATGTGAATATATATGATGATATAAATGAATTATGAAAAAAGCCCATGACTTTGAGATGGTTTGATCAAGATTTAGGCTAAGTCCATTAATGGAGAATTAATGACTTAAGAAAGATTTTAAATTAGGAATTTAATTTGATTGATTTATATTTATATTTCATTTATATATGTGAATATAAATGATTTTTGAGAAAATCCCATGACTTTAAAATTGATTTGATCATGATTTAGGCTAAGTCCATTAAAAGGAATATTTAAAAGACTTAGGAAATTTCATGAATTAATTTGGAATTTTGAGTTTAGTTTAATTTATTTGAATTTATATTTCATTTATATATGTGAATATAAATGAGAATATAAATGGATCATGAGAAAGTCTCAAAGATTTGATTTGGTTTTGATCATGATTTTGGCTAACTCCTTAAGAGAGGATTAAGGACTTAAGAAAAATTTGGATTTAGGAATTTTGATGGATTTTGATCATGGGTTTCAATTATATGTTTCAATCATGGAATTGATTTAGATTTGGAGAAAAATCAAAATGAGATTGGTTTGACTTTGACTTGACAGAAGGAAAGTGAGGAATGGTTCAAGCTAAGGGTAGGCAATTTTCCTAACACCCCTAAGGCATGACCTACTCCTATAACTAACTCTTATAAGTCTCTAGGGCTAGGTAGAGTGTCCACCTAATAACTAGATGTGTCTTAAGACTAAGGGACTATTAAAGTCTAAGAGAAGTCCTATGTCTAAGATGAAGGGGTGGAGAGCTCATCCTAAAAATGAGGTCAACAAAGGGCACCCAAAAGTGTGGTGTGACTGACAAGGAACACGCGTATGTGTTGACCAAATGATCGACAACACCAAAAGATCACAAGAACTAACAGAAACAATCTATCCTTAACCCAAGAAAAAGAAAGAATCCAGAGCTTAGTGCAATGTTGCTCTACTTATGTCCAAGACATAAGAGAGGGGGAAGAATCTGCTAAGGGATAGAATGTGAACCTTCCACTAGAGAAGCAGGATCAAGTCATCCACAAGGTGATGAGAGGTTTGATTTGACATGAGTCTCACTGAGGAGAAAGCGATTTGATTTGTTTCTGTTAGGGAAGAGGGTTGAATTTGTTTCAATTTTTATTGGGTTTGAATTTTTTTTAGATGAAACCTGTTGGTTTGCGATGGACTGTACTGAGTAGTAGCCATAGAGGTCGAGACCTAACTCTGATTTATCAATCCAAAGGGGTATTCTACCAAACACATAGTAGAACTAGCCAACCAAAGGGATGTCTTTTGGTATACAATAGCTGTACTAGGAAGAAAGGGTAGTAAACTTACACCCTCCAAAGTAAAGACTAACTGCTGGGGTAATCTATTGGCAAGACAATAGATTGAAACCAACATAGGGCTGACTATTGAGCGAATGCCGCTGGGGGACTTAGATCAACTCAAAGATAGTCATGATTAATTTCAATTTTTAGAATTATTTGTTTTGATTATGATGGATCCAATTGGTTTGTGATGAGTTGTACTGAGTAAGAGGCATGAAGGCCTAGACTTGACTTAGATTTACCAATTCAAAGGGAGTAGTCTACCAACCATAGGGTAAGACTATCCAACCAAGGGAGTGCCTTTCGGATTGCAATGGTCAAGTCTTAAGAAGAAAGCACGGGGACTCACATCTTCTAGAAATAAGGAACCACTAGGGTGATCAGTTGTCAATGCAATAGATCGAATGCAACCTAGGGCTGATTATTAAGTGAATGCCGCTGGGGGACTTAGATTAGCTCAAAGATAGTCAAGATTAATTTCATTTCTTAGTTTATTTATTTTGATATATTTTGTTGGTTTGTGATGGATCATACTGAGAAGGAGCTTATATCAGCCTAGGCCTATCTTAGATTTACTGAACCAAAGGGAGTAGTTCCTGAATGATGGGAGAACTATCAAACCAAAAGAGTGCCTTTCGATTTGTAATGCCTGTACAACTCAAGATTTTGGCATGCCTGTAGGCGACTCTCCTCCAAACCTTCAAGCTCTTCCAACTGCAACTTTGCATTCTGCTCAGCAGTGTTCTTGTTACCGAATGCTATCCTTAGTGATGGGAGTTAAACTTCTAAAGGAAAATGACTTCAGACCCATACACTAAGAAAAATGGGGTTGACTGAGTTGGAGTCTGGTATGTGGTGCTGTAAGCCCACAAGGCTTCAACCAAATTCTCGTTCCATCATCGTTAGTTATCATCGAGAGTCTTCTTTAGTATTTTGGATGAGAATTTTGTTGAATGCTTCTACTAAGCCATTTGCTCTAGGGTAGTAGATGGTGGAGTATTTCCAATCTATACCGTGTCTTCTGGAAAAGCTGTTGATCTTCATGCTTTTGAATGTAGTATCATTATCAGATATAATTTATCGAGGCACCCCAAACCTATATACGATATGGTTCCTGAAAAATTGAAGCACGTGCTGAGCTATGACCTCTCTGAGTGGGATGGCTTCTGCCCACTTGGAAAAGTAGTCGGTGGCAGCTAAGATGAATCGATGCCCCTTGGAAGAAGGAGGATCGATCGGACCTATAATGTGGGTACCCCAACACTCAAATGGCCATGAGGCCAATGTAGAATGTAGAATATTGGGTGGTTGGTGGAGGACCACACCGTACACCTGACATTGATGGCATCTCCTAGCTATATCCATGCAATCTGTAATCATCGAAGGCCAATAATATCCAAGTAGCTTGATCTTTATCTTCATCTTCAGACTAGATTGATGTGCTTTGGATAAACCTGAATGTACCTCAGTTATAATGCCACGGGCTTCATGTTTGTCCAAACAACATAACTACATTTGGTCAAAGGACCGACGATATAGGGTACCATCAACAAGAGCATAGGAGAGAGCTCTCTGTTTCACCTAATGAGAATGTTACTTTTCTTGAGGTAGTTTTCCGATGTTCAAGTAATCTATGAATGGTTGCTTCCAATCCAGCTCCTTATCCTAGTAGGAAACTACAACCTCCCCTTCAAGAGAAAGTCTCTTGATGAGTTCAACATCAATAAGGGATAAGACTTATCTATTTTGGATCCTTATTGAAATGGACTCATATTTCAGACATGTTAATTCTTTGGCAAGTTTGACCAAGGCATCTGCTATTGCATTCTCTACTCGGGGAACTTTGTAGATGGCAACTTCAAGGATTTGGGCCAACAACTTTATGGTATACTCTTGGTAATGATGAAGCATGGGTTTGAGAACATTGTAGGACCCATCAATTTGGTTGATGACCAATTGAGAATCCCCAAAGATGTTGATGCTCTTGACATTGACTGTGATAGCTAACTCTAGACTAGCATTCAAAGCCTTATACGTAACTTCATTATTGGTGCAGGGGTTGGAAAGATAGTATGAGATTCTCATTACATCGTGGTCTGGAGTCAGAAGAACTATTCCTACCCCTGTCTTTCTTGGAAGAGTAGATCATGGTGCTTCCCCTTTATGTAAAGAAGCTGCACCATCAAAATACATCTCCCTTTGGCAGTTGTCAACCTCCCCTAAGTTCATGATTTGTTCATCAAGGAGATCATCACTGAGTAGAGAATCAGCAGGAAGTGGGTGTGCTGCTAAGAAATTCACTAGTATATATCTTTTTATTGCACGAAGGGGTACAAATGTGATATCAAACTGTGAGAGTATCATGGACTAGCATGCCAACCATCCGGATAGCATTGGCCGTGTCATGAGATACTGCAGTCGATTGATCCTAAAAATGAAGTTCACCATATAAGAATGCATATATTACCGTAGCTTTTGGGAAGTAAATATCAAAGCTTGGAAATGTTTCTTAATGGGTGGATAGTTCACTTCAGCAAGGATAAGATGATGACTAAGGTAGTAGAGAGCATTCTCATTTCCTTCATCATTGGGCCAGCAACAGAGAGTCATCTAATGCGAGTGTAGAGAATGAGTGCCCGTGATAGGGAGCTAGAACCGGCTTCACCAAATACTACTTGATGTCTTCAAATGCACGCAGACACTTATCATCCCACTTAAACTTGGCATCCTTTTTGACAAGTGTTGAGAATGGCTTGCATTTTCTCGATAGGTTGGAGATAAAGCATCTTAGATATGCAAGCCGTCCTTAGAAATATCAGAGTTGAGTTAAACTCTTAGGAGGTGACATTTCTATGATAACTTTGATCTTTTTTTTGATCTATTTCTATTCCCTGAAGTCAAACAACAAAACCAAGGAACTTCCCTGAAGCTGCTCAGAATGTTCACTTTAGGGGACTAATGTTGATGTTATATTATCTTAACAGTTCAAAAACTATCCTCAAGTCAAAGAGGTGGTCTTTCTTTTCTTTGCTTTTGACTATTAGATCATCAACGTAGTACTCAACTTGATGATGGATGAGTTCATTGAATATTTGAGTCATGGCCCATTGGTATGTAGCACCAGCATTTTTAAGGTCGAAAGGCATGACCCTATAATAGAAGATTCCTATCAGGGTTTGAAAAGTAGTGTTTTTTTCATTTTCAGGAGACATCTTGATTTGGTTGTAGACAGATGACTCATCCATGAAAGAGAATACTACATGAGATGAGGCAGTCCACCATTAATTCTGGTATAGGAAGAGAAAACTCATCCTTAGGACATGCCTTATTTAAGTCCCTGAAATTGATGCATATGCAAATTTGGCCCTTCTTCTTCTTAACTGGTACAACACTGGCTAACCAGATAGGATATTTTTCTTCCCTAATGATACCATCATCGATCAATTTCTTGACTTTAGAAATGACCTGTTGTTTGATTTCTAATCGCATGCATCTAGGAGCTTTCTTGATAGGGTTAACGCTAGTATCTATTGCTAGCTTGTGGCTACTACATCAGGAGATAATCTGGGCATTTCATCATAACTCCATGTGAAGCAGTCTTTAAACTCAGTCAATAGCCTAACTAAGTCATTGGTTTCTTCTTCATTCAACAATGAACTGATGTATGTCAGGCATGGATTTTCTTCTATCTCGAGGTTGATTTCTTTAAGCTTGTCAATTGTTGAATGAATCTCCTCATCAGATTTTGGAGGTGCATCCTTGATTTGAAGTTCATATGAATCATCTGGGATTTCTAAACACACATCCTCATAAGAGTTTGTGTTGTGTGAAAAGAACCTATCAGACTCCAAATGATTGGTAGCAACTAAGCAGTAATCTTCATCATTGATTAGACCTTTATCGAATCCTAGTCACGATCTTGATTGCTTCCACGTATTATTCCATAGCTTCTCAAAATACTCTGACCTGTGCCTAGACCATGTATGAGGAACTAAACCTTTCTGTATAAGATTATGAACACAAGGCGAGTAAAAGTCAAATGATAATTCTATTAATTCTTTAAATTAATCCTCCTCAAGTTCTATATCAGCTTCAAGACTTGAGGATGATGAACCCAAAAAGAATCTCCTTAGCTTTGCATCTATGGAAGACCTAGGGGCTTCCTTAACTACTGAACCTTCAACCTTTTGAGATGAAAGTCAGGTTAGAGCTAAGGTTCCCAATTGCTATCTGATAATTTTACATGCATTTGATTCAAATACTTTGCTTTGTCTGGAGGCACGGTCTTCATCATTGAAAGTCACCTTCCAATGGAACCTCTTGAGAGGGTTGGTGGTATACTAATCACATGAGACTCATCCTCAGATGGATTCCAAATCTATGAATAGTAGAGGTACTCCATGAACTAGAACATAACCTCATTGGAACCGGTCTTCCACCTTTGGAACTTCCTCTTTTACGCCTCTACCTGCACGGTGGAGGTTGAGTCATTCTACCCACATGTCCATATGATGGAATAAACTGTGGGTGGAATGTGATATGCGGCTCTACTTCTCTTTCAATTCCCCTTTCTTGTTCACTTGGATTTTCATTTCTCTTTTCTTTTTCATTTTCATTTTCATTTTCATTTTCTTTTTCTTTTGCTTCATTTTTTTTTCTTTTGAATTTGCATTTGAATTTTGTCCAAGTTCATAAGAAAGGGTGTTTTGAAGAAGATAGTAGGTCGCATCTTCATAAATCTCAACTTCTCTAACTGAAAATGGTTTTTCATCACCTTTGACACAATACTCAATCCCATCTTTACTAAACTTGATGCACTGATGGAGGGAGGATGAAATCATCTTATTTTGATGTATCCAAGGCCTATAGAGCAAAGCGGTGAACAAAGTATTCAAATTAATGATGTAAAACTTAGCTTCAGTCTTCCATTCACCTATCTCTAAAGGTAACACTATGGAACCTAAAGCCCGCTCACCTTATTCATTAAATCCTCTCAACATCATCTGATCTCCTCAGAGTGTGGAGTTGTCAATTCTCAAATAGGTAAGGGTCTTCAGACTCATAATATTTACCGATGCACCTAGATCAATGAGAACTCTGGCTAGTCTGAATCTACCCATGTCAACTGTAATGTAGAGAGGATGGTTGTGCTGCATATCCCCTAGAAGTAGGTCTTCATCTATGAAAGTAATCCCCTGAGCTTCTTTGGAATAATGTGCCTCCTCAGCACTAGCGGTCAGCAGATCTAAGCATATTTCAGGATCAAGGTAGCCTTGATTAATGATTCTCTCATCTCTTTGGATAAGATAATGGCATCGTATATGCTTAACTTAGATGACAACTTTCTTAGATGAGAGAGGACATTATAATCCACCTTGGCTGATCCTCCACAAGCATATCCAAGGGTGGAGCATCTTGTGGAGGGGCTTCTCAATCCTTTGCACCAATGACTTATTTCCCTCTATCTTGAGGTGCTGCCCTAGGAGGTTGAACCTTACCACTATGGAGGTTGACTTCAGTGATCTCTTATGGAAGGGTAATGGAAGATTCTACCCGCACATCAGGCTCACCTATAGCTTCTCCTCTGGGACCCTCAGAATCAGATAATTCTAAGTCTATCTCAAGAGGCGAACCCATAGTATTTAGAGTGGGAAAATCCAACTCTAAATCAGAAAGAGGAAGATCAAAATTGTTATAGTTATTTTGACTTGAAGAGTTATCATTAGGAATAGAAGTAGACAACCCATCAGAAGTGACACAGATGTAATTCAAGCTAGCTTATTCTTCAATTTCTTGGATTTCATAGGAGGTATAAAGTAGAAATCAAGTAAAGTAAGTGGGGATAAGGGATTTGATGTCCTTATCCGCCGATACAAGAGTTCTACTAGTAGTAAAAGAAGAGCTAGTTGAAGTAGAAGAGATGCGATGTGGTAGGCTCAATGGTAGGGGAGGCTGGACTCGGTTGGTTGCTACAGACTATCTTGGCACATCTTGCTCTCTTCTTCTTTGACTCCCCTTTTCCCTGTTGGAAGTTTGAGCTGCCTCAAGCACCTATAGGGAAAGTTTCTTTATTTAGGATCTTTTAGAGGTACAAGATAAGGAGATATCCCAACTTTCTTTAGTTTTGGAAGGATCACAAGTATCCTCAAGGATTACTCTAATGGAACTAGATGGTTGTTCCACAAGGTATTCCTTCGGGATGACTATAACATCGGTCTTGAAGCTATGTTCAAGCCAATCCTTAAATGTGAAGAAATCTTCCAAAACATGACCGAACATACGGTGGTAGGGCCAAAAGTTGGGATCATGACTTTTGCCCACTTTCTTTGGTCTCCTAGGTTCGGGTAGCTAAAAATTAGGCTTTCTTAAGAGATTCTTAAAGATCTTCCTGATTACCTCCCTCTTAAATGAATAAGGCTTGTTGAGTTTATCCAAAAGGCTAGGTGGACTATACCACGGTGTGACACCCATGATGCGCGGAGGTGGTAGGCAAGAATTAGCTGGTGGGGCCAATACCTCTGTGGTAGGGGAGGTGGAGGCTGGAGGTTATGGTCTCTCAGGCTGATCTCTAGCTAGTTGCTTCCCCATCTACCACTATCCTTGTTCTGCTTCTTCTCTCCCTATAGCTTTGGTATTAGCAACTGATCTTGAAAAGGCAACTATTTGGCCTCTCCTTGTAGACTAGCTACCTTGTTGATTAACTTCTCAAAGGTTTTGATAGTGAAGCCCTTAAGCATGAAGGCGACCGAGCCATTGATATTCTTTAAAAGAATCTCAATGGCATGTTATTCAGACAGCTGTGGATCACATTTCATACTCAGGTTATGCCATCTGAGAATATAGTCAATAAGGGACTCACCTGGGTGTTGTTATGCTACAACGAGATCGCCCATAATGACCCTTTGCTGAGCTCCAGCAAACCTCTTGATGAAGAGTTGCTCTAACTCAACAAATGTCTTCACTGAACTGTTGAGAACTTCATCATACCAGTCAAATGCTATACCCACTAAGCTAGTAATAAAGAGATGGAAGAGTAATGCATCACTGCCACCAGTGTTGCAGCAACTAGCTCTGAAATGTACGATATGCTGCCTCGGGTTTCCACTGCCATCAAAACTCTTGAAGGAAGGTGGAACAAAATCCTTGGGATATTGGATTACATAAAATTACTCTAGGTAGGGTCTACCCTTTGGAACTAATGATCATCCCCTGGCTTGAGCCAATGCTTCCTTCACCTGCTGCTTAACCATGGACTTAATGTCTTTTTCTTGCATGGAGGTCCTATCCACTACTTTCCTATATATGCTGGTGTTACCTTGCTCTATTGGAGGTAAGGTCTTGGCTGGGTCCAAGACATGCAACAACTCTGGATGATCAGCTATGGTAGGATGAACTGTTGGGGCTTGATTCTCCAATGCTAAGATAGCTACTAACAGAACTTCTAGCCTCTTCTCCATCATATTTATCTTTTCATCCTTTTGCCTGATTTGTGCTAGGAGGTGTTGGGTCGAGTGGGCTGTGTCTTCCTGCTCGGCCTCATCACCTTCCATAGCCTACTGCTCTTTGAGGAGGGATCCCCTAGTATCTACTAGGCAAACCCCTGCTGAGTCTCCCAATAAATCATCTTCATTAGGATCAAAGCTAATCTTCTCCTCATCAGACCAATCATATCCTAGGATTTTCTTATTTTCTATGAGATAGTTGGCTACTTTATCATCTAAAGAATGATCAATCTAAATGGGCATAAATGTCTTTGGCTGATCGATGTGATCACTATCATGTACTGAAAGGCACTAGACCTCCCTTGCTATTGGAGAATCAATCCTATGAGGGTAGTAATTATTGGAAGAAATACACTTCTGACTATCACTGACTCTAAAAGGGGTAACACTTCTAGGAGGTTCTATGATCATAGGTGCAACTAGGATGTCACCTTGTCCCTCTGTAACTACGGTAACCATCTATAGATCCTGCTGTATTGGTGGTGTTGGTGAAGGGATGACCACTATGCTTCGGGGTTGCCATTCCTTTCACACCATGCTTGGAGAAGGTGAGAGCTTGGCCTCCCCTAGGTGTTGTAGATGGAATAGGATCCCTTGGCCATATTTGGATCCTGCTTGGGGTCCTCTTATCCCAGGATGTGGCCTTCATGGCCTTGGGGAGGCGGAATCTTTGAAAGAGATGAACAAGCGATGATGGGCCGGGGGGGGGGGGGGGGGGGAGACACCACCAACTCTCTCAAGGTAGGAGCTTCTCTCTTATGATGAGTGGTCCCCATAAGTAAAATACTATTTGTGTGATCAACGCGGGTAGCATGCCGATCAGAAAAGCAATGAGTGCGGAGGCCGCTGGCTGTCAACCAAACCTCTGCCACTCTCGGCTAGTGATATGAGCTGTAGTATGGGCCTCCTTGGCCCTCTCCTATTGTAGATGTTTCCCCACACTACGGGGGATAACAGATCTCAAGTCAAATTGACCCCCAGACTTAGATCATTCGTAGGCTCCTCCTACTTGTTATAGAATTGAACGGAGGCCAGCATATGACCTCCTGCTCTGACTAACTGGCTCCTGAAATTGAATCGCTGGCAGAGGTGAAGTATAGATCCTCCTTGCATCCTATATATGTCAGACCTAGAGAGAGCATAAAATAGGTTCGCTGTAACCAGTTGGAAAATCAGAGTGGGCAACTCCTCCATAACTGACCGTGTAGCCTCCTCCATCTCCCTGGCAATGCGTGTTTGGTACCACAAAATCATGTAGTTTTTGTTCCTCCTCTGAGTCTTGGTGGGGTGGGAGGAGTAAGAGCTAGACCTGATTTCAAAAGCTGGGGAGACAATAACTAGGATCGGAGGAGCCTTACCCTTGAGGTGCTTGAGTGGTCTTTGCAGAGCAACAGGCCTGATGCATTGACACTATGATCTTTGGCACTACTGCCCTATTCACTACCTTCCTCTTGGTGAGGGGATAGTGGATGGCAAATCAATCTTGATTGGGTTTTCCCACCACTAGTCACGCTAATAGTTATGAGTGCCTCACGTAATCACTGCCCCTCAAAACCTCATCCAAAGTGGATGGGATGGGTGTAGTCAGAGCGTGGGAGATTGGCACAGGGCTCCATCCATGGGGAAAGGTAAACACATACCTCTAGCGTCATGGCTATCAAGCTGGCCCTCTAACTAAAATTATCTGAGAGAGTGCAATGTTGAAAATAAACTTGAATTAGATTTCTTTGATTTTGAATTTGAATTTTAGAAATTGAACCCATACTCAACATCTTTGAAAGTGTTAAGCCGGGTTCAAATAGATTTAGAAGAGATTTGATTTGAGAAGAGGAATTCTTTAGAATATAGAATCCACTTTCAACAAATTTGGGTATGTTGAAAAGTGGGTTCAAATATTTTTTAAGAGATACTTCCATAAGTTCATATTTGAATTTTGATTTGATTTCAATTTTGTGATTTTTTTGGGAGTTTACTCATTTAGCAAATTTGGGAATGCTAAATGAGATGTTTGAAAATAATTCTTTCTTTTACCTTGTTAGTTTTGTTTGGTTTGTGAAAATGGAATTATCATTTAGAAAATTGAGGTATGCTAAGTGAGGAATCCAAGTGTGTTTTATTTTATTGTGAAATTTTTTTGAAAATAGGATCCTTAGCAAATTTAGGTATGCTAAGGAAATCCTAATGTGTTTCTTTTATTTTGATTTTGAAAATTAGGATCATTAGCAAAATTGGGTATGCTAAAGAAAGCCTAATGCGTTTCTTTTGTTTTGAAGGTTTTGATTTTGAAAATTAGAAGACTTCACTTTAGCAAATGCGATATGCCAAAAATGAAGTTCCAAAAATGTTTTGAAAATTTTTGTGAAATGGAGATTTCACTTAGCAAATTTGAGTATGCTAAATAAGATTCCAAGATGTGTTTTAAATTTTTGTCTTAGATTTTATTTTGAAAATTTTGTTGTGTTTCAAATTTTGTGTTTTGGATTTTGTTTTGAAAATTTTGTTGTGTTTTATTGATTTTGAAAAGGAAGATTTCCATTTAACAAATTTGGATATGTAAGATGGAAATCAATTATATTTCATTTTTTATGTGTGATTATTGCTTTTTTTGAAAGAAGAAATCCACACTTAAGCATATATGGAATATGTTAAGTGGCATTTCAAAAATAGTGTTATTTTATTTCAAAATGGAATTTCCATTCAATAAATTTAGGTATATTGAATGGAGATGTTCACATGTGCTTTTGAAAAAAAAATTATTTTTTATTTTGATTGAAAATGAAATCTCCATCCAATAAATGTGTGTATATTGAATGGAGAGGTTTCATATGCGCTTTTGGAAAATTTAATTTTGATTTTTGATTGAAAATGAAACCTCCATCCAATAAATGTGGGTATATTGAATGGAAAGGTTTCATATGTGCTTTGGAAAATTTAATTTTGATTTTTAATTAGAAATGAACCCTTCACCCAATAAATGTGGGTATATTGAATGGAGAGGTTTCATATGTGCATTTGGAAAATTTATTATTTGAGTTTTGATTGAAAATGAAACATCCATCCAATAAATGTGCGTATATTGAATGGAGAGGTTTCATATGTGCTTTTAGAAAATTTATTTTTTTGATTTTTATTTTGATTGGAAATGAAACCTCCATCTAATAAATGTGGGTATATTGAATGGAGAGGTTTCATATGTGCTTTTGGGAAATTTATTTTTGATTTTTGATTGAAAATGAAACCTCCATCCAATAAATGTGGGTATATTGAATAGAGATTTTCATATGTGCTTTTGGAAAATTTATGATTGTTTGAAATTTTATTTTTTTAAAGATGATCTTATATGTGACAATCATGAAGATTAGATGAAGGTGATTTAGGAAAGTTTTTTGTGCAAAACAATTTATTATGTTCATTTTGAAAGAGTGCTTTTTGAAAAGGTTAATTTTTTATGAAAGATTTATTTTGTCTTAAGTTTTTATTTTTAGAATGGACCTTTCCTTACCATAAAAAAATGGTAAGGAATAAATGTTTAATCATTTTCTTTTTATATAAATTTTTATTTTCACCCATTGGGAAACCCAATGGGGGTTTTAAGACTAACACGGGGTGAGGTCCTAAAATCTAAAGATGTTTTAACTTGGACAAAATAAGCTAAGTTAACAGAAAGAAGATAGATTCATACAAAAGTACAAACCCTATCGATATTCAGAGATCATTTACCAAAGATGGAGAGAGGAACCATCCCAGTGTGGAGAAGAATCTATGGTGAAAATATTTTTTGATCATGACCATCAATTCTCTCCTCTTCCTCTTTTTTCTCTTCTTATCTTCATCCCTCTGAAGAAAGATGAAGACAAAAAAAGAAAGAAAAGGTAAAGAAGAGAAATTTCAATATGATGATGATTGCTTCTTTCTTTAGATGGACACCATAGAATCAGTGTACTTATTAGGGGTGATGGGTATGACATGAGGAAAAGGTGTACTATCTCAAAAGATAGAAGTCACCCCCCGACAATGGACCTAATCACCTAAATAAGGACTCCTAAGGACTTATGGGTTTGCGGGATGATGTACTACAGATTCTTCTCCTACTTTACATGGAAAAGTAAAGCAGGATTTATTTTAAATCGGGTTCATTAAGTTCCCTACAGGGGTAAGGCCCAATAGTTAATTACATCCTAAGGAACAGGATTCTTTAGGAATACTCTCGATTAAGGTAAATGAACGTTGTCTCCAAAGATTTCAATAGGTTAGGACTATCAATCGATTAGTTTATTTTTAGAAAATCAAGTGGGATCGATCAAGAGGAGGGAGTTCTTATCAAAGCCAAATGAAATAAGATACTAAGAAGCCTAGTAAACATCCCAAACTACCCTATGGTTGGGCTTTACATTTTTGAAATTGATTTAATTTGTTTGAGTTATCATTTTATTAGAATTTTAGGGCTTATGATTCCATGACACAAGATTGTGGAAATGCCTAAGAGGTGAGGATTTATGCTTAGGGCCCAAAAAGGGGAGAAGCAATCTCTGAACTTAAATCTAGGGAGCTTTGGCGAGGGCCAAAAGAATGATTTAAATCTAAGATGAAAATAAAGGGTGTTTGGTTTGCCTCTATAAGAGAGGATGAACCACCAGACTGCTTAGACTTACAATCACCTGAGGGTGGCCACCAACTAACTCCTTCTATGATTTTAAATACATGTAGGCAAGTCTTATGCTTTATACAGGATAACAAGATTATTATTTATTTAGAAAGAGACTAAGTCCTTAAACTCACTCCCTAAGAGACTAGATCATGTAAGGGCATGATTGATAAATCTAAAAATCATATTACATTTTATTTTTTTTTTTTGGACAATCATTTGACTCTTAGGATTCATATGCCTAATGCATGAGAAATGAGATTATGGGCCAAAATCAGTGAGAAGGGAGGAGGTGTGTTTGCACCATGGCTCTCAAAGGTCAAGCCAAGTTTCTCTGGCAATGGTGGAAGCCCTCCAATCATGAGTGAAACAAGATAACTTTTTTTATGCATGATGTTATAAAAGAAATACTCATCTAGTTAAGGGGTTGCTAATTCTTTTATCTTAATTTTTAACTTAGGCTTTAAATAAGATTATGAGTTCTTTTTTTTCAAATTTTGAGTTGATTAATTTTGTAGAAGATTTATTTTTTTCTAAGAGCCTAATCCATATCCAGGGCATACATAAAGCAAGGAAGAAACTAGAAAATATGTCATCTTAAGGCACAAGCTAAATAAATCATCAATCAATTTATAAAGCTAACGTAAAAGAATAAAAGGCCATTTATGGCCAGGAACCACCGCACAAAAACAAATTGGGTAGCCGAGCTCTACCCTTATACAATCCGGATTACAAATGAATTATAAAATAGAATTCATGTTATGGGGGTGTTTATTCTTCTTTTCTTTTTTCTTCTTTCTTCTTTCTTTTTTTGGTTCTTTCTTTTGGATGGTTGGAATGTGGTTTCCCCAAAGGCTTCATATGGTGCATAAGATGAGATCTTATGACCAATGCTCATCCTAATCCCCATAACAATCATTCCAAAAATCCTAATTTGCAAAATTTACATGAAAAGGGAAAGTAAAGTCTGCCTAACATCTGTAGAATAGAGATTAGCTAAGTAAATCATACAAATCCCAAGCATGTATATTGGACTTAGTACCTTACACATGGGTAACCAAGTCCACTAGATTATAGGGGAGCACCTACACATCAAAGCGGTTATATTTTTTACATTTATATTTTTATTATAGCTCCCCTTAAGAATAATCCCCTACAAAAATAATGATTAGACTAAATCATCCTATCAATCATTCTACGCACATTCACCCTAACATGTAGACTAAAATATATATCACAAAACAAAAAGCAAACATTAAATCATGTACCGCCCTAACCTAAAGCTAGAAGTGATGACTTAGTCTATGTGTATGGTTTAAAAGGTTTGTGTGGTATGCTTAACTATGGCTTTAGGTTTTGTATTTTATAAGTATGAAAGTGTCCAACTTAGAAGATGGTTTCAAAGTTATTTTATTGATTTGGGTTGATTTTATTTTCTATTTTTGATTTGGTTTAAGTGAATCCAAATTAATTACTAAGTTGTAAAGAGAAGGGAAAAGAGAAGATGCCTTCTCTTTCCTTCCCTACCTTAAGTAACTTCTAAAGTAGATTCAAGTTTAATTTTGTTTAGTGAATGTCTTATTATGTGTTTTAATTAATCCTAAGTTTAGATGAACTCTAAACAAACCTATTCAAAAAGAAAGACATTTTAAGATTAAGTAAAGTGCATTAAGATAACAAAAATACACATCACTTCATTCCTTCCCAACATGTATAACATGCATATGAATAAATCCTAAGAATATCTATACATACAAATGGGAATGTTTAGCACACTTTATGATAAATTCTAGATGAATTACTTAAGAAAATTGGAATGCTTTATGATGCATGATTTTCATTAAGTAGAAAAGAGGTTTTCTTATCCATTTTCACATGCACACATGTATGTATGAAAAGCATAAGTGAGTACGACACCATTGTTAACCAGGGGTGTAAGGTATAAAACCTACTTAAGGGTACTTAAAGCCTCTTAACCCGGGGGTTGTCCAGACTAATATACCACTTTCCTTAAATACAAACATATGTATAAAAGAAATGAATGGAAAAGAAAGGTGCAAAAAGTCTATATTTGTTTATGCAATTTATATGTTTAAGTGTAGATATCCTTCTTAAGTAATAGCATAGGAATGAATAGGAAATGGAATCAGGCAAGTGTTAGGTTCTTTTCAAATGAACTAAAATTCTATTCAAAACTATACTAAAAGAGAGGAGAATGAAAACTACACTAAGCACATAATTATATTTTACTCACATGCAAGCTTATAAATAAAATATAGGTAGTACACTTTTAGCTTTGATAATTGATTCATATATTTTGAAAATAATTTAGATTTAATAGTGATAATAGCCACTCATATTTCTATTTTGGCCAAAACATGCAATTTGACATAAAAGAAATATTTTATTTTTAATTTGATTATTGCAAAGCATGGATGCATGAAATCTATATGGCATACATATTTAGCATTTTGGGAAGGAACTAAAATGATAAAAGCTTGTAAACACATTCACCCTAATTAATTCCTAAAGCCAATCTTATGAAATAAGAAAGCTTAAAGCAAATCAAATTATTTTTTTAGAGAGAGTTTGATTTAATTTGAGAAATGTGAGGTAAGTTTGCGGTTCCTAACCCATTCTCATATGTGTTTGTTGTTTTAATTTAATTTTTAGATGATTAGATCAATTTTATAGTTTGGTTAGGTTAATGTATGAATTAAGCATGTATCCTTACCATACCACCTTAACATACCAATCAAATAATTATGAGCCAATGAGATGACATAAATTCTCACAAGAAATTTAAATTTGTAATGCACCTAGGAAGAAAGGGGCCTAATGCATTCTGGCTCATGATTAATGATTAATTAAACTAAGGGATTTAACTTAAGTAATTTCATAACCCCTCTCACACATGTGAGTTGGATTTTGATTTTCTTAGTTGTACTTAGGCTCTCGAACACCTAAGAATTTACCCAAGATAGATTAATTGAGTTCTGGAGAGTTTTTGAATTTTATGAAATTAATTAAGGGGATAATTAGTGAATTAACCCTTAATTAAGGTTGGATTGAGGAAGAAAAGGGGGTTTAAAGAATATCTTGAGGAAGGTATCCCAAAATTATTCCCTAAACCTCATATTCACTTATTAAAAACTTAATTGACTCAACCAGAGAGTTAAACCACTAATTATGCCCTTAATTAAGCTTAATTACAAGAAGGGGTAATTAGAAATTAATCAAGAAATTCCTCTAATTAAACCATAAATAAATCCTAAAAAAATTAGAGGCAGTAGAAGTCATCCCACTGATCATGCTCAAGAAGTTTGGAATTAATCAGTGGTGTAATTAGATGGTAATTAGCAAATTCACATTCCCAATAAAACCTAAATTTAGAGAAAAGAACAATTCAAAATCAATTAAAAATTAATCAAGCAATTCCTCTAATTAAACCACCAATAAATCCCAAGAAAATTTTAGAATCATAAATCATTAAGTTTGGAATTAATTTATAATTATTAATTAATACTCTAATCAATTTAACTATTATCAATTATCTATTTTAAAATATTCTATGTTCAATTATCTATCCAATGTAATTTATTTCATATTTTTCTGATTTTTCAAGGCTTAGAAATGAATATTTGAAGTTTCCTTAATTAATTAGAACATTAAATAAGCCTAATTAAGTATTTAATTCCATCGACGCCACGTGGGCTGCTGACACGACAAGCGCTTTCCACATGACATGGCGGGATTGGAGAATAAAGTTGTCACATTATAGCACCGAGTCAGCGGTGGCGCTACGCACTTTCTCCTTAGCCGTTCGATTAAGGATCGGACGGCTGAGATTAAAGCTGCAGTTCTAAAGGGTAAATCCATGGATCTATGTGTATTAAATCTCAGCTGTCCATCCAAAATGTGTAGATGGATGGCCAGAGATTCATCCTTGTTCTTCCATGTGAGAAATGGAGATCGTCCACTTTTAGAGAGAAGATCCAAGCTCGATTGAGCTCGGATTGGATTGAAAATCAACCCACACCATCTAAGCATGAGAACAAGCACATCTAATGGCTAGATCAACATAGGATTGAAATCCACTTCACAAAGGACCAACATACATTGAACTTAAGCTCAAAAAAATGGCATACCTCATCGGAGGTGATCACTGACGCTCGATTTCCTTGGAGAAGCTTTGTCTAGTGGGGATGAAGCTTTGCTGAGAGTTTGAGGTCTTGAGATTGGGTGGTTACCTCTAGAGAACAACTCCCCTTTGTCTTGAGCTCGATTTTGATCAAAGTACTTCTTCCCTTGCTTGGAGAGATTGGATTAAGCTTTGGGGAAGCTTGACTTGATCCTCTGATCAAGCTTGAAGAAGGAATTGGCTTGATTTGAGGTGTGGAGTAAGTTTGGATTTCAGTTGAACTCCCTTATTTTTGATTTAGGGAAATCTGAAAATGGGAAACTCAAGAGTGCTTGAGGAAGCTTAGCGAGGCTTGGAAAAGGCTTCTCTGGTTTCCTCTCACTCAATAAAATTGGATAATGTTGAATTGAACTCAAATTAGGGGGAATATATCTCTCCGTTTGGCAATCAGACGGTCGCAAGCCTCCTTGC
This sequence comes from Cymbidium sinense, assembly GCA_021442155.1. Taxonomy (NCBI): domain Eukaryota; kingdom Viridiplantae; phylum Streptophyta; class Magnoliopsida; order Asparagales; family Orchidaceae; genus Cymbidium; species Cymbidium sinense. Next base: position 62,138,949 of record CM038222.1, read on the forward strand.
CATTTTGGTCTAATTGAGCTCATGCCATGAGTTTGTTAGGCCGTTTAGGGTGTCCTTGAGTTTGGTTTGGCCAGAGGAGTGGAATGATGAAGTCCCCATGTGCTTAAATCAAGTGGAGAAGGAATTCCATGTGGCCACTTTCAAGCACATTGTCGATTTTGGGTTTGGGTTGGGGTTGACTAACCCAAACCCATAGGTTCATGTGCACTAGGTCCATTAGTGACCATTTGGTCCACTAAGAGGATGCCAAGTGTCCATGAAAAGGAATTGACCAAATTCCAAGTAGTTTTGATTTTGGGTTACCCATTATCCTAGGCGTAAAATGGTCATTTGACCTTGATTTTAATTTGGGCATATTTGGTATGATGAGAAAATAGGTTTGGCCAAGTTCCATTGAATTTGGAGTTAGTTTGATATGATTTGGCTCATGTTGACCCATTTAGGTCAAAATGGGTCAACTTGGGTCAAGTTGACCAAATGGTCAAATTGGGTCAAACCAAGGGTTGGGTCAAGTTCATATGACCATTTGAAATGTTTTGGTAGCTTTGGTTTGATTCAATTTGGTTTAGGTTTGAATTTGGTTCAATTTAGTTCATTTAGGTCAAATGGGTCAAGTTGACCAATTTGACCCATTTGACCTATTTGGGTTATGTTATGGGTTGGTTTATGTTTGGTTGCTCATATGAAATGGATTGGTATCTTTGTTTCCAATCAATTTTGGTTAAGCTTGAATTTGGCTCAATATGACCCTTTAGGTTAAGTTGGGTTCATGGTCAATTAGGCTAGGTTGGGTATAGTTAGCCAATTAAGGCTTTGGTCAAGTTCAACAAGTGATTTGGAATGAACTTGACTCATTGGTTTCAATCAATTTGGCTTAGATCAAGTTTTGACACATTTTGACTTTTTAGGTCAAGTTGGGTCAACTTGGGTCAAGTGGCAAATTGGGCTAGGTTAGGCTCAAATGTTGACTTGGTCAAGTTCAAACATTGGTCATGAATGAACTTAGATTAATGGTTTCAATCAATTTGGCCTATGGTTGATTTTGGCTATGTTGGGTTTCATTTTGGCTAAGTGTTGACTTGGTCAACCCTTAGGTTTGACTTGGTTTGACCCAATTTGGGTAATTGATCATCTCATGATGATTATTGATCATGATGAGAGGCGTAGGTGGGCTTAGTTCAATCCAATTTGGTTAGGATTAGAATTTGGCTCATAATTGGTACTTTAGGTCACTTTGGGTCAAGTGAGCCTAAGTAGGTCAAATGGCTTGGTCAAAGCTTGATTTGAGTTTTATTGAACTTTCTTATAAACTTATGATTGAAATATAAATCCATTTGCAAGTGGTTTGAAGTCAAATGAGTTTTGGTTCATTTGATAATTTCAAGTTCAAGGGGTGAACATGAGTTTGAGTTGGGTTTGATTTTTTTAATTGAGTTTCGATTTGGGGATTGAAGTTTGTATTTATATTTGGATTCATGATTGTAGGATTGATTGAATCATGAAGATAAATCGAGGATATGGTTGATTTGAAGTTGATTCGACAAAGTTCAAGATTTTGACTTGAAAGGCTTAGGTTGAATTTTGATTGATTTTGTGTTTGATTTTTTGGAGTTAGTTTTAGTTGTTTGAATTTATATTTCATTTATATTTGTATATTGAGAATATAAATGGTTATGAGAAAATTTTGAGGATTTGAAGTTATTTGATTTGATCTAGGCTAAGTCCTCAAGAGAAAATCAAAGTGACTTAGGAAAGATTTGTTGAACTTTGTATTTGATTGTTGTATTTAGTTTGATTGATTTGAATTTATATTTCATTTATAAATGTGAATATAAATGAGAATATAAATGAGTTGTGAGAAAACTTCATGAATTTGTAGTGATTTGATTTGATTTAGGCTAAGTCCATGAGAAGGAATCAAAGGACTTAGAAAATATTTTGCACTTGGAATTTCAATCATGGGTTTCAATCATGTGGAATTTATTTGAGTTTGGAAAAAATCAATTAAGCTAAAATTGCTTTAAGTTTTACTTGAAGGAAGGAAGTGAGGATTTGGTTCAAGCTATAGTATAGGCAAAGTTTTCTAACACCCCTAAGGCATGACTATTCTTATGGCTAACTCTTCTAAGTCTCTAGGGCTAGGTTGAGTGTCCACCTAATCACTAGATATGTCTTAAGACTAAGGAACTCTTAAGATCTAAGAGAAATCCTATGCCTAAAATGGTTGAGAGATCATCCTAAAAATGAGGTCAATAATATCAAATAGGTATACGGTGTCCAACTCAAGGTGAAAGTGTGGGGACTCACATCTGCCAAGAGTGGTGTACTCACCGTAAGTCCTTTGCCGATAACGGAATTAACCTAAGGTATCCATCGGTTTACAACAATCGACTGAAAGCTGGGACTCACATCCTCCTATAGAGGGCGATTGTTGGGATAGTCTCTTATCGACGGTGCCATCCGACCTAGGGCGACTACTGAGTGAATGCCACTGAGGAACTTATATCGACTCAAATGTAGTCAAGAGGAAAGGAGCCTCTGGGGGACTTACCCTAAACCTCAAATATACTTGACCGAGTTAGTGCATGGTGGTTAGTTCAAGAAAAAAGCTTGAGGACTCACATCTTATTAAGCGAAATTAGCGTGAGGTAGCTTAATGGCTGGGTAGTGAAGACTACCAAACTAACAAGGAGCTCCCTGGTTTGCAATGGTCAAATTAGGAAGAAAGTGCAGTGACTCACATCCTCCAACAAATGACCACTAGGGTTACATACTAACAAAGTAGCATGTAGACCAAACCTAGAGCAGCTAATGAGTGAGTGCCATAGGGGGCTTGCTCCCACATCAAAATAGCTCGATAAGAACATATATGTTTATTGTTGTGCTTGTGTAAAAGGGAATAGGATTATGATGGGGGACTCTTACACCTATCCTAAACACGCTTGGGGAATTGGATGAAATGGTGCCATGGATGGCAACCGAGAATTCCCACTAAGAAAGGATGCCGCTTGGGTTCTCTTACACCTAACTTAGTTGTGCAAATTGAAATACGATGTTTATTGTGTTCTCTCACACCTATTCTAATAGCACTAGGAGATTGTATTTGTGTTGTAAAAATGGGATAGGATGCCACTGGGGGACTCTTACACCTATCCTAGACACGCCATGGTGGATTTGTAAGACAAGCAAACAACGCTTTGAAAGAAGAGAAGATTTTGATGAAATGGAATTAGATTTTTGTTTATTGATAGAATTATTTTCAAAACATGATTTTTATGGGTAATATTTTTTTAAATAGAGCCAATTAATTAGAAGCATCGGGTGTTCCCCTTTACAATCAATGAGCTGATATGATCATCCTTGGTAGGCCTTTTCTATGATATAGGGCCTTCCCAAGTGGGTTCAAATGTGCCTCCCATCTTTCGACGGATAGTAATTGGTCTCCTTAGGACTAACAAAAGTTCTCCTACTTGGAAATACTTAGGGTGGACCAGCTTGTTGTGAGCTTGAATCATTTTAGCCTTGCATAACTTGAGGTTCTAGCACGCTCATAGGTGACTCTCCTCCAAACCTTCGAGCTCTTCTAACTGCAACTTTGCATTCTGCTCTGAAGTGATCTTGCTACCCAATGCTATCCTTAGTGACAGGAGATGAAATTCTAAAGGTAGAACAGCTTCGAACCCATACACTAAGGAAAATGGGGTAGATTGAGTTGGAGTTTGGTTTGTGGTGTGGTAGGCCGGTAAGGCTTCAACCAACTGCTCATTCTACTATCACTTATTGTCATCAAGACTTTTCTTTAGTATTTGGATGAGAGTTTTGTTGAATGCTTATGCTAAGCCATTTGCTCTGGGTAGTAGATGGTGGAGTATCTCCAATCTATACCATGTCTTATGGAGAAGCTATTGATCTTGGTGCTTTTGAATGCAGTACCATTATCGAATATAATTCATCGAGGCACCCTAAACATGTGATATGGTTCTAAAATTAAAGCACATCTTTGTGACCTCTGAGTGGGATTGCTCGCTTGGAAAAGTAATAGGTGGCGGTAAGATGAACCGATGCCCCTTAAAAGAAGGAAGATCGATATAACCCATAATGTCGGTACCCCAACACTCAAATGGCCATGAGGCTAATGTAGGGTGTAGAATGTTGGGTGGTTGATGTAAGACCACATCATGTACCTGACACTGATGGCATATTCTAGCTACATCCATGTAGTCTGTAATCATCGAAGACCAGTAGTGTCCTAGTCTCTTGATCTTCGTCTTCATATTTAGACCAAATTGATGCACTTCGCATAGACCTGAATGTACCTCGGTTACAATGCCATGGGCTTCATGTTTATCAAGATAAGGTAACCATTTTTAGTCAAAGGACCGTCGGTACAAGGTACCATCAATAAGAGCATAGAAGAGAGCTCTCTGTTTAACCTAATGGGCTTGTGAATTTCTTGAGGTAGTTTATCGGTGTTCAAATAGTCTATGAATGGTTGCCTCCATTCTAGCTCCTTGTCCATTTTGGCAACGACAACCTCCCCTTCAAGAGAAAGTCTCTCGATGAGTTTAGCATCAATAAGGGACATGACTTGTCTAGTTTGGTCCCTTATTGGAATGGACTCATCTTCCAGGCATGCCAATTCTTTAACAAGTTTGGCCAAAGCATCACTCTTTGCATTCTTTGCTGGGGAACCTATAGATGGTGGTGAAATTTGGGCCATCAGCTTCATGGTATACTCATGGTAATGATGAAGCTTAGGTTTGAGAACCTTGTAAGACCCGACAATCTAATTGATGACCAATTGAGGATCCCAAAATATGTTGATGCTCTTGACACACACTATGATGGATAACTCCAGACCAGTAATCAAAGTGTCATACTCAACTTCATTATTGGTGCAGGGGTTGGAAAGATAGTATGAGAATCTCATCACATCTCAGTATGGAGTTAAGAGAACTATTCTTAACCTGACATTTCCTGGAAGAGTAGATTATGGTGCTTCCCCTTTATGGAAAGAAGTTGCACCATCAAAAACATCTCCCATCGGTGGTTGTCAACCTCCCCTAAGTTTATGATTTGTTCATCTAGGAGATCATCACTAAGCGGAGAATCAACAGGAATTGGTGTGCTGCTAAGAAATTCGCTAGTGCTTGTCCTTTTGCCGCTCAGAGGGGTACAAATGTGATGTCAAATTACGAGAGAATCATGGATCATCATGCCAAACATCTATATTGTGTTGGTCGTGTCATGAGATACTGCAGTGGATTGGTCCTGGAAATCAAGTTTACCTTACGAGAGAGCATATATTGCCGTAGCTTTTGGGATGCGAAGATCAAAGTTTCTCAATAGGTGGATAGTTCACTTCCGCAGGAATAACATGATGGCTGAGGTAATAGAGAGCACTCTCCTTCCCTTCATTGTTGGCTTGGGCCAACAAAGTACTGAGGGAGTCATCCTATGTAGTAGTGTAGAGGATGAGTGGCCTGCCCAGGATAGGGGTAGCTAGAACTGGCAGCTTCACCAAATACTGCTTGATATCTTCAAAGCATGCTGACACTTATCATCCTACTTGAACTTGGCATCCTTTTTTACAAGTACTGAGAATGGCTTGCATCTCCCCGATATATTGGAAATAAAGCATCTTAGATATGCTAATCATCCTTGGAAGATCTAAGTTGAGTTAAACTTTTAGGAGGTGGCATTCCTAAGATAGCTTTAATCTTTTCTGGATCAATTTCTATTCGTTAGTGTCGGACAACAAAATTAAAGAACTTCCCTGAAGCTACTCTGAATGTACACTTCAAGGGGCTCATTTTAAGGTTATATTGTCTTAACCATTCAAAAACTACTCTCAAGTCAAAGAGATGGTCTTCCTTTTCTGCTTTCTTACTAGATCATCAATGTAGCACTCAACACGATGATGGATGAGTTCATTGAAGATCACGAGTCATGGCCCGTTGGTATGTAGCACCGCATTTTTTAAGGCGAAAGGCATGACCTATAACAATAGATTCGATCTAGGTTCAAAAGCGTGTTTCTTTCATCTTGGGGCCATCTTGATTTGGTTATAGCTAGATGACCCATCCATGAAGGAGAAAAGCATGGGATGAGGTGATGTCTACCATTAGTTCTGGTATAGGTAGAAACTCAACCTTAGGGCATGCCTTATTTAAGTCCCTGAAATTAACGCAAATGCAAATTTGGCCATTCGTCTTCTTAATTGGTACGACAGTGGCTAACCAGGTAAGGTATTTTTCTTCTCTGATGAAATCAGCATCGATCAGTTTCATGACTTTTTAAAATGACCTGTTATTCGACTTCTAATCATATGCATCTAGGAGCTTGCTTGATAGGGTTAGTGTTAGGATCTATTGCTAGTTTGTGGACTACTATGCCAGGAGATAATCTGGGCATCTCTTCATAACTCCATGCAAACCAGTCCTTAAATATAGTCAATAGCCTAACTAAGTCATTAGTTTCTTCATCATTCAACAACAAATTGATGTATGTCGGGCATGAATTTTTTTCTATCCCGAGGTTGATTTCTTTAAGCTTGTCAACTATTGAATGGATCTCTTCTTCAAATTCTGGTAGTGCATCTTTGATTTGGAGATCATCTGGATCATCTGAAGTTTTTAAACACCCATCCTCATAAGAGTTGAGTGAAAAGAACTGTCGGACTCAGATGGTTGGTAACCAAGCGTAATCATTATCATCAACATGACCCACTGTACCAAATCCTAGTCCTGATCTTGATTGTGCCTCCCTTCCTGTGTTGTTCCATAGCTTTTGGAATTATTCTGACCTGTGCTGAGACCATGTATAAGAAATCAAACCCTTCTTTGCAAGATTAAGGACACAAGGTGATTACCAATCAAAAGGTAATTCCATTAATTCTTTGTATGAATTCTCCTCAAGTTCTACATCATGATCAAATCTCTCTTATCTTTAGAAGGCGGGGGCTTCCTTTTACTAAACCTTTTAACTTTTGAGATGAAAGTGAGGTTAGAGCTAAGGTTCCTAACTGCTGCCTGATAGTTTCACATAAATTTGATTTGAATACTTTGCTTTGTCTAGAGGCTCGATCTTCATCGTTGTTCGGCTCGAGTGTCACCTCCAATGAACCCGCTGAGATGGGTTGGCTGGTACACTAATTACATTAGACTCATCCTCCGAGCTGGATTCCATGTCTATGTGAATAGTAGGGGTACTCCTATGAACTGGAACATAACCCATGGTGATGGCCAACGGGGTCTTCCCCTCAGGGCGCCTCTACCTGGTGGAGGTCAAGTCATTCTACCCACATGTCCATATGATGGAATAAAATGTGGGTGGAATATGGTATGCGGCTTTATTTCTTCTTCAATTTCCTTTTCTTGTTTACTTGGATTTTTAATTTTTTTCTTTTTATTTAGCATTTTCTTTTTCTTCATCTTCTTTTTTTTGAATTTGAATTTTTTTCTAAGTTCACGACAAAGGGTGTTTTGAAGAAGATAGTAGGTCACATCCTCATATATCTTAACCTCTCTAACTGAAAATGGCTTTTCATTTCCTTTAACATAGCACTCGATCCCATCCTTCCTGAAATTGATGCACTGATGGAGGGAGGATGGAATCATCTTATTCTGATGTATCCAAGGCCTACCGAGCAAAGCAATGAATGAAGTATTAGAATCAATGATATAAAACTTGGCTCCAGTCTTCCAGTCACCTATCTCTAAAGGTAACACTATGGAAGCTAGAGCCCTCTCGCTTTGTTCATTAAATCCACTCAATATCATCTGATCTCCTCCGAGTGTGGAGATGTCAATCCTCAAATAGGAAAGGGTCTTTAGACACATAATGTTCACTGATGCACCTGGATCGACAAGAACTCTGGCAAGTATGAATCTATCCATGTCCACTGTAATGTAGAGGGGACGATTATGCTCCATGTCCCCAGAAGGTCTTCATCTGAAAGTGATCCGAACTTCTAGAATAATGTGCCTCTTCACCAGTGATTAGGATGAGCTAAACATCTCGGATAGGAGAATAAGATGGCATATATGCTTAGCTTAGATGACAACTTTTTTAGATGAGAGAGGACATTATAGTCCACCTTGGGCTAATCGTCCATAAGTATATCCAAGGGTAGAGCATCTTGTGTAGGAGCTTCTTGATCCTCTGCACCAATGACATATTTCCCTCTCTCTTGAGGTGCTGCCCTAAGAGGTATAACCTTGCCACTATGAATGTTGACTTCGGTAATCTTTTGTGGCAGGGTAATGGAAGATTCTAACTGCACATTAGGCTCACCTATAACTTCTCCTATGGGACCCTCAGAATTAGATTATTCCAAGTCTATCTCAAGAGGTGAACCTATAGTATTCAGAATAGGAAAATCTAACTCTGAATCAGAAAGAGGAAGATCAAAATTATTATAGTTATTATTTAGACTTGTAGAGTTATCATTAGGAATATATTCAGACAAATCAGAAGTGATATAGATATAATTCAAGCTAGCTTTATTTTTCAATTTCTTGGATTTGATTGGAGGTATATAGTAGAAGTCAAGTAAAGTAAGAGGGGTGAGGGATTTGATGCCCTTATACATCGATACAAGATGTCTACTAGATGAAGAGCTAGCTGAAGTAGAGGTAGTCGCTGATGTAGTAGCTACAATGGTTGACTGGAGGCTAGACTTCATCGATGGTTGTGCTACTAGACTATCCTAGGGTGGCACATGCTGCTACTACTGCTGAGCTCCCCCTTTCCTTGAGTTGGCTCTGGCAACTTGCAACCCTTCCTTAATGTTGGAGGTTTGAGCTGACTCAAGCACCTGCAAGGAAAGTTTCTTGATTTTTGAGATAATTTTCTTAGAGGTTTTGGATAAAGAGATATCTCAACCTTGTTTAGTTTAGGTAGGATCACAAGTATCCCCAAGGATTATCCTAATAGAACTGGATGGATGTTCCACAAGGAATTCCTTCGGGATGACTATAGCACCGGTCTTGAAGCTATGTTCAAGCCATTCCTTAAATGTGAAGCAATCTTCCAAAACATGACCTAGCATACGGTGGTAGGGACAAAAGTTGGGACAAAAGTTGAGCATGAAGGTGATCGATCCATGGATATTCTTAAGCATAATATCAATGGCATGCTGTTCAGACAGCTGTGATTCACATTTCATACTCAAAATTTTCCATTCAAGAATGTAATCAACGAGAGACTCACCATGGTTTTGTTTACAACGAGATGCATGTGACCCTTTCAGCTCGACAAACCTCTTGATAAAGAGTTACTCCAACTCAAAAAATGTCTTTACTAAACTATTGAGAAGTTTAGTATACCAATCAAAAGCTATCCCTACTAAGCTACTGACGAAGAGACGGAAGAGTGAAATGTTACTACCACCTGCATTGCAACAACTAGCTCTAAAATGTGCAATATGCTGCCTCTGGTTCCCACTACCATCAAAACTCTTGAAAAAAGGTGGCACAAAACCCTTAGGATATTGGATGGCATCGAATTCCTCTAGGTAGGGTCTACCCTTCGGAACTGATGACTCTCCTCAAGCTTGAGTCAACGCTTCTTTCACCTGTTGCTCAACGATGCTCTTGATATAATTTTCTTATATGGAGGTACTATCCACTACCTTCCTATACATGTTGGTGCTACCCTGCTCTACTGGAGCTAAGGTCTAAGACATGCACCAACTTTGATTGACTGGTCTCAGCTATGGTAGGATGAACTGTTAGGGCTTGATTCTGTAATGCTAAGACATCCTATGAATCTTGAGCCTCTTCTCCATCCATCTATTTTTTATCCTTCTTTCTCTGTTGGGAGGTGTTTGGTCAGTGGGCTTTCTCTCTACTCTTTACCTTACATACTGCACTCTGGAGGGATCCCGTGTCTACCATACAAACTTACGCTAATCTCCCAAAAATCATCTTTATGGTATCAGCTGATCTTATCCTCATGGAGGTCATATCCTAGGATCTCTTTCTTCTCCAGAGATAATGAGCTACTATATTATCTGAGAATGATCTAGCCTTTCTAAATGAATTTGGTTGGGTGGTGGATCCTTGTCATGTCTTTGTAAGGCATCGGACCTCCCTTGCTGTTGGAGAGTTAACCATATGAGGGCTATACTCATTGGAAGAAATACACTCCTGACTGTCACTGACTCTGTATGGAGTGACAGTTCTAGGAGGATCTATCATCATAGGTGCAACTGTGTTGTCACCTTCTCCCTCGTTAACTGCAATCTCCATCATATTCTATACTGGTGGTGGTGGTGACTACAATACTTCAAGGTCACCATTCCTTCTGTACCATGACTAGGGTAGATGGTGAAGCGATGACCTTGGACTTCACGATGGGTGGTGTGGATGGATGGGATCTCTCGCCATAGATCATACGTGGTCCTCTTCTCCCAGTCGCCTTCATGGCCCTTTGGCGGAGATGTTAGAATATGGACCGAAGATGGTGGACGGGGGGTAGAGTGGTGTGGTGGATACACCATCGACTCTCTATGAATAAGAGTTTCTCTCCTGTGATGGGTAGTCCCTGTGAGCAGAATACTATTAGTATGATCGATGGGTAGCGTCGAGAAAATCAACAAATGAGAGGCTGACTGCTTGGTGAACCTCCGCCTCTCTGTGATGATATGATCTGGGCCTGTCCTCTCTATTGAATATGGTTCCCCACATTACAGGGGATAACATATCTCAATTAAGTGAGCCTCGGTCAGATCGTCTAGGCTCCACAACTATAGGCGGAATGGAGGCCAACATATGACCTCCTTTCACTTGGCGGTGGCTAAACGAACAACTAATGGAGGTATAACAAAAATTCTCCTGGCATCATCTCTGTCAGACCTAGAGAGAGGATGGAATGGGTTCGCTGTAACTAGCGGGGAAGCCATCATGGGAAGATCTTCTATAATTGACTGGGTAGCTGCCTCCATCTCCCCAGTGATGAGAGTATGGTACCTCTTTATCATGTGGTTCTTGTTTCTCCTTTGGGTCTTGGTAGGGTGAGCAGAGTAAGAGCTAGACCCAACCTTAAAAGTTGGGGAGACAATCCTAGGGATCATGGGATCCTTACCCTTTAAGGGTGCTAGTGAGTGGGTGCTATCCACAGCAGGGACGAGGCTACCTTGATGTTGGCAGCTGCAACTCGACATTTCTTGTGTAGGAACCACCACTACCTTCCTCTTCAGTGAGGGAATATCAAAATCTGACAGCATGTCAACTTGAATGACCGGCTTTTGCTCGACCACTATGCTCCTACGAAAGTCTGTAATGTTAAAAATAAACTTGAATCAGATTCCTGCTAATTTTGAATTCAAATTTAGGATTTGAACCCATACTCAACAACATGAAAGTGTTAAGTCAAGTTCAAATGAATTTAGAAGAGATTTTGAGATTTGATTGGAAAGAGGAATTTTTTGAATATAGATTCCACTTTCAACAAATTTGGGTATGTTGAAAAATGGGTTCAAATATTTTTGGAGAGATGCTTCCATAGGTTCATATTTTAATTTTGATTTTTATTTTGAATTTGTGATTTTTGGGGTTTACTCATTTAGCAAATTTGGGTATGCTAAATGAGACATTTGAAAACAATTTCTTCTTTTTCTTTGTTTGCTTTATTTTGTGAATCATTTGTGATTTGAAAATGGAATTATCATTTAGCAAATTTAGGTATGCTAAATGAGGAATCCAAGTGTGTTTTGTTTTGGAAAATTTTTGAGAATAGGATTCGTAGCAAATTTAGGTATGATAAGGAAATCCTAATGTGTTTCTTTTTTATTTTGGATTTTGTTTTGAAAAATAGGATCCTTAATAAATTTGGGTATGCTAAGGAAGACCTAATGTGTTTATTTTTATTTTGGATTTTGTTTTGAAATGGAAACTTCACTTTAGAAAAATGTGGTATGCTAAAATGAAGTTCCAATGTGTGTTTAAAATTTTATTTTGAAAAATGGAGGCTTCAATTTAGCAAATGGGGTATTCCAAAATGAAGCTCCAATGTGTGTTTAAAATTTTGTCTTGAAAAATGCAGACTTCACTCTAGCAAATGGGGTATGCCAAAATGAAGTTCCAATGTGTTTCTTTGGTTTTTTTTTAGAGATTTTGATTTTGAAAAATAGGATCCTTAGCATATTTGGGTATGCAAAGGAAAACCTAGTGTGTTTCTTTTTATTTTGGATTTTGTTTTAAAAGTGTAGACTTCACTTTAGCAAATGTGGTATGCTAAAATGAAGTTCCAATGTGTTTCTTTTGTTTTGAAAAATGGGGACTTCACTTTAGCAAATATGGTATGCCAAAATGAAGTTCCAATGTGTTTCTTTTATTTTGATTTTTTTTAAAACAAATGGCGACTGCACGTTAGCAAATGTGGTATGCCAAAATGAAATTCCAAAGTGTTTTGAAAATTTTAATTTTTGTTGATTATGAAAAGGGGGATCTCCATTTCACAAATTTGGGTATGTAAGATGGAAATCAATTGTGTTTCATTTTTCAAAGATGTGTTTTCATGTGTGATTATTACTTTTTGAAAGAGGAAATCCCAACTTAACCATATATGGAATATGTTAAGTGGCATTTCAAAATAATGTCATTTTATTTGGAAATGAAATCTTCATTCAATAAATTTGGGTATATTGAATGGAGATGTTCATATGTGTTTTTTGAAAATTTATTTTTGATTTTGATTAAAAATGAAACCTCGATTCAATAAATGTGGTATATTGAATGGAGAGGTTTCATATGTGCTTTTTGAAAGTGTAATTTTGATTTTGATTGAAAATGAAACCTCCATTATATAAATGTAGGTATATTGAATGGGGAGGTTTCATATGTGCTTTTTGAAAATTTATTTTTGATTTTGATAGAAAAGAAAACCTCCATTCAATAAATGTGGGTATATTGAATGGAGAGGTTTTATATGTGCTTTTCAAAAGTTTATTTTTGAGTTTGATTGAAAATGAAACCTCCATTCAATAAATGTGGGTATATTGAATAGGGAGGTTATATATGTGCTTTTTGAAAATTTGAAAATTCTAACTTAACACATGTGGATTGTGTTGAGTGCAATTTCAAAGTTGTGATTTTGGCTTGAAGATGTAACATCCATTCAACACATTTGGATGTATTGAATGGAAAGGCCCATATTCAAATTTTGTGCTTTTTCTTTGAACGTTTAGGAATGTTGGAATTTTATTATTTTTGGAAGTGAAGTCTTCATCAAAATGAATTGAGTGAAGAAGTTCATTTGTGCGTTTGGAAGTTTATGATTGTTGGTCTTATTTTTAAAATATATTTACATGTAACAATTGTAAAAATTATTAGATGTAGTGAAAATAGTTTATTAGGTGCATTTTGAATAAGTGCTTTTGAAGAGAAAGGCTTTCATGAAGGATTTATTTTGTCTTTACTTTTTAGGATGAACCTTTCTTTATTATAAAATGGTAAGGAGAAAGTCTTTAATCATTTTATTTTTATTAAAATTTTATTTTCACCCATTGGGGAACCCAACGGGGGTTTTAAGACCAACACGGGGTGAGGTCCTAAAACCTAAAGATGTTGGCTAGCTTAACTTAAGGATGAAATAAGCTAAGTGCCAAAAAAGAAAGATAGTCTTGGATTCATACAAAAGTACAAACCCACTATCGATACTTGGAGACAACGATCATTTACCAAAGATGGAGAGAGGAACCATCCCTAGTGGAGTCATTAGAAAAATTTGTGGGTAGAAATTATATATAGATCAGCCTTCATCTCTTCCCCTTTTTAGAAAAAGAAAGGATAAATGAAAATAGAAATATATATAACGTCTTGTTGGGATGCCACATAGATTCACAGATGTTCTTATTAGGGTGATCAGGTATGACATTGAGGAAAGGTGTATTATCTCGAGAGATAGAAGTCACAACCCTACAATGGACCTAATCATCTCAATAAGGACTCCTACGGACTATGGGTCTTCAGAATGTACCAGAGATACTTCCCCTACTTTACATGGAAAAGTAAAGCAGGGTTTATTTTAAATCGAGTTTGTTAAGTTTCCTACAGGGGCAAGCCCCCATAGTTAATTACATCCTAAGGAATAAGATTCCTTAAGAATACTCTCGATTAAGGTAAATGATCATTATCTCCAAAGATTTTGAAAGGGTAGGGCTATCCATCAATTGGTTTATTTTTAGAAAGTCAAGTGAGATCAATCAAGAGGAGGGATTTCTTATCGAAGTCAAATGAAAATAAGTAGGGGATGCTTAGGATACTAGGAAGCCTAGTAAACATCCCAGACTACCCTATGGTTGGGCTTTACATTTTTAAAATTGAATTGATTTGTTTGAGTTGATTTTTTATTAGAAATGTAGGGCTCATAATTCCATAATACAAGGTTATGGAAACGTCTAAAAGGTGAGGATTTATACTTAGGGTCCATGAAGGTGAGAAGCAACCTCAGAAACTAAATCTAGGGAGCTTTGGAGAGGGCTAAAAGCACAACCTAAATCTAAGGAAAAATTTTGGTTTACCTCCTGAGAGGATAAACCACTTGGACTTGACTTACAAGGGGTGGGTGGCCAACTAACTCCTACTATAATTTTAAATACATGTAGGAAAGTCTTTTATTTTATACAAGATAGCAAGGTTGTTATTCATTTAGAAAGTGACTATCACTTAACTCAGGCTATAGGATTTTTATGCTTAATGCATGAGAAATTAGATTATGGGCCAAAATCAACAAGATAAGGAGGTGTGTTTCCACCATAGCTCTCACAGGTCAAGCCAAGTTCTCTGGCAAAGGTGGAAGCCCTCCAATTCAAGAGTGAAATAATATGCTTTTATGCATGATGTTAGAAAAGTAATACTCATCCAGCTAAGGGGTTACTAATTCTTTTATCTTGATTTTTTAACCTAATATTTTAGGTAAAGTTATGAGTTATTTATTTTTAATTTTGAGTTGATTAATTTTGTAGAAGATTTATATTTTCCTAAGAGCCTAATCATCATCTAGGCCATACATTAAGCTAGGAAGAAACTAGAAAAAAGGATGTCATCTTAATGCACAAGCTAAACAAAATATCAAATATTTTATAAAGCTAACGCAGAAGAATAAAATGCCAAGTATGGTCGGGCACCTTGGCACAAACCCAAAAATAAATTGGGTAGCCGAGCTCTACCCTTATACAACCTAGGTTTACAAATGAATTAATTTACAATAAAGTAAGGAAATTCATGTTATGGGGGTCTTCATTCATCATGTCTTCTTTTTTCTTTCTTCTTTCTTCTTTGGCTCCTTCTTTTGGATGGTTGGAATGTGGATGCTGCAAAGGCTTCACATGGTACATAAGATCAGATCTTATGACCAATGTTCATCCTAACCCCCTATAACAATCATTCCAAAAATCCTAATTATAAAAATTATATGAAAAGGAAAAGTAAATCTAACTAACACCTACAAAATAGAGATTAGCTAAACAAACCATACAAATCCTGAGCATGCATATTGGACTTAGCACCACATGGGTAACCAAGTCCACGGCCTATGGATTATGCTTAGGTATAAGCACACATAGCATTATATATTTATTACAACACCTCTTAAGCACAATCCTCTACAGAAAATAATGATTAGACTAAATCATCCTACAATTTATTCTACGCACATTCACCCTAACATCCAGACTAAAATAAAACATGATAAAATTAAAGCACGCATCAACCCATGCACCGCCCTAACCTAAAGCTAGAAATGATGACTTAGTCTAATGTGTGTGCTTTAAAAGGTTTGTGTGGTATGCTTAGCTATGGCTTTAAAGTTTAGATTTTCTAAGTGTGAAGATGTTTAACTTAGATGGGTGGTTTCATTTAAGTGTTTAGTTTATTTGAGTTGAATTTATTTGATGATTTAATTTAGTTTAAGTGAATCATACAATTAATTACTAAGTTGTAAAGAGAGGGAAAAGAGAAGAGCACTTCTTTTTTCCTTCCCTACCTTAAGTAATCTCTAAAGTAGATTCATGTTTGATTTTGTTTAGTGAATGTTTTCTTATGTGTTTTAATTAATCCTAAGTTTAGATTTTCCATAAACAAACCTATTCAAAAAGAAAGATATTTTAGGATTAAATAAAGTGAAATAATGTCACAAAACACACACCACTTTATTTCTTTTCCAACATATATAACATGTATATAGATGCACCTTAAGCATATCTATACATGCAAATGGAAATGTTTAGCACACTTTGTGATGAATGCTAAGAGAATTACTTAAAGAAATTTTGGATGCTTTATGATGCATGATTTTCATTAAATAGAAAAGGGTTATTCTTTTATCCTTTATTCATATGTACATGTGAATGTATGAAAGGCATAAGTGAGTACAACGCCATTATTATCACTACGGGTTTAAGGTATAAGACCTACTTAGGGCTACTTAAAGTCTCACAATCCCAGGATTGTCTAGATTAATATACCACTTTCCTTAAATACATATGGATGTACAAAAGAAATAAATGGAAAAAGAAAGATGCAAAAGTTCATATTTTTTTGATTTTTGGTTTGATTCTTTAATTTATATGTGTGATGTTGAATTCTTTCTTAAATCATGACATAGGAGTGTATAGGAATGGATTTAAGAAAATGTTATGTCTTTTCAAATGGAATACACTTTAAATCTATTCAAATCCATGTTAAAAGAGGAGAAAGAAACCACATAATACATATCTTTATATTTCTCACATGCAAGCTTATAAATAATTATAAGTAGCATACCTTTCAGTTTTAATGTTTGATTTATAAATTTTGAAATTAATTTTAAATTTAATAATGATAATAGCCATTCATATTTTTTTACTTTAGCCAAAACATGCAATTTGACATAAAGAAAATATTTTATTTTAATTTAGATTTTTTAAAAGGGATGAATGCATGATTTTCATATGACATACACATTTAACATGTAGATTCATTTGCCCTAATTAATTCCTAAAGACAATACTATGGAATCAAATTATTTAAAGTAATTCAAATTTATTTTAAAGAGAATTTGAATTTTGTTTGAGTTTGATTTGAATTTGAGAAATGTGAGAAGGTTTGCTGGTCCTAACCCATTCCCACATATCTATATTTTTTTGTTTAACTTTTAGATGATTAGATGAATTTTATATTTTGATTAGGTTAAGGTGTACATTAAGTTATTAATTACCCTTTAGCTATACCACCTTAGCATATTTAATCAAATAATTATGAGCCAATGATATGATAAAAAACCACACAAAGAATTTAAATCAGCAATACACCTAAGAAGAAAAGGGCCTAATGCATTGGCTCACAATTAATGATTAATTAAGCTAAAATATTTAAGTTAAGTACTTTCATAACCTCACACATGTGTGAGTTGGATTTTGATTTCCTTAAACCACTTAGGTTATTGAACACCTAAGCATCTACCCAAGATGGATTAATTAAGTTCTGGAAGGTTTTAGAATTTTATCAAATTAATTAGGTAGGTAATTAGTGGATTAATCCTTAATTAAGTTTGGATTAAGGAAGAAGAGGGGTTTAAGGAATAGCTTAAGAAAATCTCAAAATTATTCCTAAACTCTTATTCACTTAAAATAAACCTTAATTAACTCAATCAATTAAACCATTGATTACACACTTAATTAGGCTTAATTATTAGGAGTAATTAGAATGAATCAGAAATTACCCTAATTAAGCCATTAATAAATCCCAAGAAAATTAGGGGAGGCAGAAGTCATCCCACTAAATACACATGAGAAGTTTGAGATTAATTAATGGAATAATCAGAGGGTAATTAGCCTAATTACATTCTCAATAAAACCCAAATTCAAAAAATAACACTTCAAAATCTATCAAAATCAATTTTATAATATTCTACATTCAGTTATCTTTTATATGCAATTTATTTCATATTCTTCTGACTTTTCTACACTTATATATGAATATTTGAGGTTTTCCTGATTAATTAGGTAATTTAATCCCCTAATTATGTGACTAATCCCGTCGACGCCACATGGAGGCTGACACGGCATGTGCTTTACACGTGGCATGACGGGAATGATCACTTAAGCATCATCATACGATCACTTTTCTTCACCCGATCTAAGATCGGATGGCTGAGAACAAGCTCACGGTTCTTAAGGGTTAAAATGATGAATCTATGTGTCTTGATCATGGCCGTCCATCCAAAATGCACAGATGGATAGCCCATGATCCATCCCTGATCTTTCCAATTGGAGATGGCCACCGTCCATATTCTAAGGGAAGATTCAAGCTAGATTGAGTTCAGATTGAATCCAAATTCAACCCACACCATCACCATGCAAGGGAGATTACATCTAACAGCTAACTTTGCTTGGGGTGAAACTTCCCTTCACAAAGGACCACAAGGAGATGACATTATGCTCTATTTAATGGCATACTTCACCAGAGGCTATCATCGGTGCTCGATTCCCTTAAAGTAGCTTCGTCTAGTGGAGACGAAGCCTTGTTGAAGTTTTGAGGTGTTAAAATTGGATGGATCTTCCCATAGGCCAAGTTCACCTTCAAGTGGGCTTGATCTTGATTAAGAACACTCCTCCCTTGCTTGGAGAACTTGTGTGAAGGCTTGGGTGAACTCGATTGAGTTCCCTGATGAAGCTTGGAAAGTGAATTGGATTGGTTTGGAGTATTGAGTGAGATGGATTAGTGAAGGAGCTCCCCTATTTTCAGTCTAAGAAAATTGAGAAATGGGAAATTCCAACTCACTCTAGGAAGCTTGGGGAGACTTGAAAATGGTTCCTCTAGCTTCCCTAAGCTCAATCGAGTTGGAGACGGTTGAATTCAAATGAAATTAGGGGGAGTATATCTCTCCGTAGAGAAATCAGACGATTGAGCTTAGAGATGCCATTTTTGATCAATTTACCTCATGCAATGGGGTTGTTAGGCCGTTTAGGGTTTGGATATAGTTTGTTTTGGCCAGAGGGAGGTAGTGGGGAAGTTGCCATGTGCTTAATTGATTGAAGGAAGCATTTCCATGTGCTCAATTTGAAGGAAGTTGTCAGTTTTGACCTTGGCTTAGGTTTGGCTGACCCAAACCCAATGGGACATGTGCACCATGCCCATTATTGACCATTTGGTGCACTAAGAGGATGCTAAGTGTCCATGAAAAGGAATTGACCAAATTCCAAGTGGTTTTGATTTTAGGTTTCCCTATGGCCTAGGGGTAAAATGGTAATTTGACCTTGATTTTAGTTTGAATATGTTTGATATGATTGAAAAGTAGGCTAGGCAAAGTTTCATTAGATTTGGAGTTGGTTTGATTTGATTTGGCTCATGTTGACCCATTTAGGTCAAAATGTGTCAACTTGGGTCAAGTTGATCGATTGGTCAAATTGGGTCAAACCAAGGGTTGGGTCAAGTTCACATGACCATTTGAAATGTATTAGCAACTTTAGTTTGGTTCAATTTAGTTTTGGTTCATTTGATTTCATTTAGGTCAAAGGGGTTAAGTTGACCAATTTGACCCATTTGACCTATTTGGGTTAGGTCATGGGTTGGTTTAGGTCTCATTGGTCATTCAAAATGGATTGGTATCTTTGTTTCTAATCAATTTTGGTTTAATTTGATTTTGGCTCAAAATGACCTTTTAGGTCAAGTTGGGTTCAAGGTCAATTGGGCTAGGTTGGGACTAGTTGACCCATTGAGGCTTTGGTCAAGTTCAACAATCATTTGAGAATGAATTTGACCCATTGGTTTCAATCAATTTGGCTTAGATCAAGTTTTGACATATTTTGACTTTTTAGGTCAAGTTGGGTCAACTTGGGTCAACTTGGGTCAAGTGGCCAATTGGGCTAGGTTAGGCTCAAATGATGACTTGGTCAAGTTCAAACATTGATCTTGAATGAGTTTTGATCAATGGTTTCAATCAATTTGGCCTATTATGGATTTTGGCTAGTTTAGGTTTCATTTTGGTCAAATGTTGACTTAGTCAACCCTTAGGTTTGACTTAGTTTGACCCAATTTGGGTGATTGATCATCTCATGATGATTGTTGCTCACAAAGTGAGGCTTAGTTGGGCTTTGTTCAATCCAATTTGGTTAGGATTAGAATTTGGCTCATAAGGGGTACTTTAGGTCATTTTGGGTCAAGTGAGCCTAAGTGGGTCAAATGGCTTGGTCAAAACTTGATTTGAGTTTGATTGAACTCACATATGGACTTATGTTTGAAATATAAATCCATTTGCAAGAGATTTAAAGTCAAATGAGTTTTGACTCATTTGGCAATTTCAAGTTCAAAGGGTGAACATGAGTTTGACTTGGGTTTGATTTTTGAATTTAGTTTTGGTTTGATGATTGAAATTTATGTTTATATTTGGATTCCTGATTATAGGATTGATTGAATCATGAAGAAAAATCAAGACTTTGGCTTGATTTGAATTGGATTTGGCTAAGTTCAAGAGTTTGACTTGAAAGGCTTAGGTTGGATTTTGATTGAATTTGGACTTAATTTTTGGATTTGGTTTTGGATATTTGAATTTATATTTCACTTATATTTGTAAATATAAATAAAATTATAAATGTGTTATGAGAAAATTTCATGAATTTGTAGTGATTTGAACTTGATTTGAATTAAGTCCATGAGAGGGAACAAATGACTTGGGAAAGATTTTTGGATTTGACCATGGATTTTGGATTTGATTTTTGGTTTAGTTTGATTGATTTGAATTTATATTTTAATTATATATGTGAATATAAATGAGTTATGAGAAAATTTCTTGAATTAGAAGTGATTTGAATTTGATTTGAGCTAAGTCCATTAGAGGGAATCAAAGGGACTTTAAGAAAAATATTTTGGAATTTGATTTAGATTTCAATCATGGGTTTTAATCATGGGTTTCAATCAATTGGAATTGATTCATGATTTGAGAAAATCCATTGAATTGATTCAAGGTTTGATTGAGAGTTGAAGTTGATCTGAGTTTGGAGTTTGACTTGAAAGAAGGAAGTGAGGATTTGGTTCAAGCTATAGGGTAGGAAAATTTTACTAACACCCATAGGGTATGACCTATTTCTATGGCTAACCCTTCTAAGTCTCTATGATTAGGTTGAGTGTCCACCTAATCACTAGATGTATCTTAAGACTAAGGAACCCTTAAAGTCTAAGAGAAGTCCTATGTATAATATGGAGGGGTTGAGAGCTCATCCTAAAAATGAGGTCAACAATTTTCCATTCTTCTAGTCATTTGTACATTCATGTGTGTTTAAGAATAGTGGGTATATCTAGTCTGGACATTCCTAGGATGCAAGTATTTAAATAGCCTTAAGGAGGTCTTTACCTCACTCCCCTGGTTAACAATGGTGAAGTACTTGCTTAAAACGTTTGTACACTTGAATGTGTATTTAGCTAATGAGTGAAAATCCCATTTTCTACAAAATACACATATGTATCTTTCATTTAAAGTGTGCTAAAAGAAATATATGTTGTATGTATAGGTACACTTAGGATTTAATCATAAGCATGTTACATATGATGTAAATGAATGATTTAACATGTGTAATGTGGTAGTAGTTCAATCAAATTAATCTTAAGATGCCTTTCATGTTGAATAGGATTACTTAAAGTGAACCTAAACTTAAGATTAATTTAATATATGTAACAAGCCATTCACTAAATACAACCTATCTAATTAACATGCTTTAGAAATGACTTAAGGTAGGGATGAAAGAGAGTAATCCTCTCTTTTCCTTCTCTTTATAATACTTAGTTGCTAAGTGTAGGCATATGAAACAAAAGAAAATGCTAAGTAAAATTCCCAATTCAATTAAACCATTTAAAGTGAAATCAACCTCTTATAATTAAATCCTTTCACATTTAGAAAATCATAACCTTAAAAGCTTAGTTAAGATATACCACATAAGGCTTAATACTCACACATTAGAACTAAGTCACCATTTCTAAGTTTTTGGTAGGTTTGTGCATGGTATGATGTATGTTTGGTTTTATGATGAGTTATTTTAGACTGGATGTTAGGGTGTAAGTTTTGTAGACTAGATGTTAGGTCGATAATAGTCTAATCATATTTTCTACAAGAGGTTATGCTTAAAATAAATATAAATTCTCTCTTTTGCAGGTTGCTAAAACCCGTAAGCATAATCCAAGTTAAGATAGGTGGGCTTGGTTACCCATATGTAAGGTGCTATGTCCAAATTATATATATAACTTCTTGGGTTGTATGGTGTGTTTAGCTAACACTTATTTTGCAGGTATAGTTAGATTTACTTTTCTTATTTTTAATATAATTTTGCATTAGGAATTAGTATTAGTGTTATTGGGGATTAGGATAAGCAGTGGCTAGAAAGCTTTGTCTTAGGAGGGACTGTGATGCCTTTGAAACAAGCACATCCAAATCAAATCAAAGGAGGAAAGGAGTGAACACATGAAGAATGAAGAAATGAAGACATAATATTAATCATTTGTAAATTATAATTATTCTTTCATACTCTAGGTTGTATAAGGGTATAGCTCGGCTACCCATTTTCTCTTTTCGAGTTGTATGGCGGTACCCAATGATGCGAGCCTATTATTCTTTTGTGATAGCTATAAAATGTTTGATGTTATGTTCAGCTTGTGCATTAGAAATTATATGCCTCTTCATAGTTTCTTTATGATTGGTGTTTGTTGTATGGCCTGGATACGATTAGGCTCTTAGGAAAAAATTAATTTTTCTACCCCAACAATAACTCATAACTAAACTTTTAAATAACTCATAACCTCACATAAAGCCTAGGCATTAAATAAAGATAATTAAAAGATTTAACAATCCTTTAGTTGAATGTTGTATGTTTAATATCATGCATTCATATTACTTCACTCTTGCAAAGAGAGGCATCCTTGCATGATAGGATAAGACTTGACCTTTAAGGGTCTCCTCTGTGGTGAAAAATACCTTTTTCCTGCTGATTTAGCCCATAACCCACTTTCATCATGCATTTAGACATATAAAAATCCTATAGCCTTTGTCAAATTGAAGTATCAAATACAAATAAAATTTGAAAAGATTTCTCATTAAATTAAATCATTACTCATACCACTCATGCTCCAGTCTCTTAAGGAATGGGTTTAAAGACTTTAGTCTTTTTTTCTAAATAATAATAACCCAACTATCTTGCAAAATCATAAGACTTGCCTACATGGTTTTAAAGCATATGAGGAGTTAGCTGA
Source organism: Cymbidium sinense (assembly GCA_021442155.1). Lineage (NCBI taxonomy): Eukaryota > Viridiplantae > Streptophyta > Magnoliopsida > Asparagales > Orchidaceae > Cymbidium > Cymbidium sinense. Next base: position 62,162,171 of record CM038222.1, read on the forward strand.
CTGCCACTCCAGTCGATTATAAGTACAACAGTCAGGTGGTTTACTCTCTCTAGTGGAGGTAAACCATATACTCATCTTCACTTAGATTTAGGTCATTCTTTAGCTCTTGCTAATGCTTCCTAAATTTAGGATTCGAGATAGCTATTTTCCTTCAAGCTATAAGCATAAATCCTCACTTCTTAGGCATTTCTCTAACCTTATATTGGTTGATTATAAGCCCTAGCAATCTAATAAAATTTCAACTCAAACACATAATTCTCTTCAATTTCAAATATATAAAGCCCAACCATAGGATATATTGGAATTCTCACTAGGTCTCCTAGTATCATGAATATTTCCTACTTATTTTCTTTGGCTTCCAAAATAAGTCTTTTCCTTGATCTTTCCCAGTTGATTTTCCAAACATAACCAACTTATTGATAGTCTTACCCTTGAAATCTTTGGAGATAACAATTGCTTACTTTAATCGAGAATATTTCTAAGGAATTCATCTTCCTTAGGATGTAATTAAATATGGGGGCTTGCCCTCCCATAAAAAAATTTAAAACCCAACTTAATATAAACCCTACTTTATTCATCCATGTAAAGTAGGGGAAAAATTTCATGTATATTCGAAGACCCATCATGCCTTAGGAGTCCTTATTAGGTGATTAGGTCCATTGAAGGGTGATATTTCTATCTTTTGAGATAGTATATCATACCTCAATGTCGTACCTGATCACTTCAATAAGTACCCCCTCAGATTTGCATGGTGTCTCCCATATACATTCAAAAATAAACACCACAGACCTCCTTGTGGCTACTTAAAGCCTTGAGTCCCCGGAATGTGCATACTAGATATACCCACTATTCTTGAATACACATGAATGTACATATGACTACAAGAATGAAAAATCATGTAAAAGTTATGTTTTCTTTCAATTGAATTATTTATACATATGAGCTAAAGTTGAAAAAGGAGATTTTCATTCATTAGCTAAATACGCATACAAGTATATAAAAATTTTAAGAAAGTACTTCACCATTCTTAACTAGGGGAGTGAGGTAAAGACCTCCTTGGGGCTACTTAAAGCCTTGCATCCCCGAAATATCTAGACTAGATATACCCACTATTCTTGAATACACATGAATATGCAAATGACTACAAGAATGAAAAATCATGCAAAAGTTGTATTTCTTTCAATTGAATTATTTATGCATGTGAGCTAGAGTTGAAAAGAGATTTTCATTCATTAACTAAATGAACATACAAGTGTATAAAAGTTTTAAGCAAGTACTTCTCCATTGTTAACTAGAGGAGTGAGGTAAAGACCTTCTTGGGGCTACTTAAAGCCTTGCATCCCTGGAATGTCCATACTAGATATACCCACTATTCTTGAATACACATGAATGTACAAATGATTACAAGAATGGAAAATCATGCAAAAGTTATATTTCTTTCAACTGAATTATTTATACATGTGAGCTAAAGTTCTATCTAAATTCTAATATAGAAATACATAGGAATGAATTCAAATAAATGTTGTGTCCTTTTCAAATGGGCTATACACTTGTCAACATTCAAATTTTATGTAAATCCATATAGATTAACGAAAAAGAACTCTATATCACATGTTCTAAGTCATAAACACTTGCAAGCTTATAGATATCTATAACTATTATCACTCCAAATATTATAGTTGACGTATAAACTTTTTGAAAATAACTTTGATTTAATAATGATAATAGCCACACATATTCATAGGTTAATCAACACATGTAAGCTTGACATAAAAGAATCATTTGATTTAATGAATTTTGCAAATGATGAATCCATGAATCAAGTGACATACATCCTTTACTATGATTGGAGAGGGATAAATAAATATAAACATGTAATTTCATTCAACCAAACTAATTCTTAAGGATAATCACATCAAATAAAATCATTTAAAGAAAATCAAAGCTTTTTAATGTCACTTTTAATTTGATGTTTGAATTGATTTAAGAAAAGAGAGAAAGAGATTTGCTAATCCTAATCCCATCCAATATTTGTAAGTTAATTTGATTTAATGAAAAGGTAGTTAGGTTGATTTTATGGATTAATTAAGTTAATATATGAATTAAATCATTTAATTAATCCTTACATAAGTTACCTTAAAGTAATTAACTAAATAATTATGAGCCAATGTTATATGAAAATGAATTGAAAAGTAAATTATTAATGGTCTTATGAAATGAAAGGGCCTAATGTAATTGGCTCACAATTAATAATTAATTAAGCTTAAATAACTTACTTAATTACTTTTATGATTTTCTCACCTATATGGGCAAATTATAATTTCATTAAATCTCTTTAGGCTATTGAACACCTAAAGATCTACCCATGAATTAATTTGGTCTTGATGTATTTTAAAATTTAATTAAACTAATTAAGTAATTAATTAATCCATTAATCATTACTTAGTTTCTCTTGGAAAAGGTGAAGAAAACTTAGAGAAAAAATTAGGAAAGAAGCCCCAATCCAATTCCCTAAGCCTCCTCACTGTTAAATAGTGATAAATGACTTAATTAATTAAGCAAGTTACAACTCATATGCTTAATTATTACTTAATTAAATTAAGAAGGTAATTAAGGCTTAATCAGTCAATTTCCCCAATTAATTAACTAATAAATCCCAAGAAACATAGGGGAGGCAGAGGTTAATGCACTTATCCCCAACGAAACTTTTCTCCCCAAATCATATCGAATAAACTCAAACCCTTATCCTCTTCGGATAATCTGAACCTGCTTCCCTAGTTGAAGGTTCACATACTTGATCCCTCAGTGCATCCTTTCTTCCTCTCTTATGCCTTTGGTATAAGTTGAGTTGCATTGCACTATGATATTGAATCTACCTACACCTCAGGCTTAGGGGTAGGTCATTTTCATTAGCACTTGCGATCTTTTCGATGTTGTTGATCATCTCGGTCAATGCTAATATGTGCGGTGTGTCTTGTCAGTTACACCACACCTATTGGGGGTCCTTTTGTTGACCTCACTTTTGGAGTGAGTTTTCAACTTTCTCATTATAGATCTAGGACTCTTATAGACACTAAGAGCTTCTTAGTCTTAAGACACTTCTAGTGATTAGGTGAACACTTAACCTAAGCATACAGACTTAAAAGGTTTAATCATAAAAATAGGTTATGCCTTAAGGACTTAGGAAAAATTACGTGCCATGTGGCCTAAGCCCAATCCATGCTTTTCTTCTCAAACCAAACCTCAAATTCAAATTCAAATTCTAAATCCAAATCATAAATCAAATTCCAAGCCAAATGATTGAAGCCTTTGATCAAACCCTTCCTAAGCCCTTTGATTTCAACTTATGGACTTAGCCTTAACCAAATCCAAATCAATCCCAATTCATTTAATTTTCTCAAATATCAATTTAATATTTCAATCAAACTATCAAAATTTAATTCAAACCCAACTTCAAATGATTCAATCTCATGATCAAATCCAAATGCCAAGATCCTTCCTAAGCCCTTTGATTTCATCTTATGAACATAGCCTTAACCAAATTCAAATCAACACAAATTCAATTGACTTTATCAAATATTAATTAAATCTTAAATTAAATCATAAATCAATTCCAAACCAAATAAATCAATCTCAAATTAAATCTAAGACCAAATCTCCCTCTTAAGTCTTATGAACCACTCTCATAAGCTTAGTCAAATATCAATCCAAACTATCTCAAACTCAATTGATTTCTTAATAAATCAATTGTTCCTTCATTTGTATTCACAAATATAAATGAAATCCACCCTCCAATGACCAAAATCAAATCAAACTAAATAGATTTCCTTTCTTAGCCCTTTTGATCTACACCCATAAGCTTGGTCAAATTTACTTCCTAATCACTCCAAACTCAAGTGATTTTCTCATGAACCATTTATATTTTCATTTATATTCCCAAATATAAATGAAATATAAATCCAAATAGCTAAAATCAAACCCACATAAAATCAAATTTCCAATTTTAGCCTTTTTAGCCAATTTCTTAAACTTGGCTAAATGATACCCAAATTAATTCAAAACCCATGGATTTTTTCATGATTCAATCATTCCTTCAATCATTATTCCAAACATAAACATAAACTATAATTACCAAACCAAATCCAAGTCAACTCAAGTCAAGCCCATGTTGACCCCTTTTGACTTGAAATTATCATACGAACCAAAATCCATTTGAGTCCAAACTAATTGCAATTGGATTTATATTTCAATCCTAGTTCATATATGAGTTCAACTAAACTTGAATCAAGCCAACCATTTAGTCCACTTGAACCAAAGTGACCTAAACGACCTTTCTGAGCCAAGTTCTAATCCAACCCATATTTCATTGAACTAAGCCCATCCAAACCCCATATCATGATCAACAATCATTCTAGGTTAATCAATTATCTTGAATTGGGTCAAACCAAATCAACCTAGTCCTTTGACCATGTCAAACTTTAGCCCAAATGAAATATAAACTAGACAAATTGTATCATAAATCAAATTGATTACACCCAATGGCTCAAGTTCATTTCAAATTGATTATTGAACTTGACCAAAGCCATAATAGAGCCCAATTTGACTAATTGGTCAACCTAACCCAACTTAGCCCAAATTGACCTAAAGGATCAAATTGGTCAAAAATACAAATTAAATCCAAATTAAATCCAAATTGATTCAAACTAAATCCTACAATCATTTTTAATTAACCAATTGAACTTGAACCAACACCCAACCCAAGCCAATTTGGTCAATTTGGTCAAATTGGTCAACATGACCCATTTGACCTATATGAATCCAAAAGAGCCGAAATCAAATACTAAGCAAATTAAACCAAACCAATGACACCAATACACTCCAAATTGTCATGTGAACTTGACCCAACCCTTGGTTTGACCCAATTTGACCAATTGGTCAACTTTACCCAACCTAATAAAATTTGACCTAAATAGGTCAAATCAAGCCAAATCAAACCAAATAAACTCCAAATCACTTGAAACATGGGCTAACCTACTTTTGACTCATTTCAAATCTGCCCAAATCAAATCCATAGCTAAATGTCTACTTTGTCCTTGGGTCTAGGTCATCCCATAAGATAAGACACTTGTACTTTTGGTCATTTCCTCCCCTTGGCTACTTGGCACCCATTCATTGGTCCACTTAGGCACCAAGGACCATGGCTAACCTGACCCAAGAGTGGTTGGGTCAGCCATGATTCATGAGTAGATGAAATCACCTTGCCATTCCCATTGGAGTACTTGGCATCAAGGACACCCACTTCCTTTGCCATGGCAACCACCTCCCACCGTTCATCCACTCATGAGAGGCCAAATGGAATGACTCTCTGCCAACCCTGACCTCCCCATCACAACCATTGATCCAAAAAAATCTAAAAAAGCCATTGCCATCTGATCTAAGGAATGAGGGGTTATTCCCCCTTCATTCTCACTAAAACCAACACACTCACACTCGATTCAACCCTAGCACACTCTCCTCTCTTTCCCAGAGCCATTTCCACTATTTCTCAAGCTCCCCAAATTCCCCATTCTCAATCTTACATGAAACAGAAATAGGGGAGGGTACTAGTGATGGCCATTTCCTCATTTTGTAATCAAAGTGTAATTAACTTTGCACACACCATCCTTGGACCTAGACGAGCTGAAATGATTCACCTCCCATCACCTTCGATCACCGAAAGTGGGATTTCGACCAAGGCCGATCACTTACATGCCGTGAGTTGGTCTTCTGAGCGATCTACACCAAATCAAAGCTCGTGGGGCTCAACAGAGCTTCATTTCTACCAAACCAAACTTCCTCAATCGTCAGAATTGCCGGTCATAAGCTCCGGTGAGGTATGGCATTAAAACTAAGCTTAAGCTTAAAATAGGTTGGTCTTTGTGAAGAAAAGTCCTATGTCATGTGATTTACACTATTGGACATGTTTTTTGTGCTTCCTTGAAGGTGTGAGATTGATTTGATCTCCATTTGAGCTCGAGTGAGCTAGGATCAAGCGACGATCGACGGACAGTCTCCATCTCTCATCGCTCGGGAGGAGACAAATCACAGACCTTCCATTCTGCATGGTTGGAACAGACGGTTCTGATCTGATCATGCTTATATCCGTCAGTTTAATCCTTTAATCTGCACATTTAATCATGGTCGTCTGATCTTAGATCAGATGGCCCACGCAAAATTGCGTTCCACCGCCATCTACGTCAGCATTCGACGTGATAACTTAAATAACTAATCCCATCACACCACATGAAAAGCGCGCTGCGTCAGCCACCACATGGCGTTGATAGGATTAGAGAGTTAATTAGGTTAATTAATATATTTTTAATGCTAAAACTTCCAAAATTTATAACTAATTATAAAAAAATCCAAAAAATACATGAGGGCTCATTTTAAAGATATTTTAAAGGGGAATCCATTAAAATTAATATTAATTAATTTTGAACAATAATTTATGCTTAATTAAGGTTTAATTAAAAATTTGATTAGCCTAATTACTCTTTGACTAATTATCCAATTAATTTCAAACATTTTAGAGATGTTTAGGGGATGACCTCTACCTCCTCTATTTTTCTTGGGATTTATTGGATAATTAATTAGGGAAATCAATAAATTAAGCTTTAATTACTCTTCTATCTTAATTAATGATAATTAAGCAAATAATTAGTAGATTAATTAATTAATTAAGCTTAATTACCTCTATTAATAGTGTTGAAACTTAGGGAAATGGATTGGGGCTCTGTGGTGATTATTTTTTATTTTCATCTAAATGAAGTAAATGAAAATAAAAATATGCTATATTGGATACCACACAGATCCGCATATGTACTTATTAGGGTGATCAAATATGAATTTAAGCAATGATGTACTATCTCAAGAGATAGAAGTCACCATCCTACAATGGACCTAATCACCTAATAAGGACTCTTAAGGATAATGAGTCTTCGAATGTACCAGAGATTCTTTCCATACTTTACATGGAAAAGTAAAGTAAGGTTTATTTTAAAATGGGTTTGTTAAGTTCCCAATAGAGGCAAGCCCCCATAGTTAATTACATATTAAGGAATGATATTCCTTAATAACACTCTCAATTAAGATAAATGATCATTGTCTCCATAGATTTTAAAGATAGGACTATCAATCAATTGGTTATTTTTGGATGATCGATTGGGATTGATCAAAAGGAGGAAGTTATTATCAAAACTAAAGAGATATAAGTAGGGGATGCTGATGATGCTGGGAAACCTAGCGAGCATCCCAAACTATCCTATGGTTGGGCTTTATATTTTTGAATTTGAGCAAAATTATATGTTTGAGTTGAATCTTTATTAGAAATCTAGGACTTACAATTCCATGATACAAGATCATGAAAATACCTAAGAGATGAGGATTTATGCTTACAGCCCGCAAAGGAAAACAACGACCTTGGATCATAAATCTAGGGAGCTTTGGCGAGGGCCAAAGCACGACCTAAATTTAAGATGAAAATGGGTATATGGTTTACCTCCACAAGAGAGGATAAACCACCTAATTGTTGGACTTACAACTGTCTAGGGGTAGCCACCAACTAACTCCTCCTATGATTTTAAATACATTTAGGCAAGTCTTATGCTTTTGCAAGATTGCTAGGTTGTTATTTATTTAGAAAGAAGTCTAAGTCCTTAAACTTGTTCCATAAGAGACTAGATCATGTAGGGCATGAACTCATGACTTAATCTAATGCAAATTTTGTTAAGTTTATTTTCATTTTTTGGATAATTAATTTGACACTAGCTATGAGATTCATATGCCTAATGCATGAGAAATTGGTTATGAGCCAAAATCAACAAGACGGAGGTGAGTTTTCATCATGGCTCTCAAAGGTCAAGCCATTTTCTCTGGCAAAGGTGGAAGCCCTCCATAAGCAAGTGTGAAGCAAGATGATTTTATGCATGATGTGAAACATATAACATCTAGCTAAGGGGTTGCTAAATCTTTTATTATCTTGATTTATGTCCTAGGATTTAGGTGAGGTTATGAGTTATTTAATTTTAATTTGAGTTGATTAATTGGATAGAAAATATATTTTCCCTAGGAGCCTAATCGCATCCAGGCCATTCATCAAACAATGAAGAAACTAGGCAAATCATGCCATCTTAATGTACAAGCTAAACAAACATCAAATAATTTTATAAAGCTAGTGCAAAAGAATAAAAGGCCTTTATGATTGGGCTCCACCACACAAACCCAAAAGAAATGGGTAGCCGAGCTCTATCCTTATATAACCTAGATTACAAATGAATAATTACAACTTAGAAGGAATTCATGTTGTGGGGGTCTTCATTTTTCATTTCCTCATTCTTCATTTCTACATGTTTTGATTTGCTTCTTTCCTTTCTTCCTTTTGGCATGGTTGGAATGTGATTGCTCCAAAGGCTTCACATGGTACATAAGACATAGTATTATGACCAATGCTCACTTCCACTTCCCCATAACATTCATTCCAAATCCTAATTACAAGAATTACATGAAAATGAGAAAAGTAAATCTAATTAAAACCTGTAAAATAGATATTAGCTAAACACACCACACATCCCAAGAAATTATATAAATGAATTGGACTTAGCACCCCACACATGGGTATCCAAGTCCACCTGGCCTATTTTGGATTATGCTTGGGGTATAAGCAACCTGCACAGTAAAAGCATTTATATTTTTATTACTGTGCCCCTTAAGCTCAATCCCCTGTAGAAGATATGGTTAGACTATGATCACCCTATCATCCAGTCTATACATATACACCCTAACATCTAGTCTAAAACATTACATCACAAAATAAAATCAGACATCAAACCATGCACGGTGCTAACATAGAGCTAGAAATGGTGACTTAGCCTAATGTGTGTGCCATTTAAGGCTTGTGTGGCATGTCTTAACTAGGCTTTAAGGTTGAGATTTTCTAAGTGTGAAAAGGATTCAACTCAGAGGGTGGTTTCATTTTAAGTGATTTAGTTGATTTGGTCAATTTTATTTGATGATTTGATTTAGTTTGAATGAACCTACATTTAGTTACTAAGTATTTTAAAGGGAAGAAAAGAGAAGATAACTTCTCTTTCATCCGTACCTTAAGTAATTTCTAAGGTAGATTCATTAATGATTTTTCTTTAGTAAATGTTATTATATGTTTTAATTAACCCTAAGTTTAGATTTATTCTAAATAAGCCTATTCAACAAGAAAGACATCTTAGGACTAATTAAGATGAATTACTATCACATAACACACAACCATTTATTTCTTTCCAACATATATACCATGCATATGAATGATTCTAAGCATACATATATATGTAATGCAAAATCTTAGCACATCTTAATGATGAATGCAAAGAGATATTGTTTAAGAAAATTAAGATGTTTCATGAATGCATGATTTTATTAAGTAAAAAATAGGGATTCTTTTATCCATTAATCAAATGCACATTCACATGTATGAAAGACATAAGTGAGTATGTCGCCATTATTTTCTACAGTAAGTGTAAGGTACACTTACTACTTAAATCAAAAGGATGTCTAGACTAATATACCACTTTTCTTAAATACATGTGCATGTACAAAAAGAAAATAAATGGATGAAGAATCATCCAAAGGATCTTTGTTTGATTTGGTTATGCAATTTACATGTGTAAATGTGAAGATCCTTCCTAAGACATAACATTTAAAGGCATAGGAATAGATTTGAGCAAGTGTTGTGTTCTTTTCAAATGAACTATGCACTTTGTAAATCCTATTCAAATCCATGTTAAGAGAAGAGAAGGAAAACAACACTAAATACACATTTTATACATACAATCACATGCAAGCTTATAAGTATTTATAAGTAGCATACCTTCATTTGTAATTTTTGATTTATGGATTTTTGAAATTAGTTTTTGATTTAATAGTGATAATAGCCACTCATATTCTTAACTTTAGCCAACACATAAATTTGACATAAAGGAAAGCATGTTGATTTAGTTGATTTTTTGAAAGACATGAATGCATGATTTTCATATGGAAAATAATATTTAGCATGCTTGGAAAGAAATAAAGTGATGTAAGCATGTAACTTCTTTAATCATAATTAATTCCTAAGGAAAATCCTATAAGATAAGAGTATTCAAAGTGAATCAAACTTCTTTAAAGAGATTTTTATTTTTTGAATTTGAATTGACTTAAGAGGTCTGAAAGAGTCTGTTGGTCCTAACTTATTTCCCCCCTATGTGAGTTAGTTTAGTTTACTTTTAGGATGATTAGATTGATTTTATATTTTATTTAAGTTAAGTTGTGAATTAAATCCATTAATTACCCCTTACCTACACCACTTTACAATAATTATTCAAACAATTATGAGCCAACATATGATATGCAACCACATGAAATTTAAATCAGTAATGCACCTTAAGAAAGAAAGGGGCCTAATGCAATTGGCTCATAATTATTGATTAATTAAACTAAAGGATTTTCATTACTTTCATAACCTTCCCACACATGTGAGTTGGATTTGATTTCCTTAAACTTACTTTAGGCTTTTGAACACCTAAGGATCTACCTAAAAAGAGACTGATTATTTCAGATTGGTTTTGAAAATTTGATTAGATTAATTAAGTAGATCATTAGTGGATTAATCCTTAATTAGGTTTGGATTATGGAAGAAAAGGGGTTTAGGGAATAGCTTAGGGAAAATATCCCAAACTAATTTCATAAACCTCCTATTCACTTAAATAATATTTAATTATCTTAATTAAGGGATTAAAGCACTATTCACATGCTTAATTACTCTTAATTACATTAAGAGGGTTATTTGGGGTTCATTAATTAATTTTCCTAATTAACTCATTAATAAATCCCAAGAAAATTAAGGGAGGTAGAAATCATCCCACTAAACATGTCTGAGAAACTTGGAATTAATTAATGAAGTAATTAAGGAGTAATTAAGGTTATTAAATTTTTAATTAAATCCTAATTAAGGAAAATTAACTATTCAAAATCAATTAGAAATAATTTTATTGGACTTAGCCTAAATCAAATCTAAATCAATTCAAATTCAAGGGATTTTCTCATAAACCACTTATATTCTCATTTATATTCACAAATATAAATGAAATACAAATTCAAATATCCAAAAATAAATTAAAAATTTAAATCCAAATCAAAAATCTTTTCTAAGTCCCTTTGATTCCACCTTATGGACTTAGCTCAAATCAAATCTAAATCAATTCAAATTCAAGAAATTTTCTCATGATACATTTATATTCACAAATATAAATGGAATATAAATTCAAAAAAAAATCAAAAAATCAATTCAAAACTCAAACTCAAATTCAATTAAAATTCAACCTAAGCCTTTCAAGTCAAATTCTTGAACTTAGTCAAATGAATTTAAAATCAAGCCAGACCCTTGATTTTTCTTCGTGATTCAATTAATCCTTCAATCATGAATCCAAATATAAATACAAACTTTTACCACTAAACCAAAACTAAATTCAAAAATCAAACCCAAGTCAAACTCATATTCACTTTTTGAACTCAAAATTGTCAAATGAATTAAAACCCATTTGACTTCAAATCTCTTGCAAATGGATTTATATTTCAATCATGAGTCCATATGTGAGTTCAATCAAACTCAAATCAAGCTTTGACCAAGCCATTTGACCTACTTAGGCTCACTTGACCCAAAGTGACCTAAAGTACCCCTTTTGAGCCAAATTCTAATCCTACCCAAATTAGATTTAACTAAGCCCAACTAAGCCTCACATTGTGAGCAATAATCATCATAAGATGATCAATCACTCAAATTGGATCAAACCAAGTCGAACATAAGGGTTGACCAAGTCAACACTTAGCCAAAATGAAACCTAAACTAGCCAAAATCCACCATAGGCCAAATTAATTGAAACCATTGATCAAAACTCATTCAAGATCAATGTTTGAACTTGTCAAAGTCATCATTTGAGCCTAACCTAGCCTAATTGGCCACTTGACCTAGTTGACACAACTTGACCTAAAAAGTCAAAATGTGTCAAAACTTGATCTAAGCCAAATCAACTAAAACCAATGGGTCAAATTCATTCTAAAATGATTGTTGAACTTGACCAAAGCCTCAATTGGCCAACTAGACCCAACCTAGCCCAATTGACCTTGAACCCAACTTGACCTTAAAGGTCAAATTGAGCAAATCCAAATATAAACCAATTGATTCAAAACAAAGATACCAATCCATTTTAAATGATCAACTAAACATAAACCAACCCATGACCTAACCCAAATTGGTCAAATGGGTCAAATTAGTCAACTTGACCCATTTGACCTAAATGAAATCAAATGAAGCAAAATCAAATCTAAACCAAATTGAACCAAACCAAAGATTCCAAAACATTTCAAATGGTCATATGAACTTGACCCAATCCTTTGTTTGACCTAATTTGACCAATTGGTCAACTTGACCGAAGTTAACCCATTTTGATATAAATGGGTCAACATGAGCCAAATCATATTAAATCAACTCTAAATTCATTGAAACTTGTCCAAACCCAATTTTCAATCATACCAAACATACTCAAACTAAAATTCAAGCCAAATGAGCATTTTATCCCTAGGCCATAGGGTAACCCAAAATCAAAACCACTTGGAATTTGGTCAATTCCTCTTCATGGACACTTGACATTCTCTTAGTGGACCAAATGATCACTAATGGACATGGTGCACATGACCCAATGGCTTTGGGTTAGCCCAACCCAATCTAAGGCTAAAATCGACAACCCCCATGGACATGAGCACATGGGAATCCTTCCTCCACTCATTTCAAGCACATGGGAGCTTCACTACTCCACTCCACACCTAAAATTGAATGCCATGCCACTCCTAACAGCCTAACAAACCAATTGAATGGGGTGTATTGGATCAAAAAATGGCAAGAGAGCTTGCGACCATCCGATTCACCTAAGGGGAGATATACTCCCCCTAATTACATTTGAATTCAACATAGACACACTAGATTGATTAAGAGAGAGCTCCATCAAGATTCCCAAGCTCCCTCAAGCAATCCCAAAGAATTTGTAATTCTCCATTTTCAGTTTCTCTTAAACTAAAAATAGAGGAGCTCAATTGAAATCCCCTCTCATCCAATACAAAAAATCAAGCCAATTCCTCTTGCAAGCTTCTTCAGAGGACTCAATCGAACTCACTCCAAGCTTTATACAAGTTCTCAAGGCAAGGGGGAGGGGACTTTGATCAAGGCTGAGCCCAATTGAAAGAAAGCTTAGTCCATAGGAAGATCCACTTGGCAAAATCACCTCAAATCTTCAACAGGGCTTTGTCTCCATTAGATGAAGCTACCTCAATGGATTCGAGCACCAGTGATAGCCTCCAGCGAGGTATGCCCTCAACCCAAGCTTAAATTAGCCATGGTGTGATCCTTTGTGAAATAATTTCTCATCTCATGAGAGACTAGCTATTAGATCTTCTCTCCCTTGTATGATGATGGTGTGGGTTGAGTTTGAGCTCAATTTAAGCTCAATTGAGCTCAGATCTTGCCATGGAAGGTGGACGGTTCCCCTTTCCCACAGGCGAGCTCAGGGATGGATCATGGCCCGTCCATCCGCACATTTAGGATGGATGGCCATGAGCAAGATGTATAGGATCCCTAATTTAATCCCTTGATATCATGGGCTTTATCTTAGCTGTCTGATCTTTGATTGGACGGATGAGGAGAAAGCGCGTAGCGCCGCCGCTAACGCGATGCTATGATGTGACAACTTAAATGGCCTCTCTCATCATGCCACATGGAAAGCGCATGCCACATCAGCCTCCACGTGGCGTCAATGGAATTATCTATTTAATTAGGGATTTAATTAATTATCCTTAATCGCTGAATCTCCATAATTGCATAACTAATTCTAGAAAAATCATAAAATTACAAGGTTAAATGCACTGTAAAGATATTTCTTAGGAGAATAATATAAAAGTATTTTCAATGGATTTTGAATAGTGTATTTTCCTCAATTAAGGTTTTAATAAAAACTTAATAACTCTAATTACTCCCTAGTTATCCCACTCATTAATTTCAAACTTCTCACGTGCATTTAAAGGGATGACTTCTGCCTCCCCTAATTTTCTTGAGATTTATTGATGGGTTAATTAAGGAGATCAATTATTGAATCCTTAATAAGGGTAATCAAGCATATGAACAGTGGTTTAATACCTTTTTTAAGTTAATTAAGCCTTGCTTAAGTAGAGAAGAGGTTTATGGAATGGATTTGGGGAATTTTCCCTAAGATATTCCCTAAACCCCTTTCCTTCCTTAATCCAAATTTAATTAAGGGTTAATCCCCTAATCACTTGGTTAATTAATTTGATTTTAAAATCAAAACATTCTAGAATTAGATCAATCCTTCTTGGGTAGGTGCTTAGGTGTTCAATAACTTAAGTATCTTAAGAAAATTAAAATCCAACCCACATGTGTGGGAAGGGTTATGAAAGTACTTAAATTAAATCCTTTAGCTTAATTAATCACTAATTGTGAGCCAATTGCATTAGGCCCTTTTTTCCTAGGTGCATTATTGATTTAAATTCCTTGTGTGATTTTATGTCATATCATTGGCTCATAATTATTTGATTAAGTATGTTAAAGTGGTGTAGGTAAGGGATAATTAATACATTTAATTCACACCTTAACCTAACCAAAGCATAAAATTGATCTAATCACCTAAAAATTAAACTAAAACATGATACACATGTGGGAATGGGTTAGGACCAGGAAACTTTATCACATTTCTCAAATTGAATTCAAACGCAAACAAAATAAAATTTCTTTAAATCCAAAATTGATTTGGTTTAAATAATTCTATTTCATAGGATTGTCTTTAAGAATTAATTAGGGTGAATGAACTTTCATTGCTTTATTTCTTTCCTAGCATGCTAAATGTGTATGACATATGAAAAGCATGCATTCATGCTTTTCAAAAATCAAATTAAAAATGAAATATTTCCTTTATGTCAAATTGCATGTTTTGCCTAAAATAAAGATATGAATGACTATTATCACTATTAAATCCAAAATTACTTTCAAAGCTTATGAATCAAACATCAAAACTGATAGGTATGCTACTTATAATTATTTATAAACTTGTATGTGTGTAAAAATATAAAGATGTGCATAGTGTGGCTTTCCTTCTCTTTTCTTTTAGAATAGTTTTGAATAGGATTTGGCAAAGTGCATAATTCATTTGAAAAGAACACAACACTTGCTTAAATCCATTCCTATATTATTACTTAAGAAGGACATCTATACTTACACATATAAATTGCATAAACAAATCGAACTAACAAACACAAATGTTTGCATCTTTCTTTTTCCATTCATTTCTTTTGTACATGTGTATGTATTTAAGGAAAGTGGTATATTAGTCTGGACAACCCAGGGGTTGCTAGGCTTTAAGTAACCCTAAGTAGGTCCTGTACCTTACACCCCTAGTGTTAAAAATGGTGTCATACTCACTTATGCCTTTCATACATATATGTGTGCATATGAAAAATGGATAAAAGAATCCCTCTTTTCTACTTAATGAAAATCATGCATTATAAATCATCCAAAATTTCTTAAGTAATATCACTTAGCATTCATTATGAAAGTGTGCTAAACATCCTCATTGTATGTATGGATATGTTTAGGATTCATCCATATGCATGTTATACATATTGGGAAAGAAATGAAGTGTTGTGTGTTTTATGAATAGTAATCCACTTTACTTAATCTTAAAATGCCTTTCTCTTTGAATAGGTTTATTTAGGAAAAATCTAAACTTAGGATTAACTAAAACACATAAAAAAATTCACTAAATAAAATCAAACATTAATCTACTTTAGAAATTACTTAAGGTAGGGAAGGAAAGAGAAGTTCTCTTCTCTTTTCCCTCCCTTTACAACTTAGTAATTAATTGTAGGATTCACTTAAACCAAATCAAAATACAAAATAAAATCAACCAAAGCAACTAAATCACTTACATGAAACAAATCCTCTAAGTTGAACATTTTCATACTTAGAAAACTTAAACCTTAAAGCCATAGTTAAGCAAACCACACAAACTTTTTAAAGCAAACACATAAGCTTAAGTCACCACTTCTAGTCCTATATTAGGGCGATGCATGATTTGATGTTTGCTTTTGTTTTATGATGTGATATTTTAGTCTGATGTTAGGGTGTATGTGCATAGAATGAATGGTAGGATGATTTAGTCTAATCATTATCTTCTGTAGGGGATTGTGCTTAAGTGGCATATAACTCGCTTTTCTTTGTCGGTGCTTCTACCCCTAAGCATAATCTAAAATAGACCAGGTGGACTTGGTTACCCATGTGTGGGGTGATAAGTCCAATTCATGCTTATACATGCTTGGGATTTGTGTGGTTCATTTAGCTAATATATATTTCACAAATTTTAGTTAGATTTACTTTTTCCCTTTTCATGTAATTTTATAATTAGGGCTTTGGAACGATTGTTATGGGGATTAGGTTGAGCATTGGTCATAAGATATCATCTTATGTACCATGTGAAGCCTTTAGAGAATCCACATTCCAACCATCCAAAAGAAGGAACCAAAGAAGAAAGATGAAAAGAAGAAGAAAGAAGAAAGAAGAAAAGAAGAATGAAGAAATGAAGAATGAAGACCCCATAACATCAATTTCCTTGGTTGATTATATGTAATTTATTTATAATCTGGGTTTTATAAGGGTAGAGCTTGGCTACCCAATTTGTTTTTTGGTTTGTGTGGTAGATCCCAACCACAAATGGCCTTTTATTCTTTTATGCTAGATTTATAAATTGATTGATGTTTGTTTAACTTGCGCATTAAGATGGCATCTATTCCTAGTTTCTTCCTTGCTTTGATGTATGACCTAGATGACGATTAGGCTCTTAGAAAAAAATAAATCTTCTACCAAATTAATCAACTTAAAGCTAAAAATAAACAACTTATTACCTCACCTAAAGCTTAAGATAAAAATCCAGACAAAAGAAATAGCAACCACTTAGCTGGATGCTGTCTTACTTTTCTAACATCATGCATAAAAAAGAATATTATTTCACTCATTACTGGAGGGCTTCAACCTTTCCCAGATAACTTGGCTTGACCTGTGAGAGCCATGGTGGATACACACCTCCTTATCTTACTAATTTTGGCCCATAATCTAATTTCTCATGCATTAGGCATGTAAATCCTAAAGCCTGTGTCAAATTGATTGTCCAAAATAAAATTAAAAATGTAATAAAATTTGCATTAGATTTAAGTCATTAAAGCATGCCCTGTATGATCTAGTCTCTTAGGGAGTGTGTTTAAGGACTTAGTCTCATTATAAATAAATAATAATAACTTAGCTATCTTACAAAAGCTTTTGACTTGCCTACATATTTTAAAACTGTAGGAGGAGTTAGTTGGCGGCCACCCCTAGGAGGTAGTAAGTCCAACAATTGGGTGATTTATCATCTCTTATGGAGGTAAACCAAATACTCATTTTTTGCCTTTGATTTAGGCTGTGCTTTTGGCCCTTACCAAAGCTCCCTAGATTTAGGTTCAAAGGTTGCTACTTTCCTTTGTGGGCTACGAGCATAAATCCTCACATTTTAGGCATTTTCATAACCTTGTACTATGAAATTGTAAGCCCTACATTTCTAATAAAAATTCAACTCAAACAAATTAATTTAGTCTGAAAAATGTAAAGACCAACCATAGGGTAGTTTGGGATGCTTACTAGGCTTCCTAGTATCTTAAGTGTCCCCTACTTATTTTCATTTGGCTTCGATAAGAACTTCCTCCTCTTGATCGATCCCACTTGACTTTCTAAAAACTAATCAATTGATATTCCTACCCTTTTGAAATCTTTGGAGACAACACCCATTTATCTTAATCGAGAGTATTCCTAAGGAATCTTGTTCCTTAGGATGTAATTAACTATGGGGGCTTGCCCCTGTAGAGAACTTAACGAACCCAATTTAAAATAAACCCTACTTTACTTTTCCATGTAAAGTAGGGAAAGTATCTTTGGTACATTTCGAAGACCCATAGTCCGTAGGAGTCCTTATTGAGGTGATTAGGTCCATTATAGGGTGGTGACTTCTATCTCTCAAGATAGTACACCTTTCCTCAATACTATACCCGATCACCCTAATAAGAACATCTGTGGATCTGCATGGCTTCCCAACAAAGGCGTATATTTTCTGTTCTCATTTATCCCCTTCCAAGATGATAGATGAAGGTAGGAATATATTTTTTTCTACCAACAGATTTTTTTGGCGACTTTGCTGGGGATGGTTCCTCTGTCCATCTTTGGTAAATGATCATTGTCTCCAAGTATTGATAGTGGGTTTGTACTTTTGTATGAATCCAAGACTATCTTTCTTTCCGTTGGCACTTAGCTTATTTGTTCTTAAGTTAAGCTAGCCAACATCTTTAGGATTTAGGACCTCACCCCGTGTTGGTCTAAAACCCCCATTGGTTTCCCTAATTTGTAAAAATAAAAATTTAATAAGAAGAAAATGATTAAAGACTTCCTCCTTACAATTTTTATGGTAAGGAAAGGTTCATTCTAAAAATAAAGACAAAATAAATCCTTCATAAAAGTCTTGCTTTTAAAAAGCACTTTTTCAAAATACATTAATAAGCTATTTACACTACATCTAATAATTTTCACAATTATTACATGTAGAAACATTTCAAAAATAAAACCAACAATCATTACTTCCAAAAGCACAAATAAACTTTTTCACTCAATTCATTTTTGATGAAGGCTTCACTTCCAAAAATAATAAAATTCCAACATTGCTAAACTTTCAAAAAAAGCACAAAATTTGAAGATGGGCCTTTCCATTCAATACATCCAAATATGTTGAATGGATGCTACATATTCAAGCAAAAATCACAACTTTGAAATTCCACTCAAACACATTCCACAAATGTTAAGTTACAATTTTCAAATTTTCAAAAAGCACATATGAAACCTCCCACCCACATTTATTGAATGGAGGTTTCATTACCAATCAAAATCAAAATTAAACTTTCGAAAAGCACATATGAAACCTCTCCTATCAATATACCAAAATTTATTGAATGGAGGTTTCATTTCCAATAAAAATCAAAAATAAACTTTTAAAAAGCACATATGAAACCTCTCTATTCAATATACATACATTTATTGAATGGAGGTTTCATTTCCAATAAAAATCAGAAATAAACTTTCAAAAAGTGCATATGAAACCTCTCCATTCAATATACCTACATTTATTGAATGGAGGCTTCATTTCCAATCAAATTCAAAAATAAATCTTCAAAAAGCACATATAAAACCTCTCCATTCAATGTACCCACATCTATTGAATGGTGTTTTCATTTCTAATCTAAATCAAAAATAAATTTTTAGAAAATACATATGAACATCTCCATTTAATATACCCAAGTTTATTGAATGAAGATTTCATTTTCAAATAAAATGACATTATTTTGAAATGCCACTTAACATATTCTATATATGATTAGGTTGGAATTTCCTCTTTCAAAAAAAGGTAATAATCACACATGAAAATACATCATTGAAAAATGAAACATAATTGATTTCCATCTTACATATCCAAATTTGTTAAATAGAAATCACTCTTTTCAAAATCAACAAAACACAACAAAAATTTTCAAAACACTTTTGGAACTTTACTTTAGCATACCACATTTGCTAAAGTGAAGTCTCCATTTTCAAAACAAAATCCAAAACAAAATTTGAAACATATTTTTGGAATTTCATTTAGCATACTCAAATTTGCTAAGAGAAATATGCATTTCACAAAATTTTTAAACACATTTTTGGAACTTCATTTTAGCATACCACATTTGCTAAAGTGAAGTCTCAATTTTCAAAACAAAATCCAAGACAAAAGACACTTTTGGAACTTCATTCTAGCATACGTCTCCATTTTCAAAACAAAATCCAAAACAAAAAGAAACACATTAGGTTTTCCTTAGCATACCCAAATTTGCTAAAGATCCTATTTTTCAAAATAAAAAATCTCTAAAAATAAAAGAAACACATTACGATTTCCTTAGCATACCTAAATTTGCTAAGAATCCTATTTTCAAAAATTTTCAAAAAACAAAACACACTTGGATTCCTCATGTAGCATACCTAAATT